>CM045766.1:65046321-65446321 GCA_025200525.1 Camellia lanceoleosa
GCATCCTTTGCAAGAATCAAACCGGTAATAGTTCTGGGGCAAGATGCAAAATTGATATATACAGGAATCTACCGAGAACATAACTTAATAATTAAATGCAGTAGGGCTATAATGAAACATTAGATGCAAATGCTATATAATGAAAATGCCACATTCAAACCAACGAAACAAAATTATAGCAACCTCAAATACAAAAGGATAAACCGCCACGTAGAATTCTGAACCAAACCACATTTCATCTTGAGAAGCGATGTAAGAAAATTAATACAAACAACTTCACATAGCGTCGCGGAAAGGTGAAGAGCATAACCATCGAGCACCAAGGTCTCAAACGAAATCCCTAATGTCCCATTTGCGATGGAAGGAAAAAGAATTAGTGTGAACACTAGGGGCCTTTTCGAATGTGTTCAACAAACAAACAATCTGACACATCTCGTACCCGAGGGAAAAGGTGGTGTAAGCACCGAGCACCCAAATGTTTTTTAACCAAGGGAGGTCATGAATTCTTAGGGACACACGATATTTTTTCACTGAAGGGGCTAGATGTAAACAGGATACCCAAATGTTTTTAATCGAAGGGTTGAGTGTAAACAGCAGGATGCACGAGAGTGTTTTTTAGCAAAGAAGGGGTTAGTGTAAACAACTGGGGCCTTTTGAATGTTTTAACCAAAAGGAGTGGTCACAAACACCAAAGACACACGAATGTTTTTAAGCAAAGAGAATTGTGAACGTGGGAATTTCTGAATATTTTTTAACCAAAAGGAGTAATCCCAATGCGTCTCCGCGTGTGAGAGAGAATTAAAGGATGCGTTTCAAAGAACGCGAATGAGTTCACCGAGAACTCCATTTGAGCAGACCACATACATACAATATCATTTATTTGTGTATGGTGGCTCCACTAAATGAACCATACATATAATACTCGTGCACTGCGTAGAGAAAAAAAACTCAACAAGTACAAACATAATAAGGGTGCATGTTCTATGCCTAATTGCACTAATGTTAAGGCATGTTCTACTATACCAAATGTATTGACGGCATATTCTATGCAAGATAAATTAGAAGTATGTTCTTTATATGAAGGGAGAAATGCATATTTATGCAAAAACCATATGTGTAAAATGTATTGTTCTATGCATGTACTTTAGCGTATATTCTATGCAAGGAGTGAAGCGCATTCTCAACACAACAAATTGAGTAGCAACTTCCGATTTACCTCTCGAGGACAAGTTGCACCTTTATCTTTTTAAAGGATACATCTCGTTCATGTTGACTAGCAATGAACATTATGCCTGCTTGAAGACACGTTTTGGAGCTTATGGGTAGTAATCTGAACTCCGCGATGACATTCCATGCATTTCTTGGCTCAGAAATAGGATACAAAAGCTTGACAGCAAATCTCAATCGAGGGCAGCGAGCCTTTGGGCGACCTCAAGCGGAGGTGTTGGCCTCGTCGACACCTAAACATTGTCGACCCAGCGATGGCGGTCAGACCCAAAATGGATATTTTCCACACATGGTCTTTAAATATAAAGCAGGCGGCTTCATTTCCTTTTACAAGACATCAAAATTTCACCCTCACTCTCTAGACCTTCTTTCTCTCGGATCTGCGCTTCCTACGCATTTTCAATGTCCGCTCCTGTTTTATTCACTAAACCCTCTTAGTTTATTTTGTTTTTGGGCCGATTGAGAATTTGATTTCAGTGCTTTTCTTGAGTTTCACCACTTGAGGCTTGTTTCCCTCGAGAGTTCTTCTTAGGTTTGGTGCCTTTCAGACTTTGACTTTTTCTTCCCTTTCTCTCTCTTAGGGTTGACTTTTGGCATTTCCATTTAATTTCCTCATTTAAGCCTTCACTTTTTAAGTGAACTTTCGTCTTCTTCTTTCCACATAGCCCGGATGATTTACTCCATGATCAGAGCCTCTCTGAATTCCACGGTTATCGCTTGAAGATGAAGCGGAAACCCAGACGGCGGAGTGCTACTACCACCCAAGATTAAACGCTTTTGATCCGGCGACATATCATCCTCAGACGCATGTGCTACCACTCGAGAATATCTCCCGGGGTTTGGAAGGGTTCTTGTATGAGGTGTACCCGAAGGACCTTTTGCTACAGAAGGCTGGACTCCCATTTATCTTCTGGCTTCTTGAGGTAGCACATTGTGTTCTCATGTTTTTCTTCACTTTGTACATTGCATTTCTTGGCACAACTATGTTCTTTAGCTATCCATTGTATTGTTTACCTTTGCATTTCTTTCCCTAATCACACTTTTGCAGCCTTTGTATTTCTTACATTGCAGCACTTCATACCATACATTCTCATACCACTTTGTATATCATTGTTTTTGGATCTGAAGAGGATTCTCTCTCTATTAAAGGCTATGGAGCCATGTCTGCGAGGGACTAGTACATGGAACTTCCTGTCGGTGTCCTCCGCGCGTGCTCGGCCGAGGTCGGCTTTGGCTTACAATACTGCGGGGTTGTCGCACCTGTTGGCTTGGTCAGCCCTTACTTGGTGCATTAGTAGAGGTGGTGGGATGCCACCAACTCTTTCCACTGCCTTTCTTCTTGCGGAGATGGCTGATGACTCCTCGACTTCTCTATGCTCACCGGCATAGGAGTGGGGTGTTCACTCAATTCCTTATAGTAATCTGAGACATGGGCAAGTGGGAGGCCATGAGATTTATCACATTAAGGATAAAGCCTACCTCACTTTCGGTACCGGGGATGGTGCATCTCTTGTTGGTTCATGTAAAGCGGTTTGGGGACCCAAGGCAGAGACCCCGGAGAGGGCCGAGCATTGCAGCTCGAGGCTTCTTGATGTTCTCTTTGGCACCACCTTGTTAAATGAATAGAGGTGAACAACTTTGTAGGATTAACTATCTTCTAAGCGCTTTGTAGTAGATTTATCTCGGAATTAGGACTCTACAATTGGGCGATCTTGGCCTAGCCATATTATATGGCTATATAGATGCTCGACATCTCGTGGGAGTAGAGAGCGGGAAGTCGGAGGCCTCTTGGCCGAACTGGGAGGTACACTTACATTTTCTATTTTATATTTTTAAACTTTCTGTTTCTATGCTTTATGTTTTTGTACTTTTGTACATTACACGGCATTATTTACCCATATATTAAGCTTTTCTGTATCATACATTTTGCATCCTACGTATCTTGGCTCATACTTTTTGTACACTAACATTAATGTATCTTCTCACTATTGCTTCTTCCTTCTGACTTTGGGTGTATGCATATTTCCCAACTCTTGCTTGCTCTAGGCGGGAGGTGGAGATGCCCTCAGTTATGTTGTACTCTTATCGGTATGGCCGGCGTGAGAATACTTGGGAGGACTGAGAGACCTTTCCATTCTTACAATAAATTACTTGACACATTGACATAACAAAGTTAACTTAAAACTCACGATTATTTTTCATTCTACTTGAGCTCTGATTCATTCCAATGATGGCCACCTTATGGCCACTAACAATCTGTGCATTCTCTGTTCTACGAGATCACTTGGCGACCCATGCCAGAGCCTTGATGTGCGACGTGGTTAAGGACCAGATTCCTTTGGATCTTGGAGAAACCTTCCATTGCTCGGCTTTGTTCGAGGGCCCGTTTGTCGAACTTGGTTTCTACTAGGTGGCGGTTCTTGTGCGGAGACCATGGGGCTTACAGGCAGTGGTACCCATGGCCCTCGCCATCTATGAAAGCCACAGAGAGAGACTCACCTTCCAAAATGATGATTAGATTCAAGAGGCTTGGAGGTGTGACTACTTTAAGCGGGAGAGGGACTATTCAGACATTCATCTGGACACACCTCGTACCTCGCTGGCCAGGTGATTAGGTGGAGATAGAGGGAGGTAGAAACTTCTTGCTGAGAGAACTAGAGTGCCCAAGGTGGCTAGAGGCGACTAGGCGCATGGTAGAGGTACCGAGGCGAGACGGAGATTAGGGCGTGGCCGAATTGCCTATCTGCACTCATATGTTGGAGGTATACTAGGAATGCATACCCGCCTTCCAGATTAAGCAGCAGCCGTGGCAGGGGCATGAAGTGTATGTCGAGCTCATGATGCACTCTGGGGTATATGTACCCATTTCTTTAGTTTTCCTGCTCTCTTCTTGATATTTGTTCGCTTACGAACCTTGATCATTCCCAATGCATTTTGTAAGCTTCCCCGGGATACCAGGATGCGCTGAGCTACTAGTCTCGTTTGAGGGTATGATGGCCAGGGAGGAAACTGTGGCTTTCACGACATTCGGGTCATTTCTTTAATTTTCTTACATTCAGGTCATCAAATTTCCTTTTTGACACCTTGATCATTCCCAATGCGTTTGTAGGCACCCCGGGATGCAGGGATCTTGCTGAAGCTACGACATTGAGGTATCATATTAGGAGAGAACTTCCCCAATTAGGTCATTTTTTCAACTACTTTGTTCGATACGACTAGTAACATTTTGCATCTTTGAAATACTACACTTCCATCACGATCTGATAGGTACTAGTACTATGACTTACATATACTCATTACACGCAGACTTGTATCTATACACATCTTGTGGCTTCAACATATATGACAATATTTGTCTTTTTGGTCGGCCATCTTACGATATGCTTACACGTGGCGATTCACGACACACCGCACGGCGATGCCTCACTCCTTGATAGGGAAGAAGAAGAGACAGACGAGCAGAGCTACAGCGCCTTGGTGAGGAAATGTAAAAGCGAGTACTTGAGAAAAGTGGTCCTTCATAGCCATTTGAGCGATGATGATGACTTGCAAGATGAGGTGGCACCGATGAGGCAATGAAGTCCACGATCGGAAGTCCTCACGAGTGAAACGGCGGTGACTACGTGGTATTTACGAGTGGGGATGTGGATGATGTTGATGCCGGCGAGTTTAGAGCGCGAGAGTGGGGATGGTGCCGGCTTCGGATTTCTGGTTCAAAATTGAAGACGGCCCGGTGATGTCGTGGAGACAATGCTTGAAGTCCTTCAGCCGAGGAAAGAGGGTGAAGTGAGGCTTCACGAACTATTTGATTTTATAATTTTGCCTAGTTTCTTTTTGTTATTAGCGTTAGCATATATACTTAACCAGAGGTTTTATTTGCTTTAAAACTTGTCTTGCACTTTTGTAAAAAGAAACCATGATCGGAATGAAAACCAGTTTTCATGTGAAAAAAGTGTTGTATTTTTGCATCATGAGCACCGCATTGCATGAAAAGCGAGATTGAATTTGATAGTGACATTTGAAAATGGTATAACAACAATCTTGATCAAGTAATGAACCAACCAACACTAACAAACAAAGTAATACAACTCAATAATCAAAATAGCAACAATTCAATAAACAAAACAAAACAACACGATAAACAACAAAAAACAACTCGATAAACAAAACAAAACAAAACAACTCAAATACAACTCAACAAACTTGCTAAAACTAAAGGACTTAAAACAAGACATTGAAATGCTTAAGAATAGGACAAAACACATGTTTTTCGGCATTCTCGGCACATAGGTGGACAATAGGGAAAAAGAAATTCTTGGACCATGAATAAATGTTATTAAGCCACCAAAGGGTGGCGATCGTACATCACTAGTGGTTGGTGCGGCCATCAATGTGGAACCTCCAAATTATTGCCACCTAGCTTCCACTCCTTATATCTTCTACAAAAGGTTGAGCTTAAGTAGTTTTCATTTAATTGCAAATTCTTCACAAAATGAAGCCATTCTTTTCTGAAAAACTCTCGAATTGGATTGCAATTTTAGATGGCTCGGAAAAATTTGAATTTTCAAAGTTTTGGCATAAATGCACTATTCACCTTGAGTGGTTCTTTGCTTTGTTTTCCATTCCTACATGTTCTTGACTAGATGTTGGAACGATTACACATGTTTTTTAACCCCGGGTGCAAGAAGCTATACGACAATCAAAAAATTTTAAGTGCTAATGGAGTCAGGCGATGATGAAATCTTACCTCATTCTCATTTTGGTCACATCAAGCTTTGGGACGGATATCTTGAGCTTACTTTACAGGCCCATTTCTTGGTTCACAATGGAGAGCTAGACATTCCAGCTGACCTTCTTTGGTGGGGTTTTTGACAACACACCCTTTGTTTGTGTATGCTAGCACATTTCCTCCTTCCCCTAGTTTGATTGGGTCTAGCATTCGACTAATTGAAGTGGCGCCAAAGGCACGAAAGAGGGCAAGAGTTGCATTGGCTTGGCATTAGGCAGAGACTTTGATGGGCTTAGACACCTTCCATCGGTGAGAGACCACCAAATTCGCGAGGAGTCCACTACTTCTTCAGGTAATGTTTTCCATCCTTTCTAATATGTGTTTCTCACATCTCTCGGCACTCATGCTTTGTTTTTCTCTCAAAGCCCTTTTCTCATCTTTTCTCTCAGCGAACATCTCTATATTCTTTAATCTTTCTTTTCTTTCATCCTCCTAGATATTGCTTCTGGAAGCGAAGGTGGTGGACTCTTGCCCTACATACTTGCTTTGAGCATACTTTTTAGCCAATAACTAGTTGATTTTTGAATGAAGGATGGTGGTGCCCTTTGGATATATAGCAGTCTGCTGTGACATTGCTTGGCGTTACCCGGCTTAATCGACCAAAATGAGCTATAGCATGGCTCGTGACTGGCATTAATTTGATTAAGCTTGACTTATTGTGTATTTTACTTTCCATTTGGTTCGGGCACCAATTTGGACATAATTAGACTTGCCGGAGGAGGGTAGAATACTGGTTTCATTCCCAATTTGAGGTTAGCATTTGGCTAGATACCTCAACGCTTGGAGGACAATAGAGCTTGGCTACTACCCCTAATTTCAATTGTGCACTTTACGGTGAGTGCGACGGCTTGAAGATGAGGCACAATCTGGGCCCATTTAGCATCGAAGCTTCCACAAGCATAAGCGGGGATGCAAGAACACTGACTCATCTATGCCCCTAGTTTATTGCTTTGATCTTTACTTTTCAAGTTTTATGAATGTAACAAAAGCAATTTTGATTTGTATCAAGAGTTAGAGAACTTTGTATTGAAATCAATGAAATTGAAGTTGTGGGCATTGAAAATTGTCTTTTTGGTGCAAAAATGGTCTAAGTTGTAAAAGGATTAATTTAAACAAAAATCAACCTTTATCAAAACTTTTCAAAACCATTTTCGATAAGGATCACAACTTGACACACATGGAATCTATCCTTGAGATGTACAACCCCGAATCCGAAGACAACAAATTGCACTTTGTCTAAATAGCACTGCTCAGCACTATAGCTAGTTCTCAGAGAGGATCTGGCAACCGAACACTTGGATAAAGAAAACACAAAGATGGCATGATCAAACACATGAATAGGATAGTTGATTTGGAGGTGTTTACGGCCGAACTTCAAAATGAAGTTGCCTACATATCCCAAAGATAAGAATCAGGCCTTACGTAGTTCGGTTTGGGTTCACTCGAGTATTAACACTCTCCTTTTGCACTCTAACTTTTGCTAAGGTCGCCTTTTAGGGTTTTCAACCTTGCGAGCTCAGTTTTTCTTTATTTCCAATTTATTGTGCTTTAACTTTTGCCTAGGTAAGCCCTTAGGGTTTTCGGCCCTAGCGAGCCTCTCGAGGGTAATATTTCTTCAACTTGTCCATGTTGATTGGTTGGGAAAATTCTAGGCCATCGGGTCCACAATAATAATAACTCCACCTAACCAAATAGTTTTGATGATGTGAGACCGGTCAATTGGAGTGCGAACTTGCCCTAAGGTCATGGATGGGAGCTTGGTTGTCTTTGGCACCAAATCCCTTTTTGAGATTCGAGACTTAACCTTCTTGTTAAAAGCCACAAATCCTCGTTGATAACCACGAATATGGTATAGTGCTTTGGCCTTCTCTCATTGAACAATATCAGTTCTTCAAACCTACTTTGTTGCCAATCTGCCTCTTGCTATCGACACTCAACCATAACCCTTGATGATGGAACTTCTATTTTGGTGGCGAATAACTTCCATCCATAAACAAGAAATGCGGAGTTGCCTCGATGACATCGAATTGAAGTCCTATAACCCCAGTGCAAATGGCAATTTATGCAGCCAATCCTATAACTCTCAACCATTTTCTGTAAAATATGCTTGATGATCTTGTTGGCTGCCTCAACAGCTCCGTTGGTTTGCGGTCGATATGTGGATGACTTATGAAAAGCCATGTTGTATTTCTCCAACAAGTCGATCACTTCTTTCTTGAAATGGGAGCCATCATCTGAAACGATCTCGTTTGGAACTCCATAACGGCATATGATGTTAGTTCGGATGAACTTAGCCACATGTGCTTCCTTCAATCACGGTATAAATGAGCTTCCACTTACTTTGTGAAGTAATCAATTGCCACCAAAATGTATTCATGCCCATTTGACCCTTCGGTGTGATTACGCCCGATGGCGTCGATTCCTAGGCGAAAGGCCATAGTGAAGTCGTGTTTATGCGGCCGGCGGGGTATTCATGCAATTGGCATGAATTTGGCATTTGTGGCATCGTTTGAACAAAACCAATACAATCCTCCTCCATGGTAGACTAGTAGTAACCTTGCCTAAGAATCTTCCGGGCTAACATTACTCCGTTCATGTGCACTCTACACTCTTCCCTATGGATGGCCTCCATTAGGCGCTTGGATTCTTCTGCATCGACACACAGCTTGTGCATTCCCGGATGCCCGTTTATGCAGTTTACCTCCGAGATGATAAATTGAATGGCCATCTAGCTGTATTGCCCTCTTATCTTTGGCATTTGCCCTAGTGGATAAACCTCCATTTCAAGTTCCAAATGTCATAAAACCAAGGGTTTTGATCTTGCACTTTATCTATTGCGCCAATAGACTCGTAGGATGGCGTATATCTCTGCTCAATAATAATCAAACGCATCCGAACTCCAAAAGGGATGTTTATTATAGAAGATAGAGTTGATAAGGCATCAGCGAACCTATTGTTCTCTCTTAGTAGATCGTAAAATCGACTTCTCAAACCTAGGAATCAGAACATCAAGGTTTGGTGGTAGATCTTCATCTTTTCTTCTTTGACCTTCTGTCTCCTTTTGCTTGAGACACAACCAAGTTCGAGTCCTCAATGGCGTCCAACCTTTTGCCGCTAGTTCTGGGGTGGCTTCCAAACTAGCGATACACACCTTGTATTACCCGTTGTTAGATCGTTGAGCGGAGTTTGAAGGCTAAGGGTATATAAGAATTGTCGGTGCTATCGGCCAACACCCATATCCATAATCATCTTGGTTAGATGCTTCGTCAAAGTACATTGTTCAAATCTCTTCCTCGACTTGCAGAATAACTTCATCTGGGAATAGGTATTCTACCGCTTCATCCCCTTTTACTGGGTGATCTGCCAGGAACTCTGTTACCTTTCTCTCCTTAACAGACTTGCGAGTAACATACTTCAAATCAAATTCAGAGAGGAGAAGCAACCAACAAGCTAGCCTACCCCGTAAACGCTAGTTTCTCGAAGAGATATTTGATGGGATCTAATCTCAAAACCAGAATTACGGAGTGAGCTAACAGGTAGTGCCTCAACTTCCTGGTAGCCCATACCAAGGCTAAGCAAGCTTTCTCTAGCAGAGTGTAGCGGGTCTCATAATCCAACATTTTCTTGCTCAAGTAATAGATGGCTTTCTCCACTTTATCCTTAGATTCCTAAGCGAGCAACATTCCATCGTTGTGTCCGTTACTGATAGATACAAAATCAAGGGCTTTCCCATCTCTGGCGGCAACAACACGGGTGGATTCTGAAGGTACTACTTGATCTGCTCGAAAGAGAATTGACATCGGTCATCCCATCGGAATTTCTTTCCTTTCTTCAAGAGTCCAAATAATGGTTCACAAGTCAAGGTTAATTTAGAAATAAACCGTCTTATGAATTGCACTTTACCCAAAAAGCCTCGCACCTCCTTTTCAGTCCTTGGTGGTGGCATTTCTAAGATGGCCATGATTTTGGAAGGATCTACCTCGATGCCCCTCTGTGTGATCAAGAAACCCAGCATTTTCCCTGCTATTACACCGAAAGTGCATTTTTGCGGATTCAACCTCAGCCGGTATTCTCTGATCCATTGAAAGAATTTCTTCAAGTGGTGTAGTGGCCCTCTCTTTCGTTGGACTTGACAATCATGTCGTCCACGTACACCTTGACCTCTTTATGGATCATATCATGCAGAATTGTGGTTGCAGACCGTTGATAGGTAGCCCCAGCATTTCTCAGCCCAAATGGCATCACCCTATAGTAGTAGGTTTCCCACAGCATAGTGAATACAGTTTTCTCTCTATCCTCGGGTGCCATCAGAATCTGGTTATACCCGAAAAATCCATCCATGAAGGAGAGCAATGCATGGCTTGCGGTGAAGTCCACCAATTCATCGATGTGCGGCGAGAGAAAGTAGTCGCCGGACTGGCCTTGTCGAGATCTCTAAAATCCACACACACGAATTACGCCATCTTTCTTTGCTTTGGAATAATGTTAGCCAACCAAGTTGGATACTCGAGATACTAACAAAACCTTATGTCTCTTCCTTAATCTTCAAAGCCCAATCCGGCGCATCCTCTGTAACCATTTTGATGGGTCGGGCCTCAGGGTCAAGAGGGATCCGATACTATACAATCTCAGGATCGATTCCAGGCATGTCTTCGTAGGACCATGTGAAAACACCTTTGAAATCTTTTAATAAAGCGACTAAGCGCTCGCGCTCCTCTAAAGACAATGTGGACCTGATCTGGACCAGATGCAGATCCTTCTTAGTACCCACATTAATTTGAATGATTTCATCAACAATGGGTTTTTACAAACCTCTTCTCCTCTCGATTAATCAAATGTTTCAAAACCAGAGGAATTCCTTTCTCATCGTTTTCATCAAAATTTTAAAATTCATGATCAACAAAATAAACAAGAGGCACAGAGAAATACTCAGAATCTGCGGTGGCATTCTCATTCAAAAGGTCCAGCTCATCCAATTCCTCGGTTATAACTGACTCAAAAGAAAAGAAAAAGGACGACCTGGACAAAACCTCAGAATCCGGGTTATCAACCCTAGGAATGCTGGACCCAGACTAAGAAGAACCAGAATTTGATTCCAACTCCACAAACTCTGTGGAATCAGATTCTAGTTCACTACGACTTCGAAATTACTAGACATGTAGCCCTCTTCCGGTGCCAAATGAGGATGGTGCATCGGATGCATCTAAGATACGCTAGAAGGGTTACAGTGATTGGTCTCCGATCATGGAAATAGTCGAGTTATCCCCAAGCTCTCGAGTTGATTTGAGGATCGAAAGAACATGCGATCTTGCTCCTACTTCAAGTTCACCTCTTTATCGGAATCATTTTACGTGCTCTTTGTAGCTTCATGATGATTGCTTGACCCTTTTCTTTTGTATCAGCATCTTGTGAGTGCAAGTCAAAGAAAATCTCAAAGTCGGGAACTCGCTGCTTCTCAGAGTTGAACCAGGGCTCGGGGAAACCACAAAATGTGAAGTCTTCCCCTTCCCGAACAAAATAACCATTCAGGGTTCCTCGAATTCATCGGTGCACAAGCTCGTACTGTTTCCCGATCTGCTTAGCTATGGCTCTTCCGGCCATCTTTTTCCCTTTCCTCACCTAGTCCTCTTTGTAGGTGTATAGCCAAGACCAAAAGCATGAGGGTTATGCGGCACATTGGCCAATGTAGCGACATTTTTCTAGCCGCTTCTTCCTAATCCCATTCCTAGTATGTGTTGGAGTTTGTTCATGAAGTCACATGATTGGCCCGACATCCAAGCCCTTATTGATAGCCAGGATACTCTACACTACTCGGGCCTTAGCCAAGGTAAACCCTAAAAAGAAGACATCCTCTTTGCCATGCACAATCTCCAGAACAGGTGTAGTGACCTCTGGCAAAGGATGTATAGATGAATTCTCGAAGACTAGAGCTACCACTTTCCCATGGGGGTAATTCAACATTTGGTGGAGAGTGGAAGAGACAGCTTTCAGTTGGTGCAGCTAGGGTCGCCCAAGTAGTAAGTTGAAAGTGGCCGGAACATCCAGGACATAGAACTTGATGTCCTGTTGAACTGGGCCGACTTGTACTCTAATCTGCACTATCCCCATTACCTCTCTACTTGTATTGTCATATGCCCGGATCACCTAGGCTGTAGTCACAAAATCGACTGGTTTCAAACCAATAGCGTAATCCGTACGACAAGGACAGACGTTGATTGCTTACCCAGTGTCAAGCAATACCACTGGTATCCAATTTTCTCAGCACTCTACGGATATGTATAGAGGCTTGTTGTGTGTAGAGCCTTCTGGTGGTAGTTCCCTATCTGGAAAGGTCAAAGTCGTATGGCGCCTCACAGGAAGACTAATCCCACTAATTGTTCTGGGGTGGTGTCGATGGACAACTTGGCTTTATCCATTGCCGTCAGTACAGCCTGCCTATGCACTCGCGAAGCCATAAGCAGTCCCCAAATAGATATATCAGCTTGAATCTTTTTCAACTGTTTCAGCATAGCCTCTTTCTCTAATTGGTTTTCCTTCTATTTCTCAACTTCTTTATCTTTACCAGATGCCTCAGGTAGGTCTAGATGCAGTGGTTTGAAATATCGGCAACTTCTTGTCATGTGGTCAACTTCTTCCACATACCAGGTATTGTCAGGAAGGCCTTCACCCCAATCCTCGTCAGTGTGGGCAAGATGCAAATCATCATCTTCCCACCACATACCTCCAGTAACCAATAAGCAATTGTCCGGTTCCAGTATAAGTGTTCTCTCAGTAGAAACATTTCCTGTGAGGCATTGAGCTATTCCAGCTTTCTGATCACTTTCACTCATTTCTTGCCCAAACTGCTCCAATGCGGCTTCTTGTTCTGTATGTACAGTACTAACAATGCCTAGTTTTTTATCCAATTGTTCTTCGCCAATGTTTTCCGGTAGTTTACCCTTTCCATCGGCTGTTCTGGCCATTACTATGATTCCCGCTTTCTGTTCCACCAGCTTCAATTCAGTTCCCTCATCTATATTGGGTTCATCACTTAGCTACCCAGAATTATGCATCGACTTGTTCAGAACAAACCAAACAATATGCACTTCCCCTTGATCTTACACACCAAAGAACTGCAAATTGTCTATGTCTTCCTCTAGGCCGGCTAGATCATCTAATCCTGACTTGGTCTATCTTCTCGGACTACTGTGACCTCCATCGATCGGCAACACCGCCGGCTTAAGCTTGATTGATTGGCACAACATAGCAGCTCAGGTTGTACATCCCTTCAAATAAGTCCTTAGAGCCCTCCAGCAATGGACTAACATTCTCCACCAAGGCTGACCTTCCTTCATCTTCCACTGCCACCACCACTGGTTCGGGTTAGAGTGAAGACATCCTCACCATACACAAGTCTGTGCTCTTAGGGATGAACAACCCCGACTTAGGTAGGTGGGAAGGTGTGATACATATACTAGGGTCATAAGGGACGGCCAATGTGTGGATGCGGTTTATATGCCGGGGTAAGGGGACTTGGTTATGTGGTGGGAGAGGATTTGTAGTGACGTTGGGTTTTTCGAACGGTGCTATCACCTTATTATCAATGAGATCTTGAATCTCATGACGCAATCTGAAGCACTGATCAATATCATGACCATGCTGTTAGTGAAAAGCATAGTATTTGGCCGGGTTGTGTTTCTAAGGGAGAGGATCGGGTAGTGGGCATTGTTCTAACGGCTTAAGATGCCCCTTTTTGATTAGGACCCCTAAGGCTTTAGACAAAGTCATGTAGAGCGGGGTGAAGACCCTTTGGCTTCGGGCTTAATAGCTCAAGGTTTGTGAGGTTGTATTAGATATACCGGCAAAATGGGTGGCATTTTTAGGTGTGGTGGTGACCATGCTCACATTCGAAGGCCGTGCAGAGGTGCCACCAGTCGTGGCTGCATTGGTTGTATGTAAGAGCCTTTTGGGCTATTCCTTCTCATGGTCTATCGGCCCTTCTTCATTGCATCCTCAATTTGAACTCCTATTTCATAGAGCTCGACAAATGTAAACAAAGGCAAGACTATCATCTTCTGTAATAATCTTCCTTGCAAGTTGCGGACCACCATTACGATTTGATGCATTTCAAATGGCCAAATAGTCATCATAGAGGCCTTAGCCCTCCATCGAGTCATAAAATCCAAGAAACCCTCATTCGGCTTCTGGCGGGTTGCTTAGAGATTACGGGTTATGACCTCGATCTGGGTATTGTAGGAGTATTGCTTGATGAAGGCCTCGGCCATTTCCTCCCAGTTTTTCTTCACAAAGTCTTTAAACTTGGCATACCAAATGGCGCTATGCTGAAGCGTCGGTAAAAGTGACAACCATAGTGCGGTGAGACCCATTGGTCGTGAGATGTCGAAGAATAGCGTAGATGAGCGATAGGATCCTGGGCCGTCAAACCAGTCTATATGTGGCATGTTGAATCATGCAGCGAGTTACTATAGAATCTGTGTATCCATCCACAATGTTAAGGATTGAATTCACACCCTACGTCCGTTTGAAGAGCTTTTCTAGTTGATTGACCTTCAATGCAGTGGGGTCAACCTCGAATTCAAATGGTGCCTCCATTTGATGGCCCGGTGCCTTGGAGTGCGAGGTGGGGTCAGATCTGGTGGGATGCCCATATTCTCTTGGACATTGATTGTGACCCCGGGTGCTGGAATTCCCGCTGGGGGTGCATAGGATGTAGAGGCTACTGCTAGTTGTGGTTACTGTTGCTGAAGCCTATCTATCACTTCTGCGGTAGGCTACAACCTCAGCTTGTCGGGCAGCATTTAGCTGCATAGTCTCAATGGTCTGCTGGAGCTGATGAAGCATATCTTCCATGCTGACTAGGGGACGCTAAGCTATCAGAATTGGCGAATACTCTCTTTTCGATGAAAGTAAAAAAGCCTGGGCATGGTAGCATAAAGCTGATTGCTAGATTGGTGAATTCTGCCTGATTCTCCTCCGTCTGGTAACCGGTGGGAGTAAAGCAAACATTGGCTGTCCCCTGACAAGATCCCTGGATCTATAAAGTCTTATCACTCAGGTCCAGAGTGCTTGGGGGGTAACAGAATCGTCTGAAGCAATGGTAAAAAACTACCTTGCAAAAAGAAATAAAGCAAAAGAAAGCAAAAATCAGAAATTGCACAGCACCTCTGCTCAGATTCTAATCAGTACACTGATGTAATCAAAACTATAGAACCATGCTCAAAACTGAATTCTGCCTCCCAAAAAATTATTTCCAGACTTGCGATTGATACATACATTCTTATAGAGTTTCACTCTAAAAGCACATATCAAGCAAGTGAGAGCCAAAACACCCCTATGATGGGGTAAGGTTACCCTGTCCTAGTTTCGTTAGGAACTAGGGTTCACTACGCATAGCAAGCGGCTTCACACAATTTCTACATTTGGGTAAACAACCTATCCTAGTTTGGAACAGTCTCTGTGGTTTCCGATATGCAACTAGGTCGATTGATCAAAAAGGGTACCTCAGCAAGACTACCTAATATACCTCTCACGCCTAACACCGAGAAGTGAAAGGAGGATCAAGCGTCTGTGTAGTCGAGATCCAAGGGTTGTGTTCCCATCGTGGCAAAGCCCGAACCGATCGACCTTTTGGCAAGCTTTTCCAAGCAAGCCACCGACAAACCGTTTCGTAATAACGGATGGCAAACAACATGAGTTAGGCGCACCGATGCAAATGCAAATGCAAAAAACACATAAGTGCAGATAAAATATCATATCATGAGTTCGAGTCAAGTTCCCTAAGTCCCAGCAGAGTCGCCAGAAACTGTGGATCGCCTTTTTCGCACCCCCTTTCAGAAGGTTTGAAAGAAAGGCCTCACAGTTCGGACTATTGTGGTTCTAAATCTAATCTCACAAGTGCAATGTGAAATTCATAAACACCAAAGAGTCTAAATCCAGCAAATCATTTTGGAAAATCGATTTTAAATCAAATAATGCCAAAATTAGACTACTTTGCCAGATATAGAGTCACCATCTAAATATTTTTTTGTTTTCAAAAAATTTAGGAAACCCTGACTCATGCCAAAGGCCACGTGTCTGTCATTACCAAAGTTGCCTCGACTCGGGAACTTAGGTACGAGAGGGGAAGGTCATGAATTGAGCACCCCTACTCGCCCAATCAAAGATCGACCTCTACTAATTATGATGTGAATTTTTATAAACATTATACATTCTTATTCCGGTTATTAAACTAGCTTTACTATGTGACGCACACAAGCAAGTATAGACTAGTTTGCTCAATTTGGAACAATTCAACTCATGTTTATTTGCAAAAATGGTTTGAATTTGCCACCTCAAGTGGACTTAAAGATTGCGGATTTGCCACCAAACATAGTGGGCTTAAAACATGATTTGCCACTCAACAAAGTAGGCTTAAAATGCACGTTTGTTGAATCGTTCCAATTCAAACCACTAGCCATCATTTACAGGCATTCATGCAGTTTAGCATTTTAAGCACATAGCCTCATGGCAAGCATGCTAATCATGGAAACATTCACATTCATGCAAGTATGCTAAAGCGTAAAAACTCATCTAGTACTTCAAGCTAACATAGAAACTAGTTAGAAAGATGCATGATCCTAAGTATACAAGATGTCTAATGTAACGCATGGGAAGAATGCAATTAATAGGCTCAGTTACTAATATGGCAAATGGATCGATTTGAACAACACGCGATTAAACACATATTCAAAGAAGTATTGAAATGACAATGCAGTTTGAATGATACAGCGAGCCTCGGTGCATGCAATACAAATGAATGGATGCAAGCATAAGGTATGCTAATTAAAACATGACCCTAATCTAACCATCAAAAGCAATTAAATAAAAGGGAGAAACACATGGGGTTGGAAGACATACACATAGTCACGCACACTTATTACAACATTATGCCCTCTCGAAGGAGAGTCCGAATGAATAAGAGCTAACTAGCTATGCTAATTAAGCTAACTAATTATTATAAAACTCAAAACTAATTAACTATTCTAGTTAACTAATTATTACAAACCGAAATCTAATTACTAGTTAAACTAACTAATTATTTACAACTCTTAATTAGCTACAACAAATTAATTACAATACATATTTAAGCTAGATATTTAAGCGTTAAATAAGCTTGAAATGCAAGGAAGGCTCATGCACGTGCTCGGTTTCCACTCGAAAAGTCGTTGTTTTGCTGTTGCAAGCCTCTGTTTGTACATTTGATCACTGAAAATTTTGCCCACTTCCAGAACACCTTTGCTCCATCTTACCAACACACTGTAGAAATTTCATTGGTGGCCGACAGGGGGCCGGTCGGCTACTGGTGGTGGTTGTCAGCCACTATTATCCTGAACTTCCTTCTTTGCAATGGAGAGCAAAACAATGTATTTCTCAAGGTTGTTTGCATACTTTGCCTCTCATTTTCCCGAGGAAATCAAAGGGGGAACAAAATTTGGTTCATAAATGATTAATCAAGCAATTTCATTGCATGATGGCTCTTGAAACCAATTGTGCAAGTTTAATAAATGCAAAATGAGACCAAAATGTCCATCACCCTATCATGCATGATCAAGGACAATAGAGACCAAGGAAAGTGGCACATTTCATACCTTTTGAAAATGAAATGTCCCATTTTCCTTATGTTCAAATTAACGTCTAATTTGAACACATGCAATGCAACACAAAGAGATGTTTATCTTGCCTCTTTTACTTTGCCAACTTTGTTTACTCATTTTAATTACCAAATCATTCCTTAATCCATTAAGTCCATTGGCGAGTGTACTCTAATGGAAAGAGGGCTCAAACCAAAGGTTGTTTTAGGCATGAAAGAGACCTCGTGCCGTTGGTAATAAACCCCAAAAGGGATTAAACCATTAAGCACAAACACCTCAATTTTAGGCTTTAAATAAACAAATGGTTTGAACCACTTTCAAAGCAAAAATAACATCAAGAAAGGAGGGAGATTGCAGAGATGATTAAGTGCTGGAAATGAGTGATAAAAGTACTAAAAGATGCAACCAACTCAAACCAATGGTGGTTAAAGCCTTAAAACATTAAGCTAACGAAGGAATTTACACTACAACTATGCAAAACAAGACTCAAAATGGACCAAACAGCCAAAACAATGCCAAAACACTTCAAAACATAGTGTAAAACATCCTGGACTTAAGCCGCAAAAAGCTAAAACATTAAGCTAATATATGGGGCTAACTAGGCATGCAAACAAGACACAAGGAGGAGAGGCTAACCCCTCCAATTTTGGACTTCAAAATGAGTTTTTTACAACTGAAAAACCTCTAAAATTCAGTGGTTAAAAGGCCCAAAAAAGTTGGTTTGAAAGTAATGAATAAAGACACAAAAACTTGACAAACTAAGAAGCAAGAAGAGTAAACCACTCCCTAACTAAGAAGGCCTCAAACCACCACTTTTAAGTTGCAAAAATAAAAATTTTATAGTTCAAAACCAGCCCCAAAATAGTAAGAAAAGATGGCAAAACGAGCATATTGAAACAAAGTAAACAAGGCAAGTGTTATACCTTTGAAACAAAGTTCAAGTTTAGGCACCAAACCAAGCTAAAACCACTTGGTAGAGCTCAAAGAGGGTCTCAAATAACCTCAGCCCAAAGAGAAGCAACTTTGATTAAGGTAATGTAGGTAAAAGTTTAGAGAAAACAAGCAACTAAGCACAAAATTGCAAGAGAGATAGAGAAATCTAGAGAGAGAAAGAGAGGGAGAGAGAGAGAGATTTTTTGTTCCAAAATTTCTAACCCTCAATAGTGGGGGAGGAACCCCCATATATATAGAAAAACATGCCCTGAGCTTAGAAACATCCTACCATACACATGTAGGGAGATGCAGCTCAATGTGCTAATATTTATCACAGCTGTCAACAAATATCTAGAAAAAGACACTGGTGGCCGTCGGCCACCACTGGTAGCCGACCAGCCACACCAATGACCGACAACCATGATCCATCACCGATAGCCTATGGTTGTGGCTAACAGGTCACCAAAAGGTCCAGACACCAAGTTTTGGTCCAAAACAAGGCATAGGAAAAAACAAGGTTTAAAAGCTCAAAGACCTCTGCCAAGGACTTCGGGCACTCAAAATGAACACACGCAATCACAATCATCACATGCACAAGTGATGCCGTCCAAGCCTTGAGGACGGTCAAAAATGGGGTGTCTACACAGACATTTCAAAGAATGAGGAATCATCAGTTAAAGATAAAACCTTTGAAATGTGTCTTTAGGGTAACTATAGGTAAATTCTTGGGCTTTTTGGTGCATCATAAAGGCATAGAAGTAGGTGCTAATAAAGCTAAGGCTATATTGGAAGCCAAACACCCAAACAACAAGAAAGAGTTATAGAGTTTTCTTGGAAAAATCAATTTCCTAAGAAGATTTATTGCAAATCTAGCTAGAAAAACTCTTGTATTTTCTTCCTTGGTAGAAATAAAGTCATATTATGAGTTTAGGTGGAAGGAATGTCACCAAAAAGCTTTTAATTTGATCAAGAGTTACTTGGCCAATCCTCCAGTTCTTATGCCACCTATCTCAGGAAAGCCTTTAAAGCTTTACATTTCAGCATGTACCCTATCAGTTAGTTGTTTGCTGGCCCAAGAAAATGATATGGGCCATGAACAAGCCATTTATTTCTTAGGCAAGAGGTTGAATGATGTTCTACCTCAGTTGAGAAATTGTGCTTGGCTTTATACTTTACTACCATAAAACTTAGGCATTATATGCTGCCTTCAGAGGTATTTGTTGTGGCACAAACTGATGTGATAAAATACATGTTGTTTAAGCCTATTTTAAGAGGCAGACAAGGCAAGTGGATTTTGGCCTTGATTGAATATTGTTGCAAATATGTGCCATAGATAGTAGTGAAAAGACATACTCCAACAGATTTTCTACCAGAACATCCATGTCTGCCTATTGAACCAGATCTGTTTGAGGTTCATATGATAGAAACTGATCCCTAGAGGCTAATGTTTGATAGATCTAAAATAGGTAAGGGGGTTGGTGCAGGCATTGTCTTGATTTTTCCTGACAAACAAATGTACCTGTAACATCGCTCGGGATGTACCCGCACATGTAAAACAGTTCAGACTCTCGAACTCTTTGATTTAGTCTCATGAGGGCAATGTCAAAGATAGAAGAGAATCTAAATCTGACAACTTTCATAGAAAATCCAATTTATTGTAAAACATTTTCCAAAAATGGACTGTATCACTAGATCTTAGAGTCACCACCTAATATTTTAGGAAATTAGGAAACCCATGACTCATGCCAAGGCCACTGTCCATCATAACCAAAGATATCTTGGCTCGGAACCTTAGGTATGAGAGGGAAAGGCATTAATTGAGCACCCCTACTCACCTAATCAAAAGATCGTGCTCTACTAAACTATGATACGAGTTTTATTTACTTTATATGTTCATGTTCCGATTAGTTAATAAATCCTAAAAATTACTATATGAAGCAAACAAGTATAGACTATGTCATTCATTTTGGAACAACTTGATTTCACGTATTTTGAAAGGGTTTTGAAAATGAACAACTCAAAGAAATTGAATTTACAAACATGAAAATCAGCATAATTCAAAATTAAGCGACATAACCTCCATCCATCGGAATTCATAGAGTTATATCAAATAACCAAATAGCCTCATAGTAGAATGCTAAATATAGTAAGAAAAACACATTTACTGATGTCTCGTGAATAGTTACAAAACAAAGTTAGTAAAATATGTGTGATCTTATATAAAAAATCCTAATGCAATTCACTCATGAGATGCAACTAAAGATTCGGCTTCTAATATATGACATGCGAATCATCTCAAGAACATGAGGTAACGCACATAATCACATAAGAATTGATTAAATCCATAAATACAAATTTAGCCGAATCAATATGCATGAAACATGGATACAAAGCATGGATATGATGAAGAGAAAAAAATAGGATATATATGTACAAATAAAATAAAGCAAGTAAAAGAATGAGATATAAAGAAGCGGGGTGAGGAATTATTACAACACTTGAATAATTACACATTCAAATAAGAGAGGAGAGGAAACAATATTACAATAAAATAAAAACCTCACAAAATTCTCAAATGAAAAAAAAAAAAAAAAAAAACAGAAGATGTAGGTCTTGATGATCGTCGGAAACCATTATGCTCAATGCCGGAAGACTGCTCTTTTCCATCTAGAAGAAGTTAACCGACTGGCCAAATAATTAGCTGGCTGGCCAACTAGGCCTAGCAAAACCTATTTTCTTGCAACATCGAGAAAAGAGCAAACGAGGAATATGTAGGTGGCTCAACTAACCACTTCTCATTAGAATACAACATAAATAATATGAAATTAAAGTAAGAAAACAAATATAAGATAAAAAATGCAAGAAAATGAAAGAAATTGAAAATTCATCTTCCAAAGAAAGAATGAACTTCTTAATTTCCAATCTTCCTTTTGATTACCCTCAAAGTTGTGAAGTATGTTCTTAATCCTAAACCCTAAAGCTTGGAATTTGAACTAGAATGGTGTAACAACCCCGACCAGTGATTAGTCAATAAATCATAACTAAGAATGCCTAATGAGTAATTAAGAAGAATTTTGAGATAATTGCATGTGTTTTGCGTTAATTGTGCTTATATCTATTTGACGTAGGAATATACATGCAATTTCTATTTCAATATCTTGAATTAAAAGGCCTTATCAACGTTCGAACACGAAATTGCCTAGGTATACGTGTTATTTGGGATTTTTAGAATTTTATGGTAGGTTTAGTTAGAATTTGATTCAGAATCAAATAATTAGAATAAAATAATACCAATTGATTAGCTTAATCAAGGATTAATTTCTCTCCACTAATTGTGCCTATATAAGGCTAATTGATTCTAAAAGCCTAAAAAAAATTCATTGCCAACATCTTCTTTAACAAAAACATAGAGATGAATAGAAGAGAGAACATTAAGATCAACGCTTGAAGAGGAAGAATTGCTTGGAAAATTGAAAGAATTGGAAAAATCATACAAGGAATAGCTAAGATTCAAGAGAATTGAGAGCACAGGTAAGAAATTCAACCTTGAATTTGAGACATTAAGTTAGCTTACATGAGAATCCAAGAGAATCAAGTTGATTAATGTATAATTCAAGCTAAGGAAGTAGAATTGGGAAGCAAATCATGCATGCATGCTCATTTCATCATAATTTGAGTTTGTTTTCTAAGAATTCTTCCATGTATGTCATTGTTTTAACATTCTTTTGAAAATTCATTATATTCCATACCATTTTATCTCAATTGATCATGTCTTGGATCGTGTTTTGAAAGAAACAAACCATGTTAATACATGCATGTTATATACATTAACATTTCAAGTTTGATTTTGAACAATTGGCTTGCTTTTGGGTTTTGATTTTGTGAAATGACTTTCAATTCGTGAAGTTCTATGATTGTCTACATGTTTTGTCAAGTTTTGGGCCCAAAGAATGTGTTTTGAAGCTTTGAATTTGAGTTTTGCATCTTGAACAATAATCTGGAAATTTCAAAATTTGGTCACACTGCTCGAGCGACCAAAGCTTCACTCGGCGTAAATTCAACCTCTTAAAAGTTTGCGAGTTTGGGGGTTGGCTCAACCGATATAATTTATGCTCAACGACCACTCTTTGTTTTGAACCTTGGCTTGGCGACCAAAAGTTGGCTCAAGCATGAAATGAAGCATCTAGTACTTTTATAGACATTGCGACGCTCGGCGAACTACCGATTTCATAAATTTGGCTAAATGTTTTCAAATGCATTTTGGCATCCTCACTGCATCCTAGGCATTCCTAAGCCATGATTAAGCTATAATAATGAGGATAAGAATTAGAAATACACCAAAAAAGAAAAGGAATAAGTTAAGCATCGTGAGGGTGTTTGTGTAGGCCAAGCTCCATACTTCGCTTGATTTGTTTCCTTTGTCTTTTTTGTTACTGAAGCCATCTGTTAGTCATAACTCTATAAAACTATGTTCAACGTTAATTATTTTCTAACTAATATGATATGATCTGTTTTCTAAAATGTGAGTTTGTGAATCATGAATGAATGTCCAATTTTCTAAAATGTATTGTGGCATCCTTAGCATCATGTGATATGTTATATGTTACTTGATACCAGGGTTGGTTATGCATAACTAGTTATTTGATCTACATGTGTCCCTTTATGGGTCATTTGGTCCCTTTATGGGTCATCTGGTCCTTTTATAGGTCATATGTGCATCTTATGTATTCATGAGCCATCGGATTTATTAACGCTAATGGATGTACCACGTATGATTATCTGTGAGAATATAAATATGAATATGAATCTGTTTCTAATCTAAATTCTAATTTCTGAATCTATTGTGGAAATCATTCATAAAACCTTTGCTTTATTATTATTCACTGGGCTCCAGCTCACTGTATTATTTATGTATGTAGGTGATCAAGCAGGTGATCAGGCCTAAGCTACTGCCTGGATTTTTTTTGTGTCAGCCAACCTATGTGTTTCCCAAGGAGGTTCTTGAAATGCTTTGAGTGGTCAAATTTGTGAATTCAATTTTATTTCTTTTTGTTTGTGTCTGAACAAGTTGTTGCATACTCCATTTACTAGGCTAAGTCCCATTTTGTTTAATCTGTATATGAAGGTGACGAAGGACTGATGTATATATATAGCGTCTCACATATGTATCTAAGGTTAAAATTTATGTTCCATATATATGCACTTAGACTCTATGGACCTTTGTGTGTTTAAGCGTGTGAATAAAACTCTAGAAAAGTATTTAAGCGAGGTTAAATGGTTAATGAGCTTCTTTGACCATGTATCTTTCACACACATGTATAGGATAGAAAATAAAGAGTCCAATGAAATGGCTCAAGCAACATCAAGATTGAAAATTCCTAAGGGAACCCAGGAAAGAGTCATTCAGAAAAGGAATTTCTTGGCCTTTAAGTACAGGCATATAAATTTCTTATCAATAATGATCTTAGAGGTGTCTGAAAATGATTGGAGGTTCACTCTAATCAAGTACTTGTCTAATCCTAATGAAGTATGTGATAGGCAAGTAAAGTACCAAACCTTAAACTATGTCATCATGGGTGATGATTTGTTTAGAAAGGTACATGATGGGTTGACTTTGTTATGTATTAGCCAAGAAGATCAAATAAAGGCAATAGCAGAAGCACATGAAGGCATTTGTGGAGCCCATCAAGCTGGGGATAAAATGAGATGGCTAATTAGTATATATGGTTATTTTTGGCCTTCCATAAGAAAGGATTTCATTATATATGCTAAGGGATGCGAAAGTTGCCAAAAGCATGACAGTGTCCAAAGAGTCCCAGCTATAAGTTTGAATTCAATATTAAGGCCATGGCCTTTCAAAGGTTGAGCAATGGATTTGATAAGCCAGATATTTCCACCTTCTTCAAAGGCACACTAATAATTGTTGGTGGCAACTGATTATTTCACCAAATAGGTGGAGTCAATCCCATTGAAAGTTGTCACACAAACCTCGGCTATTAAGTTCCTTAAGAAGAATATGATCCATAGATTTGGCTTGCCTTAGTCCATTACTGTCGATCAAGGAACTATGTTCAATGGGAATAAGATAAGGGAGTTTTCCACAAAGCATAGCATCCAAATCTTAAATTCCTCTCTTTACTATGCCCAAGCAAATGGGCAGGTTGAAGCAACGAACAAAATTGTGAGGAATACTTTGGAGAGAATGATTGAGGACAATTCTCGAGATTGGCACAACCTATTATCTAAGGTATTGTGGACCTACAGAAATTGTAAGATAAATAGTACAAAAACAACTCCATATAAGTTGGTGTATGAACATGATGTTGTATTACCCTTAGAAGTTACTGTGAGGTCCAATCAACTAGCTCAACAGCTAAGCATCCCAATGGATGAATATAGTGAAGCCATGTCAATTGAATTACAAGACTTAGAAGAGAAGAGGATCTTTGCTTTCAATCATTTGATAGCACAAAAGAAGGTAGAGATGAGTTATAACAAGAAAGTAAAACATAAAGTGTTCTCTGAATGAGATTAGTTTGGCAAACCATTTTGCCTCTTGGAACAAAAAGTTTAGAGTATGGAAAATGGTTTCCTAATTGGGAGGGACTATTTAAGGTTTTCAAAGTCCTTAAAAGATGAGCATATCCTTAGAAGGGGAACCGTATGAAAGAGTGATCAATGGAAAAATACTTGAAAAAGTATTATCCCACCATGTAGGAAAACATGAGATAAGAAAACCAAAAACACATGCACACACACAAAAGATGTTCTATTGAATAACTATTATGAATGTACAAGTCAAAAACAAAATACAAGATTTCAATCTTTTTGAAAATACAAAATAAAAGGGGTACTTACGTGTAGGTTTTAATAAGTGGACTTATTGTCTAATAGGTCCTATTGGAAAATTGTCATAAAATTGTCACTAATTATAAGTTTTAGCGACAATTTATAAAAAAAATGATAAAGAAAAGTCACTAATTGTAAATTTTTAGTGACGTATGTAAAAAATTGTCACAAAAAATTTATTTTTAGCGACAATTTTATTTTCGATAAGACTTGTGTGGAGAAGTGGTTTGGAAATACTCTTTGGATCCTAGGGGCGTTAAGTGATCCTCAGCTAGCGACCTAAAAAACGATTAGCACTGCGGTTAGGGGTGCCGGAATTAGCACACCGACGGACAAGCCACTGTATACTCTCTTGATTGCTTGTACCTTAAGTTAAATATGCTAGTTCTCACATACCTCTTCCTGGCTAATGTTCTTCTATTTATATCTTTTCTTTCTTGGGCCTCGAGTTGGGCCCATTTTCAATTCGACATTTGGCTTCTTTCGTAGTAAACCGCTTTTCACTCGGCCCCTTGCTTCATCGGCTATTTGGCCGAACAAGGTAGGATTTGAGCGTGCGAGATGGCGCCGAGTGCTATATATCTCGACTCCTAGTTCAACTATTGGCCTTTTACAACTCTAATATTACCCCCCAATTGCCCCTAAGCACTCCACTAACAAGGTTGGCTAGAGTGTTTGGTTTTGAACTTCGAAAGTCGAGCGAAATTCGGTGACCTCATTCCATAGAGATGTTTGAGCACACGCTTCTCGGTTATCATTTCAACTTCTCGCCCCTTCGTACACTTCTATTTATTGTGATTTAAAATTTCGACGTCTTTTCAAATACATATACATTTTTAGGCGCTCGTCGCTAGACTGCCTTCCGAATTACCTCTGCAACTTCATTTTCTTCACTATCCTCTTCGTCTCTTGTAAGTTCTCTCCCTCTCTGCTTTGAATCTTTTTTGCTGCTTTGTTTTTGGCCTAGCATATTCCTATAGGCTAAAGGAAATGGCAAAACATTTAAAAGATCTCCTCTCCTCGGATCGAATTTAAACTTCCAGCGTCATTTCTCCATTCGATGGCGTCCATCATCACGTGATGACGACACCCTCGATATGGAAAGGGCTGATGAAACCACGATTGTCTTCCATCTCCTATCAATTGCAGAGGGTGGAGTCTGTTTCCCCCTTCACCCATTCCTTAGGGCTGTGCTTTGCCATTGGGGTTTAATCCCTTCCTAACCCAATGTCAACTTTTTAGAATCATAATGGGGATTATAGAGCTAAACCATCGCCTTAGGATTAACCTTGGCATTCGACTATCCGGCATTGTTATGCCTTGGCTAAGTCTTACGGTAAACGCAGACGTTATTTCCTTAGGGCCAAGGACACCGACCATCAGCTAGTGACTATGCTTTCCAGTTCTGGGAAGCGAGTCGATGATGTTATGGTCGTTGTCCAAGGTAACTAGGAATTCGGTGAAGGCGAGGATCACCTCGATCCTATTCCTAGACGGAGGGGTGAACCAGGTGGTCGTATAGCTTCTTGTGTTTATTATTATTATTATTATTATTATTATTATTATTATTATTATTATTATTTTGTTATATTTATAAAGCTTCATTTCTGAGACCTTATGGTTTTGCTTGTGCAGGAAACGATTTGAAGAAAGTCCTGACTTCAGCTGACAATGTCGTTCTTTCAGAAATCAAAGTCGCGCTCAAATATTTCGGCTGTACAAGTCTCCAGAAACAGGGGAGGGCGGCCCACGTGCTGCTTCGTTACGAGCTAACCTATACGACCTTCTCGACGGCAGAAAACATCCCAATTCCGAAGGGTGAAGAGTCTCTTACCGCTCTTATTTTGACCGACTTCAAAAACTTGCGGCAAGTTGGTTTCGAGGGATCTGATTCGAAGCAGGCGGAAGTAACTGAGGTCGCCGAGTCAGATCAGTCTAAAGCGAAAGTAGACGAGGCATTGAAGTTGCACTTTGAGGAAGCCAACCTTAATTCAGGCCACCCTCCGTCTACTTTGGGCCGAGGGGACCTTTCATTTGAGGACGTTTTTAACGGTTTAGAAGACCTTCCCAGCGGATACCCCGAAGACATGGTTGGGTTAAGCCTCACACAACTTGCCAAGAGGGCGAACGCAGAAAGGATGGCCGTGCGGCGAAGAGCAAAGGCCATTCGATCTGAAGTGCCAACTGCCGCCGAATCTCAGCCTTCCCTGCATGTTGCCGAATCTCAGCCTCCCTTGCCTGTTATTGAGGAAATGGCAAAAAACCAAAGTGCTGAGTCCGCTCTGGTTGTGCAGGCCGATCAAGAGGCCGAGCAAAGAAGCGGCGTCCCTAGAGGTCGAGGCCGGCTTAGAAGAAAACCGTGCCAACAAACGACCTCGTTTAGAGGAATCAGATGTGATCGTGCCTTTTGTCATTGACCAAAGATAAAAAAACTCGCCGATCTCCTCGATGCTTGGTCATTAAAGATCCTTTCGCTTTTCGGTATGGCTATGTCCGTCTCATTGTCGGCTGACAAGGCAGCTTTTCGGGCGGAGCCAGATCTGGTTTCGATAGCATTAGCCGCTCAATCGACTCTTTTGGTATATATCTTGACTTTATCTTTTCATTTTATGAAAATACCGCTTTGGTTTTAATTTCCTATTTTGTAGATGATCGGAAGCATAGCGGAGATGGGCCGTCACCATCATGGCCTTGATCGAGCAGCTTAATTTGTTCTGAACAGTTGAAGGCCAAAGGAGGCGGGGCGAGTTTGAGGCTTTGAGGCGAAGATGGAAGGCGCGAGGAAATTTGAGATGTAGAGGGCAAAATGAGCGAGCTTAGGTTGGCTACCGAGAAGAAGGCAAATACGAGTGAAACTGCGCTCAAGTTTGCCCAAGAGGCGATCGCCAAACTTAAGGCGGACTTGGCAGAATCGAAGGCGGTGAAGGAATTAGCCGATTCTGAGGCTTGAAGGTGTATGAAATTTGGGAAGAGTGCAGCCCTTAGCGATTACATGGAGCAAGTCCCCAAATTCAAGAATTGGGGATTCAAACACGGTTGGCTCAAGGCCCTTCGGCTACTAATGTGACATTGGCCATGCCGATTCCATACGAGCAAGTGGATGTTGAGCCACTGAGTCTAACTCAAGGATTAAATTAGGCGGCAGCTTTTGTTTTAGGATTTTGAATGTATTCTTCTGACTTTTAGTTTAGTAGTTTTCATGTATTACTCTGATCATAGTTTTTTGCTAGGCATTTTTATGCGGTGGTAGCTTTTGTTTTTAGTAGTTTTCATATGTAAAATGGCTACAATTTGTGCCTAATTTACTAATGAAATTCCCTTTGTACTTTGCTATTATTTGTCTTTGAATTTTGTTATTGATGAAAGGTATTGTTTTTGCTATTTTGGATAAAACATTCATGTGTACTTGCCGATTAGATAATTAGACAATTTTAATATCCTTGTTAAATAGCCAATCAGATTAATAAATCCGAATGCTAATCCAAAAAGCCGATCAGCTAACTGAGCAATTTTAACTTTAAAAAGCCAAATGCTAAAAGTTCATGGAGTGGTTGTGGCACACATCGATCGGCGTCGAGCTTAGATACTTTGCCGACCAGAGTAATAAATCTGACCTTACCCCAGCCAGTGCATGAGCTTCATAAGACGAATAGGACTAGTTCATAGAATGGCTGCGGCATAAATCGATCAGCATTGGGTTTAGATACTTAGCCGACCAGATTAATAAATCTGCCCTTGCCCCAGCCAATGCATGAACTCCAAAAAGCCGAATGCTAAAAGTTCATGGAGTGGCTGTGGCACACATCGATCGGCGTCAGGCTTAAATACTTGGCCGACCAGATTAATAAATCTGCCCTTGCCCCAGCCAGTGCATAAGCTTCATAAGCCGAATAGGACTAGTTCATGGAATGGCTGGGCATAAATTGATCGGCATCGGGCTTAAATACTTGGCTAACCAGATTAATAAATCTGCCCTTGCCCCAGCCAGTACATGAGCTTCATAAGCCGAATAGGACTAGTTCATGGAATGATCCGATCGGTATCTGGCTTTTGGCGTTTAGCATTAATGACGTCGCCTCAGGGGCGCTACATACATTAAGAATAAATGGGGTGAGTTCGCGCTAGTGATTCCACTTATTCTTATTCAGACTTGATTTAAACTAGCTTGAGATAAGTGCAAATGTCAAACAGACTATTCTTCAACAACAGAGGAGAAGGACGAATATTGGCTGAGCTAAACCTTTGCAATGAATCGCGATAGTGAGCCTATCGCATGGGAGGAAGGGCGTCAAGGAGCGAGAAAAAGCGTTAGCCCCAAGTCGTCAAAGTAGATCACCACGAAAAAAAGACGAGGAAGCTCGCGACGCGACCAAGAAGTGAGCCCGATCGCGCCACGATTGTTGAGTTTTGCGGTTTTCGTGGGGAATAAACCGATAGCGGAGGTGGATTCCGCCGTTAACAATCCGGTGTAGCGATCGAGTTAAACTCGGCGGATCTTTCAACGGAGGTCTAGCGATCGATGGTTGGGCGACAAGATTTTTAAGTATTTCGAGAAGGCATCCATAGAGGCGGTGAAGAGGCATGCACGCTTATGAAGTCGACATCGTTTGCCTTATTGCGAAAGCGGTAAATAGAGAAGAAGAGCGAATCCGCAATTTGGAGCCTCGGCGAAGAAGGCGTAAGCAGGAGCTTGAGCTCAAGCCACCGAGCAGCGTCTGGCGGGTCAATCTAACCGATCGTGGAGAGAGAGTGACCCAGTACATTAAGTCACGCCATTCTTGTTGAGATACCGCGGTATGTTTGCGTAAAAATCGAGGACCATGGGTTATGAACAAGGCTTCCATGCGGGCCGGAAGGTTCGGATCGACAAAACCAAAGAGAAACTTGCAGAGGAGGTCTACCCGGGGCTTTAGGCACGATTGGATTAAGGCACTTCAAGCCGCGGCGGCTCTCCGAGCAGATGGTGTTGATTCCGCATTACCGCGGTACCAACGTGATCACTTTCCCTTTTCCGCCTTTGAAGTCAAAAAGAGTGATGATAAGGGAGAGCCAGGTATAAGCGAACATTGTGGGTGTTGTAATGCAAAATTTATGTAATTTTTAGCTAATTGAATAATAGTACATTTTCTATTTCAAGTGTTTTCAAGTGTTGGCATACTTTTTGATTGTATTAGTATACTCCATTTTAATCGACTGATCTAAGGACAAATAAAGTATTATGTGAAGTAATCTGGGGCCCTCATAGAAGTAATCTGGGGCCCTGTATTATACTCCATTTCGAAGTTATTCAGATTACTCGTCGCGACAGATCATTACGACAAATTCATTTTGATCGTTCACATGTTTCAGCCTGCATTTATACGGCATGTTTTATTTTATTTTGAATGTTTAATGTCTCAGCCGTCGTTTACAAGGCTTCCCCCATTTCACGTTTATACGGTGTCCCGCACTAATCGTGATATCCACGAAGGGTGCTCCGAATCTGGAGATTTAATCGGCCCAAAGGTCTTGCGCTGATGGGGCTCCGAATCTGGAGACTTTATCGGCCCAAAGATGTCATGCACTGATGGGGCTCCGAATCTCCCCGAATCCGGAGACTTTATCAGCGCAAAGACGTCATGCGCTGATGGGGCTCAGAATCTGGAGTCTGGCCAATCGTGATATCAATAAAGGGTGCTCCGAATCCGGAGGCTTTATCGGCCTAAAGACGTCATGCGCCGATGGGGCTCTGAATGCGGAGACTTTGTTTAGCCAATTGTGATATCCACAAAGGGCGCTCCAAATCCGGAGACTTTATCGGCCTAAAGGCGTCATCTTGTAGATGGGGCTCCGATTCGAAGACTTTATTTGTGTCGTGATATCCACGAAGGTGCTTGAATCCGAGGCTTTATATCGCCCAAAGATGTCATCTTGTAGATGGGACTCGAATCTGGAGACTTTGTTTGGCTGTCGTGATATCCTGGCGCTCACGAATCTGAAGGCTTTATCATTAAAGGCGTCATGTCTTGATGGGGCTCGAATCCGGAGACTTTGTTTGGCCAGTGTGATATCCACAAAGGCGCACCGATTCGAGGCTTTATCGCCCAAAAGGCGTCATGCATCGATGGGGCTCCGAATTTGGAGACTTTGTTTGGCCAATCGTGATAACCACAAAGAGCGCTCCAAATCCGGATGCTTAATCGGCCCAAAGACGTCATGCGCCGATAGGGCTCTGAATCTAGAGACTTTGTTTGGCCAATCGTGATATCCACGATGGGCGCTCCGAATCCGAAGGCTTTATCGGAACACTTTGTAACTGGATTTCGCAGTATGTTACCAGGAATCTTTGCATTACAAAAGAGGACTGTGTACATGGTGAAACATTCAAAAATAGTATCATTCCGCACAGGTCGGGTTTAATGATAGAATTTTTCATAAGTCGTTGAATTCAAGGCCGTGGCACTCCTTAGGACATGTCTTTGAGCGATATGCCCTACTCGCGATCAAATTGACTGATAGGGTAGTCGATTAGGACCCAATTTTTCATCAGTCGGTTTCCTGGCAGCTGGAAGTACTTTCTTCAGGACCAACTCCCCTGGTGTGTATGGCCTTGTTGAACCACGGTTGATTATGCGACTTAGCGGTATTCTTTGGTATCGTGCCATGGATACAAGACACGGTCTCTTTGTTCTTCGATCAAAATCAAATCCAAAGCTAGCATCATGTCGTTTCGGCCCATATCAAAAACTTGTGATTTCAGGGTTGGGTGGCCGATCTCCAGGGGTATGATCGCCTAGGTTCCAAAGCATAAAGCAAGCGGCGTTTCTCCAGTGGATCGCCTTGGCGTAGTTCGATGAGCCCATAATACACTCGGCAATTCTTCAACCCATTTTCCTTTAGCTTTCTCGGCTTCTTCTTGATGCCGTCAAGATGGATTTGTTAGAGGCTTGGCTTGACCATTGCTTTGGGGGTAAGCCGCGTGGAAAAAGGTCGGATACCATCCTTCTTTGCCTGACTCTCGATGAATGCCGTAATCAAAGCGGGTGCCGTTATGCGAGATAAGTGCCCTTGGAATGCCAAATCGTGTTATGATATTTCTCCATACAAAGCGCTTAATATCGGCATCTCGAATATGCGTTAATGCCTCGCTTGACCCATTTTGTGAAGTAATGTCTGCGACGATCAAGTATCGCTTGTTCCTGGGCCCTCGACAATGGTCCTCGATATCAAGTCCCCATTGGGCGAACAACCGAGGTGGTGATGGAGCTTAACTCTTGACAAGAAGATGGGTTAGCGGAGAACTTCTAGCCTGTTCATATTTCTTCACATAGCATTGGCATCAATTCTCATTGTCGGCCAATAATACCCCTGTTATAGCTCGATGGGCCAAGAGTGCCGCGAATGGGCACCTAGCTGCCTTTATGTATTTTAGTCAGAAGCTCTTTGACTTTATCCTGGGTGTACACATTCCAGGTATGGACCAGAAAGGGATTTTATATAAAGCTTTCCTTGCGGATCTAAGTAGTATCGCAGGGCTTTGTTTTGCAACTTGTGCGCTTTTTTTTGTCCGCTGAGAGCTATTCGGAAGACAGGAATACAGCAATGGGGTCCATCCAACTCGGTCCTGACTCTATCACATTGACCTGGATTTCCTCCGATGGGCCAATGCTCGGCTCCGGGATGAAACCTACTTCGATGGTCCGTTTAATCTCTGAGTTAATGGCGGAGGCTAGGCAAGCTAGGGCATCTGCATGTGTGTTCTGATCACGTGTTATCTGATTTAACTCATGATGGTCAAATTTGGCCAGCAAAGCACTAGCCGATTTCATGTAAGCCGCCATACGGTCATTTTTGGTTGCGTACTCCTCCTTTAGCTGATTGATCACCAATTTTGAATCGCAGAATACCAGCAAATGCCGAGCACCCAGAAGGTGTGCATTTCTCAAGCCGGCCAGAAGGGCTTTGTATTCGGCCTCGTTATTTGTTGCATAGAAGCCGAGTTTCACAGCCTACTCAATTATTGCATCGTCGGGAGCCATGATTACTACTCCAACTCCGTTGCCCCGTTGATTGGATGATCCATCACAATACAACTGCCAAATATCCCCAACATAAATTCTCTAACTCGGCTTAGGTCGAATTTCATCGGACGTGAAGTCGGCAAGTCCCCCAGTGAATTCGGCCACAAAGTCGGCAAGCACTTGTCCCTTGATGGAGGTTTTAGGCAGAAACTGAATATCGTATTGGCCGAGTTCAAGAACCCACTTTGAAAGCAGCACGATGTACACTCGAATTACTAACGAAGGAGTGGTCTATTAGCACCCCGATGGTGTGCCCCTGAAAGTAATGCATCAGCTTTCTCGCTGCCATGACGAGGGCCAAAATGAGTTTTTCCAACGGAAGGTAGTGTGTTTCGGCGTCAACCATTGCCTTGCTCACATAATACCGGCATTGCTCCCCGGCTCTCCTTTATCGATCTGGCCTTCTGACGATCAAAAGCGCGGATACAAAATGGCGGGTCACTGCCGGCGTTGTCAAGTGGGCGATCGGAGGTAGGTCTTGAGGCCGTTAAAAGCGGTGTCGCACTCAGCGGACCATTCGAAAGCCTTTCCCTGCCGTAGTGTATGAAAGAATTGTCGGTAGTAGTCTGTGGAACAATTGATGAACCTGTTGAGTCGTGACCATCCCCATTAACCAACCTTCTTGACCGTCGAGGAGCCGAGTTCGGGATTCTTTGTGATTTGCCTTGGGTAATGTAACCCAGAATTTGCGAGCCGATCCCAAATGCACATTTAGGCGTTCAACTCCATTCCATATTTGCGTAGAATGCCGAATGTCTCTTCTAGATCAGCTATATGATTCTGCTCTTCCTTGGACTTGACCACCATATCGTCAATGTACACTTCCATAGTGTGGCCGAGTTACTCCTTGAACATGGTGATGACTAGTCTCTGGTAAGTTGCCCCTGCATTCTTCAGCCTAAAAGGCATAACCTTATAGCAATAGGTTCCTCTTGGGGTGAGGAATGCAGTTTTGTCTTGGTCCTCCGGATGCATGGCAACTTGATGGTAGCCTTTGTTGGCATCAAGAAAGCTCATACGCTGTTGACGTGCCGTAGCATCTACAAATTGGTTTATCTTGGGAAAAGGAAAACAATCTTTGGGGCAGGTTTTGTTTAGGTCCGTGAAATCGACCTGCATCGCCAAGTTCCATTTTCTTCTTCACAACCACGATAGAGAGCCATGTAAGGTAGGTCACTTCCTGATTGCCCGACATCAAGCAACGGTCAACCTCTTCAACGGCAATGGCGGTGTGCTCTGCGGTGATCTAATCAAGCTTTCTGAATGGTTGGCTTGCATTTAGGGTCAACATTTAGGCGGTCTTTTGAGCAGATGGATCTACACCGGCATCTCATATGGAGTCCACGCAAATACATCAAGGTTGCCGAGAAGGAAGGAAATTAGCTACTCTCTTCATCTTGATCTAGTGAGGAGCCGACCATAAAGAACCTATCTGGGTTCCTGTTCGTTTCAACTCGATCTAGGGCTTCCATGGCCTTTTTAGTTTGAGGCAGCCCAACATCGTCGAGCTCTCGATCCATCACCTCAATAGAGTTCACTTGCAACTCCTTTAGCATTTTTTCAACAAGGAGAGATAACATGCTTGTGCCAATTTCTGGGAGCCATGGATTTGCTCGATGCCGCATTCTGTCAGGAAGCCTAGCAGCTGATGATAGGTGCTTGGCACGGCCTGCATAGTATGCAACCAAGATCGCCCCATGATGAGATTATATGGCGATGGCAGCTTGATGACCAAGAACTCCACATCCACTGTTCGGGAGCCCGCTCGAATGGGTAATGTAATTTTCCCCAACGGGTATTCTGGATTGGCATTGAAGCCAAATAGTGGATAAGGAGCCGGAGAAAGGTCAGATTCAAAGAAGCCGAGTTTGATGAATGTCTTGTAATACATAACTTTCGATGTGCTCCCTGGGTCAATCAGTATGCGCTCAACGGTGAATCGGTTTACGCATAAGTCAATTACCAAGGGATCAATGTGGGGAAGTGTCACTCCGGCCAAATCTGAATCGTCAAAAGCAATGCTTGCAACTTCATGGGCCCGTTTAGCTGGAGTGAGTTGATTCTGAGGGTCGGGACTCGACTGAATCATATGCACCGCGGATGACATTGGCAGGCTGTATATCATATGGATCACGCCAAGTGGAGGTGAATGTTGTCTTAAGGCTATTGCTTTGGTTGGGTTGCCTTTTCGGATGTACTGTTGTAGCCAACCATCTTGTACCAATTCCTCCAGGTGATCCTTCAATGCATAACAACTCTCAGTATCATGGCCATGATCTTTGTGATACTCGCACCGCCTATCCCGTCTTCGCGTGTCGGGAGGTCCCACCATTTTCGACGGCCATTTGAAGAACGGAAGGTGTTGGATTTTGGACATAACCGCAGTGATCGGCTCTGCCAACTCCGTATATTTCTTGTCGGCGCGCCTGGTGCGCCTACTATCGACTTGCAGTTGTTCACTTGCTCGGTGGAAGCATTGGTCGCTTGATCGGCGAGAATCCCGTCTCTTATCTCGTTTAGCCCATTTCCAAGGTTCGGGGCTCTGAGGTGGTACGAAACTTATCGGCTGAGCAATTTTAGAAGGGACCGTCTTGTTGGCCATGTTTCCGGCTTTAAGGCATCATCCTCCATTTTGCAGTATTCCTTAACTTTCTTCATTAATGACCAGACTGTTTTGGGGGGTCTTCTAATCAAGAAATCTGAGAAACCTTGTTAGGATGCAAACCCATTTTGAAGGTGGTGATGGCCATGGAGTCGTTGCAAGCGCCATCGACAAGATTAAAGCACTCCCAATAGCGCGCCGAATACGCTCTTAGTGTTTCTCCTGGTTGGATCTACATTGCCCAGAGAGAGTCGGCTTGTTTCGGCTGGACCTCATTGGTGATGAATCTGGCCCTGAAGGATTTCTGCAATTGACGGAAGCTTTTGATCGAAGCCGGCTCCAGTTTATAATACCACGGATAGCGGTGGTCCCCAAGCTGGCAGGAAATATTGACACATGAGGGCCTCGTCGATGCATGCAATGTCATGGCTTGCTTGTAGTAGCGGATATGATCGATGGTCGATTTTCCATCATAGAGAGTGAGCAGCGGACTTTGAACTTTTGGGTAGACCCGCCCTTGCGATCCATCGCACAAAGGGATCATGCTGGTCTTCCTCATCTGAACTGTTTCTTCTGCGCTTATGCCTTATACGAGGACTTTCTTCAGAGGAACTGGAAGTTTCGGGTTGTCCCTTCTTCTTGGGCTCTGGGGATAATGAGTCGGAGTCGCTATCAGTGTCTTGTTGTTAGGCTCGAGGTCGTCGACCACCTGCCCTCAGAGGTCGTTCCGGATCTTGGCGCACAGCTTGTTTGGACTTCGCCACTTCTAAGGCCAAATCTGGCGGAGGCGTTCGTTCTCGGCAATCATGTTTTCCAACCTCATTCGTTTTTCTTTGCTTGTTCCTTAATGGCTGGCATTGCCTCATGGTCTGAAGTCGAGGGTGAGGCGAAGTTCAAAACGCGTCTTGCAAGGATAGTCTCCGGTCCAAGCATGTTTGTTGGGGTGAGGTCGTCTCTCTGCGTGGTTTCATCAGTGACTATCGGAGGGTCTTCCGTTATGCCCGCCATGGATGTATTTGAGTATTCCCACAGACGGCGCCAATTGTGGAGAAGTGGTTTGGAAATACTCTTCAGATCTTGTGGGACGCTCGTGATCCTCAGCTAGCCACCTGAAAAAGAATTAACACTCGATTGGGGTGCGGAATTAGCACTCGGACGGACAAGTCAATGTATACTCTCTTGATTGCTTGTACCTTAAGTTAAATATGCTAGTTCTCATATACCTCTTCTGGTGATGTTCTTCTATTTATATCTTTTCTTTCTTGGGCCTCGGGATTGGGCCCACTTTCAATTCAACATTCGGCTTCTTTCATAGTAAACCGTTTTTCACTCGGCCCCTTGCTCAACCGGCTATTTGGCTGAACAGGGTAGGATTTGAGTGTGCGAGACGGCGCCGAGTGCTATATATCTCGACTTCTAGTTCAACTATTCGGCCTTTTTATGACTTCCAATATTCGACCCCCACAACTTGATAGAAATTAAGTCTAATTATTAGGACCTATTGGTAGTTTACCCAAAATAAAATTGGCCCATGCTTGTAGGACATTCCTACGGTTAGATTTGCTTTGCTAAAGGTTGGCTTAAGTAGATTTGATGCTAACGTGACCATTTTTTACTTGGGTTAGCAAGTCTTGCATGTTGTGCTTGATTTTCGATTGTTCTTGCTTGACAAGGGCTCTTGTGGCTCTGACTTGTGCTAGTTAAGCCTCCAAGTGGGCCTTTTCTATTAAGAGAAGGTTGTCTTGAGCATTGGTGTCTTGGAAGGCTTGGGAGGCATCAGTCAGAGAAGTAGCCACTGACTTCAATTGATTGACTTGAGCCTTCTTGGCTTCTAACTCAATATGATGCTTGATGATGGCTGAGATGTATTGAATGAGGACATCCAAGAAGCTTTGAAAGGCTTGAACTTGATCTGAGTCAAATAGCCTTGGTACCAGCATTTGAATAGACTCAAAACACTTGGTAAGTTTAGAAGCTCAAATGAGGGCCAGCTCATCAAAGGATTGGCCAAGCAGTTGAAGAAAGTGGTTAATTGTCTCATGCTCTTCTTGGGATAGTTGGTTCTGCCTCTCTTCAAAATTGAGGTCAGTAATTGATTATTTAAGGTTGGACGCATCCAACAAGAGAGTCTCATTGGTAGGTGGAAATGAGGTAGTGACAGGAGTTGTTTTAACCTAAATGGACAAATTATAGGTGATAAGTTAAAAGAAGTATTAACTTATCCTTATGAGTTAAAGGTAAGAGAATTACCTCCATTTGGGATATAGTTGTCCCTATTGGAGATGTTGTTGATAAATTGTCCCATTTGCGTGGACTGTGAGATGGAGCTGTTTGCACACCCATTTTAGCAGTTGTAGGAGTATGGGATACACTTCTAACCTGCCAAGACTCAAGTTAGAATGTATATAAAGATATGAATAAAAGGAATATGGAATGTTTTGGAAGTTACCTCTTGGCGAGGGCCAATAGAAAAAGAAGTTGGTTCTTCCAAACCAACAATTTCAGTTACAGTAATTAGTGATTTGATGTTAGGGGCAGCAGCAATTGTACCTTGGCCAATCTCAGTTTCAGTTAGATGAATTGTTGGCCTAGGTTGTGATGGAGAAGACACAAGGAATGTGTCGACAGGAGGAATATGGTGTTTGTTGGGTAGGCCTGATCTCAATGAAATAGGCAAATAGCCAAGCTTGGAAAAACCAGAAGAGGAGACCACAATTAACATCAATTTCCTTAGTGGTCAAGGTGAAAAGACCCTTATATAGTATAGGCAAAAAGAATAGAGCAAATGCCAATTCTATGCCTTCTTGAATACAAATGGCAATGGGTAAGTATTCCTTGGTAACTTTGAAACTAGGAATACGAAAAAGAATTGGCATAACCATAAAAGATAAAAGGCTATAATCTCCTCATCAGTAAGTTCTAAACCAAATTTTTGGTATTTCTTCATGAAGCTACCAAAGCTTATATTGGTAGCTATGTTGAAATCAACCTTATAGGGGGTTAGTAGTGCACTAATGTGTTGGTCAATAATAGGGAGGTCAGTCAAATGTACAATATCTAAAATAGTGGATGAAATCATACCACATTTTAGCATCATGAAATTGCATGAAGTGGACCAGAAACATACTGCAGCACTGATTGTCCACTTGGCTATGTTAAAAGCAAATGTCAACAGACAGATGGCATCATAGATGCCTACGGCTCACCATAGGTCTATGTCATACTTTCGTCATTGTATTTACCTATAGTTACCAGTTTTCACTAGGCTTCTTCCATGAGTGCAAAGGATTGCAGCTAACATCCCATTAGTGCCAAGCTAATTTTCCCTTGTCAAGCAGCAAGCTTTATGTTTGGGCTATTGGGAAATATGGAGCCAATTCGCCAGGAATGGTGTTGAAGAAAGATGGCCCTAGCTTCCCTTGGGCAATAGTGTTTCCAAGGATAATGTAGCTATTGAATTTGTTGGTTCAAATGGTGCCTTTGATCTTAGAAGGGAAACGAAGCACTATAAAAGGTTTTAGAGATTTTGGTTGTTAGGATTTCGATTGGGATTGAGTTTTCTTAGGAGCCATGGTTAGCATTTCGCAGAAGCTAAAGGGATGAAAGAGAAGTAGTGTGGAGTGAAGAAGCAGAAGTGGGGTTTCAATTGAAATTCTTAAGTTTATATTGCTTGGGTCACTTCTATTTTCTAGGCGATCTTAGTGTTGGGCTTATAGACATGCCCAATTCTTTTAATCAAGTCTTTGTTAGGTTTAGGCTTTCAAAGTTGTCTATATCAATAAATATTTATTCAAGGCAAAACCCAATTTTACCTTAAATGAGAAGGGCATTATTGGTACCATAAATTTGAAATCTTCTGTCGATAGAGGCATAATCATGTGCAGTAGAGGTCCAAGAGTCAAGGGCATCAAGTTATTGGCCCAAGAAAGAAGATTGAGGGTGTGACACATGGCAACTTCAGAAAGAAAGAGAGTTCAAGGCAGTTGCGATAGTTGCAGATCATGGGTAGATGTGGCAAGCCAGAAAAAGAAGACATGGCAGCATGGCAGGCCAGTGAAATCTTATAAAAGCTATGTTACTCCCTAAAATAATTATAATATATCCATCTCATAACAAATAATAAATAGCAAAATGATTAAATTGATAAGTTTTCATTAATCAAAATTTGATAAACAAAAGGTGACATATGTGATATACATTCATAAATAGTACATTCTAAATCTACAGGATGTGTTACAAGATAGTGGGAAAAAAAAAATGAAAGCTAAACAAATAATCATATGCCTTAAAAACTTACATCTTTCCAAGTCAATGCTTGGGTACATCAAAAGTGAGTCTTAAGCTCAATACAGATAAAGCCCTAGGCTTGTACAAAATTAACTACAAAAATACAACACTGAGACTTCAGCTCCACAGTCCTCCCAAACTAAGTCCTTGGTGGAGGCATATCACCAACACCTAAAAATGTTTTTCCCACATAGGGTGTGCCAAAGCCTAGTAGAAATACTACAATACAATGTATAAAGCTTAACAAAGCCATAAGGTCTTATGCATATGCAATGCCCATGCTAAAATGTTTTACATTTCTTTTCAAAAACCATGTCATGCCAAGCTTATATCACAATTCTCAAAATCATGCCCTTTAAACAAGGGGAAATCTCAAACCAGTACAACCTTTCATTGATATTTTGTTTGCGAGAAACCATCAAATGACACCCATGTAAACATAGCCTATACAAGCGCTACTATTGCCATTTTACGGATATTTCATCCACGGGAATTGGCACCCATATATATGCGCGTTTTTTGGCATTTTCACCCTGGACACACAAGCCAACTTGATTTGGTGATATATACATCTTTCCAATGTTCACCCATTTTTTTCAATATCATATATATTTTCAATGTAATAAATAAGCAACAATGTTCCATGCACATGGATGAGAAATTAGTTTTAGTTCACCTAATTCTCATGCAATTTCGACAACACTCATAGGTATCCTCTGCCGATAGCCCAAAACAAATATCTCTAAACAGATAAGTAAGTTTCATTAAAGATATCCTTTTCCCCAATCTCAAAATAGGAGTGATAATACATATCCAATTCCACCCTTATCATTATCATCATTTCAATTTCACAATTTCCATATCAATTCCATTTTCTCTTTACAATCTCAAACATTCACATTTTTGGGCAAAAACCCTTTCTCTTTAAAATCAATTTCAATGTAGGAAATACTTCATTTCAACATATATCAACCTCAATTTCATACCCACGAGATTTTCCAAGAGATCATTTGAAAACTCCTCTTTATCATTTTGGTTTCACACCCTTGGTTTTACCAAAACAACCTAAACCACTATAATCCTTTGAAATAGCAAATAACTAAGGTAAAACTTATACAATAGTGTAGAAAATCCTTATCTCAAGCTTAGAAGAGGAGAGAGAAGCTTCAACAACTGAAACCCAACTTTGCTCAAATGAAAATGAAGCTCCAAGTGAGCTCTATCTTTTTCTCAAATGGAGTAGGGTTGAGAAATCAACTGATCTAGGTGTTTTAGAAGAGAGGAAGTGAATTTTAGAGAGAGGGGGTGCAGATCTAGGGTTTTTAGAAAGTTTAAAGAGAGAGTAAAATGAAAAAGTGATGTAAAAAGTGACTTTTATGGACTGATATAAGCGTAGTGAGCTCAAGAAGTGACGCTCAAGCGTAAGACACAAAAGATGTGACCACTCGAGCGCGAAAAGTTGAGGCTTGAGCATGAAATACAAACTCCCAGTACTTTTACAAATAGAAGACCAACACTCGCGTACAATAAGGGCCGCTCGAGCCAAGACTACTCAAGCGCAAGAAGTTTCGCTCGAGCATAGAATACTACTTCCTAGTACTTTTGCAGACCTACAAAAGTACTGAGAGTTCACAAAAACAGCTCGAGCTCAAGAAGCAACGCTCAAGCGTAGGAGCAAAATTTTAGGCAACAAAAGTTTGAAAACCAAGCTACCAACCTGTTCCAAATGAAACTAATACAACCCAATTGCCCAACTCAAGGAGATATAGTGGAAAACAAGGCAAGAACAACTATATAAGGAGAAAAAACGAATCCAAAACTCAAAGCGAATTGGGGTTTAAACTAGAGACGCTATAACCTTTCCCCCTTAAGGAATTTCGTCCTCAAAATTTAAGCCAAACATTTAAAACCAAGTTTAAACCAATTACAACAATGATAATCAACTAATCTCATTACCACGACCCGTCCACCGGTCATCCATTCATATCAACATGATAAATAACTTCTTAATACTGAATATATAATTCACATTTCCAAAACTCTCAACACATGCTCAAGTACCAACAAATAAGTCTAGATACTTTTTACGGACTTCCAACTCACGTTTCGAAGTTGCTTCCTCAACCTCGTGATGTTTCTATAACACTTTCACCAAAGGAATCGTTTTTCCTCACGGTCTCTCCTCATACGAGGCATCCTCATCTACCTCTAACTCGGTCCAATCTAACACGTGTAATGGATCCGGCTCATACTTTCGGAGCATACAGATATGAAACACGTCATCAACCCAGAAAGTTGTGGCGGCAAGGCCAAGCGATAAGATACCTCTCTAATCCGCTCTAGGATCTGAAAAGGCTGATAAATCCAGGATAACTTCCCACTATTCTAAATCTCATCAAACCCCATCTAGGTGATATCTTCAAGAAGGCGTGAGATGTGTTTAGTTTGTGTTTTGAGATAAATTTTCAAAAAAAAAAATTAGGAGAGAGTTTAGAAATTATTTTGGTTTGTTTGGTTGTATATTTTGAAAATAGTTTTGGAGTTTGGGAGTTTGGGATGATTTGATATTTTGTTGTAGTTGAGTAGATGTGTGTGAGAGAAAAAATGATCGAGAAGGAGAGAGGAGAGAAAAAAAGTGATTGATTGATGTGTAGGAGAGAGAAAGTAATGTTGGAAATTTTTTTCAAAAAATTTGAACCAAATAAAATTTTGGAAATTTTTCTCAAAAATTGTATCTTGAGATACGAACCAAACAAGCCCATCATCTCCTACCTCAAAGGGTAACGGTCTCCTCCTCGATCGGCCATGACTCTTTTGATGACTCTGATCCGTAACCAACCTCTTGCAGATAAGTACAACTTTCTTCGTTGTTTCTTGGACTAACTCTAGACCCAATATAGGTGTATCGCCCACCTCGGCCCAACACACAGGAGATTTACACGGTTGGCCATATAAGGCCTCAAACGGTGCCATACCAATACTCGACTGGAAGCTATTGTTATAAGCAAACTCCACTAAGAGCAAGTGCCTCTCCCACGACCCCTTAAAGTCAAGGACACAACCCCAAAGCATATCCTCAAGGATTTGAATCTTGAGATTAGATTATGCAGAAGTCTAAGGATGATAAGTGGTGCCAAAAGTCAACTTGGTGCCCAAGGCATTGATGAGCTCTGCCACAACCGAGCCGTAAAATGCGATCTCTATCCAAAGCGTTAGTCATAAGGACCCCATGATGTCGAACAATGTCCCTAATATCTGGTAGGCTAGAAAATCTGAGTAATTTGAGCGTATAGGTACAAAGTGCGTTGACTTGGTCAATCGGTCAACTACCACCCAAATGACGTCATTACCTCGTTAAGTCCTTGGAAGACTCACCATAAAATCTATCGTGATATGCTCCACTTTCACTCGACTACAGGCAAGGGTTACAACAAACTCCCTGGTCTTTGGTGTTCGGCCTTCACTTGTTGACAAGGCACTTCGATACAAACACGACTACATCCTTTTTCATCCCCTTTCACCAAAACTAACAACTAAGATCGTGATACATCTTTGTGCCTCCTAGATGCACCGCATAGCGTGAATGGTGAAACTCTCGAAGTACTTCCTCTCGGCAAGCCTCCGGCATGAAAAGATGGTCAAGGTATCTAACACTCAAGTCAAAATACACGTTCAATCCCTTCTCTATCTTTTCACTAGAGATCTTCTCCCGAAGGGATTCTACCTCAAGGTCACCCCTCTATGCTTCTATAACTCAACTCACAATGGTAGGTTATGAAACTACCGAAAATAAGGTTGCAGACTTAATGGACTCATCAAGATGTAGGTCAAACTCACCAACAGCACCCAACATTTCCCATTCTTGAATGGCAATACTAGCTACACTACCAATGGAATTCTTACTCAAGACATCGGTCACAACATTGCCCTTCTCGGGATGATAATGTAACTCGAAATCATAATCTTCTATAAACTCCATTCACATCTTTTGCCTCAGATTCAAGTATTTCTGTGTAAACAGATATTTCAAACTCTTGTGATCAAAAAATACTTCAAACTTCTCACCATACAAATAATGCCTCCAAATCTTCAAGGCAAAGATCAATGCTGCTAACTCTAGGTCATGAGTAGGGTAGTTCCTCTCATGCGTTTTCAACTGCCGTGAACCATAAACTACTACTTTCTCCCCTTGCATCAATACACAACCCAAGCCTTCTCGTGAAGCATTACAATACACTGAATAATCCAAACCCCTCTCCAGAATAATCAATACTGAAGCAGTGGTAAGTCTAACCTTGAGCTCTTGAAATGACTTCTCACATGTCTCACTCCACACGAACTTAATTCCTTTACTTGTCAATCTAGTCAATGGTGAAGCTAATCTAGAGAAATCTTTCACAAACCGGTGGTAATACTTGGCCAACCCCAAGAAACTACGGATCTCAAAAGCATTCTTAGGTTGTTCCCAATCTTATATGACTTTTATCTTGGATGAATCTACAATTACTCCTTCCCCAGATACCACATGGCCTAAGAACTTTACTTCACTCAACCGAATTCACATTTTCCAAACTTAGCATATAGTTTGTGGGCTCTATAACTCAAGCACAACATGTAAGTGTTCCTCGTGTTCCTCCTCGTAGGGTGAGTAAATTAGAATATCATCAACAAAGACCACTACAAAATGGTTTAGAAACTTGCGAAAGATCTGATATCAATAAATACGACGGGTGCATTCGTTAGTCCAAAAGGCATCACTAGAAACTCATAATGGCCATACCATGTATGGAATGTCGTCTTGTGGATATCTTCATCCCTTACCCTCAACTAGTGATAACCTGATCTCAGGTCTATCTTAGAGAAAAAAACAAGACGCTTTCAACTAATCAAACAAATCATCTATATGAGGCATTGGGTACTTGTTCTTATCAATTAGCCGGTTCAACTTCCAATAATCAATACAAAGCCGTAAGGCACCATCATTTTTCTTAGCGAAGAGCACCGGTGCTTCCCACGACAACGTACTAAAGCTGATGAAACCCTTGTCTAACAATTCCTGGAGTTGAATCTTCAACTTACTCAACTCAGCGGCTGCAAATCTATACGGTGCCATGGAGATCGGTGCCATGCTAGGCACTAAATCAATTGAGAACTCAATGTCACAGTGAGGTAGTAAACTAGTAACATTCTGAGGAAAAACCTCCTGGTATTCACAAAATACCCTCGGTAAATCAACTTGGACTTTCTCACATTCACTACCCAACAAGTTTGTGAGGAGATAACTAAGCTCACTCTGTCCACATAGATCATACACTGGTGATCAAGCTCTATCGGCTTTATCCTCCATGAAATAAAAACAAACACCGCTTAAGGTACATACAGTAACCCTCTGACAATAACAATCTATGATAGCCTGATACGATGACAACCAGTCCATACCCAAAACAACATCAAAACGTGGCATGCCAATTAATACAAATGCAAAAGGAAGTCAGCGACCGGCAACCTCTATGTCACAACCTCGACACCCCTGTTCCAAAACAATCTCACCACCAATAGGTGACTCTACACTAAGTAGAGATGCTAACCGAGCCAATTCTAAACCCAATGCTAATGTAAGCGCAGATGAAAGAAAAAAGTGGGATGTTGTAGCATGTTTTTTGTGCTTCTAAGAGGGGTTTGGTCTCCTCGGATATGATAGCCCTACAGTTCGGACTCCCGTGGTTCTGAATATGCTTTCACAAGTGCAACGTGAAACAGAAAAATACAAAAGAGTTCAAATCCGACAAATCTTTTGGAAAATTGATTTTTAGTCAAAAATGCCAAAAATGGACTGCATAGATTTCAGAGTCTCCATCTAAATATTTTTGAAAAATTTAGGAAACCGGTGACTCGTGCCAAAGGCCACTTGTCTGTCTTCACCAAAGTGTCTCGGCTTGGGAACTTAGTTATGAGAGGAGAAGGTCATGATTTGAGCACCCCACTCACCCGATTAAAGATCGGCCTCTACTAATCGTAATGTGATTTTTATGTATAATATATGCTCTTGTTCCGATTATTATGCTATCTTTACGATGTGATGCACACAAGTATAGACTAATTCGCCCAATTTGGAAAGTTTTGATTTCATGTTTGTTTTTTTTAGAAGTGTTTTGAATATGTACCACTTGAAAAAATGAGCTCATCTGTACACTGATCAAATCATCCCAATTTAAGCAAATTAGCCTCCATCCACAAGCATTCAAGAGATATATCAACTAAGCATTTAGCCTCATGGTAAACATACTGGACATGGCAACACTAACACATACAACATGCTAAAACAAGAAATGCTCACTTAGTACTCCAAAGCAAGCCAAAGAAGACTAAAATAATTAGAAAAATGTGTGATCCTAAATAATGCAACATGACTAATGCAACGCATATAACATGCAATTAATAGGCTCAGCTACTAGCATGGCATGTGAGTCAATTCAAGACATGCGACAAAGCACGTATTCAAGTAAGGAATTTGAAATTGAAATTGAGTAGTATGATGAGCCGAGCCCTTATGCATGCAAACATGGCTATGTACACATGGAAAATGCTAAGGAAAACATGATGCTATACAACCATGATAAACGGATAAATAAAAGGGAGAAAGAAATGGGGGTTGGCAGACATATACAGATTATTACAAATTTGCCCTCATGCAGGAGGGTCGGAATGTCCAAGTGTTCGAATTAACTACTTATTACAAATCCAAATGAATGAATAAGCCAGATTAACTAATTATTACAAGTTCAAATGAATGTAAATAATTAATTACAACACACTACTATTAAAGCACTAATTTCACGAGCCATGGGAAGTAAAGAATTGCATATGCATGAACGGGAATATCCACCCAAAAACTCCTCTGTTTCGTTTCCAGAACTATTCTGTTTTGCAGTAAAAAAATAATTTTATTTTCACCCCAACCTCTGCTCTGTTCTACCATAAAAATGGCACTGCCTGCGAAAAAAATATAATGGTCAGCTGGCCTCAAAAAGTTGTCAGCCAGATGGTAGGGTGGCTTAGGCCATTGTTTTCTGGTACTGCCCTACTGCAACAAAATGGAAACAGAGCAAAAACAGAGTATTTCTAGGGGATGTTTGTCTTCTCTATCTCTTCCTATCATGGAATAGATCAAGGGAGGGATAGACTCAATTTGCATACCGTCAATTGTCACAAACTTGTTGCGTGATGATCTATGAATCAATGGGATAAATGCTCAATAAATGGAAATAAAAGACTAACAAATCCTTCTGCCTATCATGGAGTTACCTTAAGGGAAATGGTAGACATCGCTTCTCAAATCATTAACATCACTAAAGAGGATGTAATAACTCCAGACGCTATAGGTTCAATTAATGTCCGATTGAAGCCAAATTGATTTTATAATCTTATTTACCACTTTTAGTCCAATTTTATTAGCCTCTTTTATTACCTTTCCATTCTTTAATCATTTTGTCCAAAAGTGAGAGTTATGTCCACTTATGAAGAGAAGTGTCAAACAAAAAGTTATTCTTGGCACGAGAGAGATGTAATGCCCTGATAATGAACCTCAGAAGAGATTAAACCATTAAGCATGGAAGGTCTCTTTCTCATGCCTTAAACAACCATCAATTGTTTGACACAACTCTTAAGAAAAATGAAGAAAACCAAGAAAGGAAGGAGGTTGCAAAAATGATTATTACAAGTATGAGTATATGTATGAAAACTAGAAAATAATAGCTATCAACTGAAATAAGTTGGTGTCTAAAGCCTAAATTACCAAACCTATGACGACTTACAACAATGCAAGCATAATATTCAAAGCATAAATGAAGTAAACACATAAAACAGTCCCAAAACTCTCAAAACAATGCTTGAATTAGTATGAAAAAAGCTAGAAAAAGTGAGCTAAAATAAAAGAGAGTTATAGCTAGGAAGCAAGCCTATGGAAGGGGTGGCTAACCCCGCCATTTTTGGACCTCAAAACAACATATTTTAGCCTCGTAAAACTTTGAAAATCAGTGGCCAAAAATTGAGAAACAAGTGGGAAACACAAGGACAAAAGCTTAAAGAATAAGGTTCAAGGAAGGATAGTTAACCCTTCCACCTTTGGTAACTTTAAGTCACAAGCTTCAGCCTATAAAAACAATTTAAAAACAGTACAAAAATAGCAAGAAAAGAGAAGGAAGAAAGGTTACTCTTTGATATGGCCAAAGTCCTATATGGCCAAAGACATACCTCTTGAAGAGAGGTTACTCTTTGATTCACAAACCAACAAGTGATCACCCTCAAGAGTTGAAATTTTAGCTCAAGAACTTCAGCAAGGAGACCCAAATTTTTCGTATAGGAAGTGTACATAGAGTGTATGTATATTGCAAGATAGAGAGAGTATGTGATAGACAAGTTTTGGAGCTTTGGTAAATTTTTTTAACCTAAAAACATGAGGGATGGTCCTCTATATATAGCAAAACATGTTCTTATCTCAGAAATATCTGTATTGAGCTAGCTGGTGTAGTGCATGCACATGGGGGGTACAGGTGGCAACAAAATATCTGCCTGTCGGGACACCTGGCCGGCTGGCCAATGACTTATACAACCGGCCACAAAAAGTGGCTGGGCAGTCCAAAAAAAACTGCTCTCAAGCCCGACTTCAAAAAGGCATATGTCCTCATCCGGACTTGGTTTTAGGTGATTCTTGAGTCTAAATTGAAGCCCCAAAAGTCTACTTTCCAATGGTTGTAATCTCATATCAAAATTCTAAGTGTACAAAGAGATATACCTAATTTAGGGAAGGTTTCTCATTTCTTTCTTAACGGTTTGATACTCAACCTTTTCGTAAACTAGTTTTCTTCCACCCCCTCCTATTTCCTTCAACTCCAAACATATAAATAAAATGTTTTTCAACATTTGTCAAAGAGTTCACCTCCTTTCCATTTATTTCCACTTTATCCTTACTCGGTTTTCTAAAAAGTATAATATTTTAAACAAAATGTGAGCCTCGGAACATTGTAGAAACATTTGGAAAAATATTTTGAAAAAGTGGGTTTTATGGTGTGAAATAGTTTTGGTCAAAATAGGGTGTAAGGTTGGGACTAGAAGCTCAAAACTGAAGCATTTTGCTGAAGATTGAACATTCATACAATGTACTAATTCATTATTGAGTGTTCAACCTGAAGCACCCAAGTCTTAAGAGCAGTCAAAAATGGGGTGTCTACAAATGCACCCGTATCAATCAACACATTGGCAATAGAGTTGCATAATAAGAAAGTACCTCTCACAACTAAAGGTACTGGCACTAAGTTTGGCATGGTAACAACATACTATAGCTTGACTTTTCGTGCCCCCTCTCAGAAGACGAATAAGCCCTACAGTATCGGACTCCTGCAGTTCTAAATCTAATCTCGCAAGTGCAATGTGAAATAGATAATCACCAAAGAGTTCAAATCTGACAAATTTTTTTGAAAAATCGATTTTGAATCAAAATGTCAAAAATTGACTGCTTTGCCAGATACATAGTCGCTACCTAAATATTTTTGAGAAATTTAGGAAACCCATGACTCATGCCAAAGGCCACGTGTCCGTCATCACCAAGACTATCACAGCTCGGGAACTTAGGTATGAGAGAGGAAGGTCATGAATTGAGCACCCCCGCTCGCCCGATCTACTAATCATGATGTGAATCTTATCTACATTATATGCTCTTGTTCCGATTATTAGGCTAGCATTACTATGTGATGTGCACACACACAAGTATAGACTAATTTGCAAGAATTGAAACACTTGATCTCATGTTTGTTTGCAAAATTTTTTTAAATATGTATCACTTGAAAAAGTGATCGCATATAAATATTACTCAAATTATTCCAATTCAAGCAACTAGCCTTCATCCACAGGCATTCAAAAGTTATAACAATTAAGCATTTAGCCTCATAGCAAGCATGCTAAACATGGCAACATCAACATGCAATGCAATATGCTTAAACACAAAAATGCTCACTTAGTACTCCAAGGCAAGCGAAAAGGAACAAAAGAGTTTAGAAATATGCATGATCCTAACTATGCAATGGCTAATGCAACACATACGATATACAATCTAAATAGACTCGGCTACTTGAAATGATATATGTATCAATTTGATAGCATGCGGTTTAAGCACGTATTCAAAGAAGCATTTAAACGACAATGTAAGTTAGAATGATGAACCGAGCCTCAATGCATGCAATACAAATGGATGCAAGGCATAAGAGATGCTATACAAAACATGATGCCCTAAACTAACCAACATAAGCAGTTAAATAAAAGGGAGAAAGACGTGGGGTTGGAAGACATACATATTATTACAACACTTGCACCCTCACACAGGAGGGTCCGAATAAACTAACTAGCTAAGCTAATTACTACGAATTAACTATCTATTACAAAATAAATGAAATAATTAACTAAACTAGATAATTAATTATTACAACAAATTAAATAGTCTATGTAACTAGCTAATTAATTACACTAATTAACTATTTAACAAATTAGAACTAACTAATGAATTACAAATTAACTAATTACAACATGAATACAATATGAGAGAAGAATTAAGCTAACTACTCTAACTACTCTTCCTCAAGAAACAAGGAATGCTCATGCATGCACGGACTTCCACCCGAAAAAGCCATTGTTCTACTACCAGATGTCTCTGTTGCACAATAGAACATTTGCACTGTTTTTTACCTCAAAACCAACTCTGTTTGGCCAAAAAAGTACACTGCTTGGTTTTGCAAAGGTGGCCGACAGGCTAGAAGTGGTGGCCTGCCGGCCACAAATGATGGTCTGTCGGCCACTGATGCCTGGTTTTTCCTGCTGCAACAAAGAGCAAACAGAACAAGCACATGGTATTCTCAAGGGTTGGTTGCAAAACTTACCCCTCCTTATCATCAAACAGCTCAAAGGAGTAATAAACTTGATTCACAAACCATCAATCGATGCAATTTCATTGCATGATGGCCTATGAACCAAATGGTACAAGTTCAATAAATGCAACAAATAAGACTCTCAAACCCCCTCCCTATCATGGATTGATCAAAAGAAGTGGTTGGCAATGACTCTTGAACCGTTTTCATCACGAACAAGTATGAAATTGTTCAAGACTCAAGGGCTCAAGTAACGTCCGATTGAACCCTAACCAAGTTATTACCTTGCATCACTTTTAGTCCTCATTTTAATACTCCATTTTAATTACCAACCATTCCTTAGTAAATTAAGCCCAAAGGTAAGCGTTAAGTCCACTAATGGAAAGGAGCATCAAACCAAATGTTGTTTTAGGCATGAGAGAGATGTCATGCTGTTGGTAATGAACTCCCAAAGGGACTAAACCATTAAGCACAACAACCTCAATCTCAAGCTTAAACAAATAACCGGTTTGAAATAACTTTCAAAGCTAATAAAATGCCAAGAAAATGGGGAGGTTGCAGAGATGATTAGATGTGAAAGTAAGTATGGAAAAAAAGAAATAAATACTATCAACTCAAATAGGTTGGTGGCTAAGGCCTAAACCACTAATCCTATGAGGACCATTACACTACAAGCATACTATACAAAGCATAAATGAAACTAACTCATAAAAATAGTCATAATATACACTAAAACAGGGCTGGAATTGAAGTGGAAACAGCTAAAAAAGCAAGCTAAAATAATAGAGCTTTTGAGCTAGTAAACAAGCATAAAGAGCGGTGGTTAACCTCTCCATTTTTGAGACCTCAAAACAACATTTTTAGCCTCTGAAACCGTCTGAAAATCAGTGGTAAAAAGCTCAAAAAAAAGTTGATGAAAAGATGGGAAACACAAGGGCAAACACTTAGAGGATAAGGTTCAAAGAAGGGTGGTTAACTCCTCCACTTCTGATAGCTTTAAACCACAAGTTTTAGCCCATAAAAATAGTTCAAAAACAGCAACAAAAAATAGGAAAGAAGTAGTGCAAAAGAGCTAGTAGTTATACCTCTTGAAGATGAATAACACTTTCGTTCACAAACTAACAAGCTCTCACTCTCAATGGCTAAAATTTGGACTCAATAATCTTAGCAAGGAGAGCTCCAATATTAGCTTAGGAAGTGTAGAGAGAGAGCGTGTATAGGTTCTGAGGATAGAGATTGAGAGAGAATTTCAAGTTTTGGCCCTTTTGGAAATTTTGTAACCTCAAACCATGAGGGAGAATTTCAAGCTTTGGCCCTTTTGGAAATTTTGTAACCTCAAACCATGAGGGAAGGTCCCCTATATATAGAAAAACAGTCTCACAAGCCAGAAATATCCATACAAGAACAGTTGGAGCTTTTGGGGGACAGTTGGCATGAAATATCTATGTTTCTCACAAGTGGCCGATAGGCCAGAAGTGTGGGTTGCCGACCACAAATGGTGGCTTGCTAGCCACAAAAATCTGCTTCCAGACCCAACTTCAAATGGGAATATCTCCGTAATCCGAACTCATTTTTAGGTCATTCTTGAGTCTAAAATGAAGCCCTGGAAGTCTACTTTCCAATGGTGGCAGCCTCACATCTAAATTTTAAGTGTTCAAAGAGATATGTCTATTTTAGTGAAGGTTCCATATTTCTATCTTAATCAGATTGATGCCTAAATTCAAACAGCCATATCTCCCTCATTCGGACTCGGCTTTAGGAGATTCTTGAGCCCAAATTGAAGCCCCAGAAGTCCATTTTCCAATGGTGGTGGCCTCATAACTAAAGTCTAAGTGTACAAAGAGATAGGCCTGATTTAGTGAAGGCTGCTTAGTTCTCTCTTAACAATTTGATGCCCAACTTCTTCTCCAACTAGTTTTCTTCCGTCTCCATCAATTTTCTTCAACTCCAAACCTATAAATAAGAGGTTTTACATATTTTCCAAAGATTTCACCTCTCTTCCATTTATTTCCACTTTGTCCTTGCTCAGTTTACCGAAAAGTGCAACTGTTAAACGAAATGCAAGCCTCGGAATATCATAGAAACATTTGGAAAAATATTTTGAAAGAGAGGGTTTTAAGGTCTAAAATAATTTGGTCTAAATGGGGTGTAAGGCTAGGATTTAGAAGCTCTTCTTGCTGAAGAAATCAAACATTTGTACAGCATAACTTTCATCATTGGGTGATCAACCTAAGGCGCCCAAGTCTTAAAGGTGGTCAAAAATGAGGTATCTACACATACACACGCCCTGAAGGTCTCTGCTCTGCCTGCTCACCCATTAGAGCATACATCTAATGTACTGACTGAGCCGAAAAGGCTCCCTGATTGGCCCTTGAGACCTGTACTGATGTGCAAGCTAGTGGCTCTGTGTCTGCCTTGAACCAGACGCACCAAGTGTGCCACCCAACTGAGGGCAAAACCTTTTCAAGTGCCTTGTCTACCCACACTAATAGCAAGTAGGTGGTTGCCCTCTCCTCTGACTCTGGCTCTGAGAACAAGCCGAAGATGATGCAAACCGCTGCCCTCCTCCCCTCTGTGGGTAAACTGGAGACTTGTAGCCTAACTGACCACACTTAAAGCAAGTGAAATCTCCCTAACCACCTCTCCCAAAACCCGAACTCAGTCTTTGGAAAAGTGGACCTCGACTAAGCTCCACAGGGCTGGCTGTGGGGTAGAACCCCTCTGCCTCTTATTGTCCCTCTAAACATCCCGATTCCTCTTGGAGCCCGTCTTTCGCTCCTCCTCCATTTGCATCACGGTCTCAAGATAAGCTGCTGACTTTACAAGTCACCCGTAATCTCTAATCATCGAACGGCTACCTTGAAAAGAAGCCCAGTCCTTAACCTTTTCTTGAACTCCATACAACGGCGCTTCTCTGTAGCCACTAACTCTGGTGCAAACCTTGATAGACTAGTAAATGTGGTCCCAAACTCGGCCACCGGTGTGTTCAACTACTTAAGCTGAGAAAAATGCTCCCTCAACTTCTCCCTAATAGTATGAGGTAAGAACTTGTTTTGGAAGGCGTCGACTCCCAAGTTACTCTAATGTGCCCACACGCATACTTCCACCATTGACCTACATCTCTCTTCAGCTGGAAGGATGCCAAGGTCACTCTCAAACTACCGTCTTCGATGTCGAGCATCTCAAACGGCTTCACCATTTTCTTTAGCCACTCATCCGCCTTCAGTGGCTCCTTAGGATCACCCAAAAACTCGTCCGAATTCGACCGGAAAACTCTCGCTTCAAAAAAGACGGCCCCGTCTCAGCAACATGGGCCTGGACTTGATTCTCAGCTCTGAAAATGTCCATGGATTCCTGCAATGCTCCAGCCATCTCGGGGGCTAAGGCGCCCATGGCCTGTTGACCAACTGGTTCGGCCACATTGGCCTAACTAACCCATTTCTCTTGCGCAGGAATCTCATCCGGTAAAGACACCTCATGCCTTCTACGCCTACCATGCCTACCATCACCACGTCCACTTCCTGACATCCTAATGAAATAACAAAAGAAATTAGTACATTTACAAATCTGCCGAAGCTAACTCACTCACGTCATAATACGGTGGACAACAATAATTCACTCCACATAAGCACATAATTACATAAACACATACGAATTTCCTTCCTAGATAATGGTCGTCCCGCGGCATTGCTAGAGTTCCAATTAAAAAAAATAGTGATCAAGTGCTCTTCTAATAGGACTTTTAGAAACCCCGTGGACCCAATCAATATCTTAAGAATTAAAACTCATACCCATATAATCACATAAGCATGTTATCACATAGCATTACAAACATACAAACATCTCTATCAAGTGAGATAAACCCATTGTGGTAAGAACCACTTCCCATATACCCAAAATATTCAAACCCAGTACGCTCTGATATCAATTGTAATGCCCCAAAATAATTACAATATATCCATCTCATAACAACAAATAAATAGCAAAATGATTGAATTGATAAGCTTTCATTAATCATAGTTTGATATACAAAAGGTGACACATGCAATATATATTCATAAACAGTACGTCCTAAATTTACAACATGTGTTACAAGATAGTGAAAAGAAATGAAAGCTAAATAACTAAATCACATGCCTTAAAATCTTACATCTTTCCAAGTCAATGTTTGGGCACATCAAAAATGAGTCTTAAGCTCAATATAGATAAAGCCCTAGGCTTGTACAAAATTAACTACAAAAATAAAACACTGAGCCTTCAGCTCTACAGTTCTCCCAAACTAAGTCCTTGGTGAAGGCATATCACCAGCACCTGAAAATGTTTTTCCCATATAGGGTGAGTCAAAGCCCAGTAGAGATGCTACAACACAATGTACAAATCTTAACAAAGCCATAAGGTTTTATGTATATGCAATGCCCATGCTAAAATGTTTTACATTTCTTTCCAAAAACCATGTTATGCCAAGTTTATATCACAATTCTCAAAATCATGCCCTTTACAATAGAAAACAGGGGAAAATCTCAAACCAGTACAACTTTTCATGGATATTTCGTCTGCGAAAAACCGTCAAACGGCACCCATATAAACATAGCCTATACAAGCGCTACTATTTTCATTTTATGGATATTTTGTCTGCGGGAATCGGCACCCATGTATACGCGCGTTTTTTGAGACTTTCACCTTGGACACATAAGCCAACTTGATTTGGTGATACACCTCTTTCCAACGTTCACCCCTTTTTCTCAATATCATATACATTTTCAATGTAATAAATAAGTAATAGTGTTTAATGCACATGGATGAGAAATTAGTTTTAGTTCACCTAATTCTCATGCAATTTCTACAACACTCATAGCTATCATCCACCGATAGACAAAAACAGATATCTCTAAACAAATAAATAAATTTCATTAGAGATACCATTTTCCACAATCTCAAAATGGGAGATATAATACATATCCAACTCCACCCTCATCATTATCATTATTTCAATTTCACAATTTTCATATCAATTCCATTTTCTCTTTCAATCTCAAACATTCACATTTTTGGACAAAACCCCCATTTCTCTTTAAATATCAATTTCAATGTCGGAAATACTTCATTTCAACATATATCAATCCCAATTTCATACCCACAAGCTTTTCCAAGAGACCATTTGAAAACCCCTCTTTATCATTTTGATTTCACACCCTAAGTTTTACCAAAACAACCCAAACCACTATAGCCCTTTGAAATAGCAAATAATTAAGGTAAAACTTCTACAAGAGTGTGGAGTATCCGCATCTCAAGCTTAGAAGATGAGAGAGAGAGAGAGAGAGAGAGAGCTTCAACAATGCCTAAACCCAACTTTGCTAGGATAAAAATGAAGCTCCAAGTGAGCTCTATATTTTTCTCAAAGGGAGTTGGGTAGAGAAATCAATTGATCTAGGTGTTTTATAAAAGAGAATGTGAGTTTTAGAGATAGAGAGAGAGAGAGAGTAGATCTAGGGTTTTTAGAAAGTTTAGAGAGAGAGAGTGAAATGAAAAAGTGACTTTTACGGACTGATATACGCGCAGTCCGCTCAAGCCCAAGAAGTGACGCTCGAGCATAAGACACAAAAGATGTGCTCGCTCGAGCGTGAGAAGTTGACCCTTGAGCGTAAAATACAAACTCTCAGTACTTTTACAGACAGAAAACCAACGCTCAAGTGTAACAAGGGCCGCTCGAGCCAAGACCGCTTAAGCACAAGAAATTTCACTTGAGCGTAGAATAACACTTCCCAGTACTTTTGTAGACCTGAAAAAGTACTGAAAGTTCACAAAAACCACTCGAGCATAAGAAGTGACGCTCAAGTGTAAGAGCAAAATTCTAGGCAACAAAAATTTAAAATTAAGCTACCAACCTATTCCAAACGCAACCAATACAACCTAATAGCTCAACTCAAGGAGAAATAGTGGAAAACAAGTCAAGAACAGCTATATAAAGAGAAGAAACCTAAATCCAAAAGTCAAACGGGTCGGGTTTAAACCAGAGACGCTATAAGTTGAAAATTCGAAGAAGAAATGACCTTTAACCAAATTCACCACTCACGTGAAGTCTAGGAGTAGTGTAACTTATCTATGAGTAGTTCTTGAACTTAGGAGTAATTTATCTATAATTCAGTGTTTGTAACCTAGTTTGGCCCTGTCGATTGTAATGTTATTTGAACTTGTAATTTGGTTCTTGTAATTAAGTGACAAGTTTAAGTGTTATCAATCAAATTTCAGTTTATTTGTACTTGTTTCTTCACATTACAACCTTTAAAGAAATCCTTGAATCTGTCAAGATGTAGGACACCAACTAAAAATTGGTTTATCTATCGAATCTTCTCTGTCGATTTGACCTCAACCTGTTTTTTTGCTAATTGTTACCTATTTATCCAAATGTGTACACGTGTTGTCTATTTATTTACCTATTTGTTCAATATCACATATATGTCCAACTTACTACCACCAACTATTGCTGTCGCCGACTTTTCCGGACAATTTTTTGGTGATTGTTTTGGCGCCGTTGACTTTTCAACATGTGTTTTTTTATCACAAAAAAAGATTAAATCTTCAACTAAATGACATATGACCCCATAAGAGTAGACTTCTCACCATTAATCCATAATAATATTAATTTATGAATATTTTAAAACTATATAAGTTCATTTATGAGATTATATATGTATACACACAATATCCATAGGCAGTTGGAATCTTGCATTCAACTTTTATTTTTATTTTATTTTTTGGTTGATTGGGGGAAATAGAACAAAAGAATCTACACTCTTAATAGTGAGACTCAAATTAAATGTTACGATAAAAAAAAAAAAAAACATTTCATCTACTTTCAACAATCCATCTTATCACAAGGTCATAATTCCATAAAGAATGAAAATAATTGTATTCAATTATGAGGAATATATATATATACATATATTCTATCGGAATTATGAGGAATATATACTATCATAACCTATTTGTCTTTTTTTTTTTCTTTTTTTTTTTTTTTTTTGGTTCTTACCTTCCATACAAAGTTATCTTCACATGCTGCAAAGGTCTCACTCTCCTCTCATCAAAGAAAAGAAAGAAAGATATACACTAGTATAGTCTATTAATAATAATGTGTATTAATTAAAGAGTATATATAGTGATAACGTAGAGAAGAATCAAAACAAAAAAACAAAAAAACAAAAAACAAAAAACAAAATAAGTGGAGTCGAAATGGAGACAAAACAAAAGAGGTTTGGCTTCCTTGATATGGACGGCCTAGAATGAAAAAAGGGTGGGGGAGGATGTGGAAAAAACCAAACAAAGTGTACAACCACACACTAGCAGTGGTCGGCTGCCCGCAAATGCCGGAAGGAAGGAAACATCTCAAAACCTTATCTCCAACAATAACATCAACCCCCTCTCCCCCTTCCCTCCTCTCCTCCAATTCTTCATCATTTGCCAACTTGTACGCTCCATAATTAACATCTCAATAATTTTAGAGATCCTCATAAAATACAATCTTCACAATTTTTAAAATAATTTGAACTATTCATGCCACTGTAAAAAATAAACAAAAAAAATTCAAATACATCAATTGAGAATACATCAATAAAGGTCGAGGGTACCAAATATTTTCCTTAACCATCTCTCCTCAAGAATCAAATTCCCTCCCATCATCCCAAATCATTTGTGGAACCCACTTTCCTACCCCCACTCCTCATTCCACGTGTCGCTTCTCATTGCTCGACATGTAGTCATCATCAACAGTGGCATGGCATTCATGTGCATTGCTAGATGCGGACAGTAAAACCTTTGCTAGTCCTACATAACTTTAAGAGGGAGCATTATGTGGTTTTGGTCATGTTGGTGTCATATCAGTCATCTTCGTATCCAAATTATTTTATTTAATTAAATTTGATTATTTATCATGCTATTGTGTTGTTATTTTTATTCCATATTTGATTCGTGTTATTGAAAATGTTCATTATTAGTTAAAAATATTAGAAATATGATGAAATTAAAATTTCTCTACTCAAGTTAAATTTCATGAAATTAAATTGCATGTTTTTAACTCAATTTCATTCTTTGGTTTTAAAAAAACACACACACATAAATATATACACTTGTAGTCACTTTGCCATGCACGCAATTTTACAAAATCAATAATCATTATATAAAAAAAAAAAAAATTGGCTATTTCGTTGTATTCTCTAATATGGATAAAATATTTTTTTTCTCATTTTTTTTTTCAATCAATAGGAGATGTTACATTAGTCATTCCACATAATATAATGAATTAAAATAAAATTAATTTTAACTCCCATTATATTTAGTTAGTGGTTAAAAAATTTTACATGCTATTTATTTTTTGTCTTTTTTTTTTTCTCTTTAAGTGTATATTGATTCACTAAATATAAATATGTTTGTAAATATATTAAAGTTGACCTGATAACCTTAAAAAAATAGAAAAGCTTAAATCTTTTTAAAAAAACTAAACATTTTAAATATGAAATCGCTTGCATTTGCTCAAACTTTGAATTTACATATAAAAAAATAAAATAAAAAAGAAAGAAATTTGTGGTTTAGGTATCAAAAGAAATGGGTTCCTAAAAATTAATTTATTCATGAGTTATTTTAATGATTAAATTTAAACCATAAACCCATATTCAAATAAATTTTGATACTCTCTTCATTTCCAATCTAACATCTACACCAAAAAAAAAAAAAAAAAAAAAACCAAACAAAACAAAACAAAACAAAAACACAAATAGTCAATAATTGAGAAAGTCACAAATTAATAATGGTAGTGCAAAAAAAGAATGAAATCTCAATTAAATGACAGAATAAAAGAAACAAAAACAAAAACATAATTTAAAACAGAATAAAATAAAAATATTCATTTACATAAACTCCCTTTTCCATACATGCAAAAACTTATGTAAGTACATATTTCAAATGTAAAGTAGATACAATTGAAGGTGAAAAAAAAAAAATACTCGTGACTTGACTTTAATGCAAGATTTTTTAGGCACTATGAAAGAGAGTTGAAAAGGATTCAATGTTGATTGCAATTTTTTTCTTTTTTTCTTTTCAATCTCTTGTTCGTGGCTCCTTTTGCAAACACTTGTTTTTTATATTGAAAAAGCTTAAGCTTAGATAAAAGATACATTTGAAATTCTATCATATTTAAAATTTATGTGGATAATTAATTGATGATTTTAAAAGATAAAATATTAATTTTTATATTGAAAAGATTAAGCTTAGACAAAATATATATCTTGATAAACTTTGAAAAGATTAAATTGAAATATATGGATATTCTAGTTTAAATAGAAAAAAAGAAAAAAAAATTCTAATTTTCAAATTAGATTTGTTTAGATAGACTTTAAAAAATTTTAAATTTTAAAATTAGATAGTGAAAGGCAAAATAAAGATTTTAACTGAATATAGATATCAAATTTATTAATTTTATCTATTTGTATATTTGATTATTTATATTTTTTTGTTATGTTTATTTTAAATAAAATTAGAATTTAAGAAAATGAGTAAAAGAGACACGAGAGGAAGCCATCTAGAGAAAAGAGTGCATGAGAGTTTAATATTTAGAGTTTGGAAACCTCTCATATTATATATATATAAAGATAACTTTTATTATATTTTTAACTAAATTAACTCTAACATAGGTCATAAAAAATATATTATCTTAACAAAATTATATGGCTTTAAAATCTTATTTAATGTACTTTTTTAATTAAATGAATTATTCATGTCTATTTCGCATTATTTAGACTCAATACTAATTTAATCCATTTAATATTCATGTTTATCGTGTTATATTTATGTTTTTTTTTTTGTGTGTGTGTGTGAAAATAATCAACCTTTACTTACTTGACCCATTAAATATTTTTATTATGACGTCATGTCATATTCTCGTTTTGTATTGGAAAATAATCAATTATATATCACTAACTTCTTTTATGATTCAAGTCGTGTTATTGAGTCTTATCAAAAATTCTCAAGCATTATTTATTTATTTTCTTTCACAATATTTTTTCAAGTTACTTTTCATAATTTTTATAAGGGTAAATTATACTGACACCCCTTGATATTTTACATTTGAAAAATTACATTCCCCTCCCTGAGATTTGTAATTTCATTACAAATTGCCCATTGAATTGTTGATATTATGTCTTAAAATTTTCTAAATGATCATCTTGTCCTTTTTTCTACAATTTCTTCCTATCATCATGAATGCATTCTATAACTTTCTATCATAGTGCACACAAAAAAATTAAAAAAAAAAAAAAAAAAAAAACTTTCTACTATTAAATTCTACCTGAACATATATTCTTATTGAGGGACGATATACAAACATAAATTTTATGTAGAATTTTCAAACATAATGACATAGTTTAATGGTGATCTTTCACTTTAAAATAAAAACACACATAAACATGATTTATATTTACAACAATATCACTATCACAACATTTTTATGATATTTTTTATATAAATATTTATATATAAATATAATTTTTCATTTTTATTTCCACCACTATATCTAGATTAGATCAATTATTTAATCTAGATATATTTAAAAAGTATAAAATTTGTACAAAAAACTTTTTAAAAAAATCCATTGAATACAACAAAATAAGATAATATATTAAACTTTTTTTTTTTTTTGTATTTGGTGAATTTTAAAAAAAAAATCACAAAATATTATACTCTTAAGTATATCTAAATTAGGTGTATCAAAAAAATTAAAAAAAAATTTCCTTAAATATTAAAAACATTCAGTAAAAATAAAAATTAAAAAAAAACACGAAAAATAAAAAAATTCAATTTTTTGTATGAGTTAAATCAAAAAAATATGATTGTTATTTCCCTTGAAATGATATAAACAAAATATATGTATTATTTTGTTATTTTATATGTATAAAAGGTAAGAGATAAATATGCCATTTTAATCTGACAGAAGAATAAATATTATTTTTTTAAATATAAAAAGAGATTTATATTAAATAGAAAGCTCAGTAGTCAATGTAATTTACCCTTTTTAGAATCAATGAGATATGGACTGCTACATTGCTTCTCAATTTGTTTATTTTTCTTTCACTATTTTTTTTTTTTTTTTCAATTTACTTTTCATAATTTTTATAATCAATGAGATTTGCAATGCTACATCCGCTTCCTAATTAGTTTCATATTATTATCCATACTATTATTAAAAGCCAACTCTTAAACTTTATACCACATGAAATTTAAATAATAATAATAATAAAAGAAATTAAGCACCCATGTTCTTTTCTACTAAACACGTTCTCCAACCCAATAGAAGAATTCTTCTATGCCACAATCAGTTACTCTCATCATTTATTTATTTATTTGTTTTGATTTTTTTCTCTTTTTACAACGTTGTGCAATTCCTATCTTAAAAATAATAATAATAATAATAAAAATAAAAATAAAATAAAAAAATTATTATGCAATTTCAATTCACTTTCACCATTTTCACTTCTCTCTATTAAGAATAAAATATCATTTTGCTATTCAAGAACATTGCAATCTTATTTTTTAGATTCATATTTTTTTTTAGATTCATAATGGCAATCTTATGATTATTCAACGACATTGCAATCTTATCTTACATTGTAAGTGTGATATTTGTTAATTATCCTACATTGTAAGTGTAATATTTGTTAATTATACTCTCATCAAGTTCTTCGAAATAATATATATATATATAGTAGAGTATAAGAAATAATTCAGTATTTCTTAAAAAAAAAAATTAAAATTTTTTTTTTCATATATTAAAATCTCTTTGACAAAGAATCTTGGGCTTGTAGTTTGTCAAAAAATTGTTTGTTTGCTTGCTTTCTTAATTTTATTTTTTATTTTTTATTTTTTTTAATCAAACATGTTTTACTGTAACTCTTTATTTTTATTTGTATATGTCGAATCTCTTTGAAAATAAGTGTTCTCAGAATTTTGGACTTATAGTTTTTTGAAAATTTGTTTATTTGTTTACTTAGCCTCCATTTGGGAAGTGAGTTGGCTTTTTGACTTTTTGATTTTTTTGGCTATATTTTAACCTGAGGCTAAAAAGCCTGGTCTGAGAAGAGCTTTTTAACTTTTTTGACTTTTTGGCTTTTTGGTGAGGTGTCTTCCTATTCATTTACCAAAGTGCCCTTGTTGTTGTTGTTGTTTTTTTTTTTTTTTTTTTTTTTTTTTGGATTTGGCTTTTTTTGCTAACTTTTTTTATTTTTATTTTGGGTTTGGATTTGGCGTATTTTGCTTAAATTTTTTTCTTTTGGGTTTTCTTTTGGCGTATTTTGGTAAAATATTTATTTTTTTATTTTGGGTTTGGATTTGCCGTATTTTTCTTTATTTTTTTATTTTTTTTAAAATTTATGTTTTTGTCATTTTTATTTTTTTATACATTAATTAGTTCTTGTTTTTTAATTTACGTCTTGTGCCTTATTTATTTTTATTGGTATACAATAAAAAAAAATTTATTTATGTGTTTCATTTATTTGTAAATTACATGGCGAATGGTAATTTATGTTTTTATGTTTTTTTTTTTATATATTTTTGATGTGTTTTATTTCAAAAATGGGTTTTCATGTGTTTTATTTATTTATAAATTACATGGCAAGTGGTAATTTCTATTTTTTTTTTCTTTTTGGATGAGGCTTATTTTTGTCGTTCCTTTTTTTTTTTTTTTTGAATTTACGTTTTTGTAATTTTTTAAATATTTTTAAATATTTTTGAATGAGGCATATTTTTTTTAAATAATTTATGTATTTTAAGTTTTTTTTTTTTTTTTTTTTTTTTTTTTTTTTTTTTTTTTGCAAATGGTTTTTTCATGTGTTTTTTATTTTATTGTTATTTTAATTTTTTTTTCATTTTCTGTGAAATGATAAAAAATGATATTTTATTTTATTGTCCTGCCTATTTTAAATAATTTAATTTTAAATGTTTAATTTTAATTTTAATTTTATTTTAAATATTTAAATAATGTAAATAATCTAAAAAATTTACCTTGGCAAAAATTTAAAATAAATATTCAAAAAATTTAAATCATAAAAATTTACATAATTTAAATATTCAAAAAAGGATTTTAACAAAAAATTTTAAATAATTTAAATGTTCAAAAAATTTAAATAATTTAAAATGTTAATATTTTCAATTTGAAAACAACTCTACACTCAAATCGTAACCAAACACATAAAACAAAACTTAATTAATTTTTAATTTTAATTTTAATTTTAATTTTATTTTATTTTATTTTATTTTATTTTATTTTATTTTATTTTTATTTTTATTTTTAATATTTAAATATTGTAAATAATCTAAAAAATTTACCTTGGAACAAATTTAAAATAAATATTCAAAAAATTTAAATCGTAAAAATTTAAATAATTTAAATATTCAAAAAATAATTTTAACAAAAAAATTTAAATAATTTAAATATTCAAAAATTTTAGATAATTTAAAATGTTAATACTTTCAATTTGAAAACAACTCTACACTCAAATCGTAACCAAACACATAAAATAAAACTCAATTAATAAATTATTTTTAAAACTCATAACCAAACACATAACTCGAAACTCTATACTACTTTCACAACTTTACATTTAAATCATAACCAAATACATAACAAAAAAATTAAAATATTTAAAAATATTTTTATAAATAGAGTTTGAATTTATTTTTATAAAATATTTTAACAAAAAACAAGAAAATGTTTTTAATTTTTTTTTTTCAACTTTCTTTGTTTTTTCCTGGGAAAAGGTTTTTTTTTTGGGTTTTTTATTGATAAATCTCATCTAGAGATGTTCTATCCCAATAAGTCCACAAAGAAAAATTATAACCTAATTAGTCCCATGTGTTTAAACTTTTATTCCATAAGGTCCTTTTTTCGTGATTTATATTTTTTATTGGACTATTATACCCTTTTTTCTATATGTTGATATATATTATATACAAAATAATATACATGTTTCCCTCTGTTTTTGTTGTAGTAGGATTTCGTTCATATAAGAGAGAAGACGATGGCACATTGTTCACGGTAGTGTTTCATTGCGATACGGTTTCATTCCTGTAGAAAAGAAGATGATGATTCAGAGTTTATGCTCTGCTTTTTTTTTTTTTTTGGCCATAGTTATGATTTCAACCAGAAATCAAAGGAAGAGAAAAGGATTTGAATCAAAGAAACAGGGGTAACGGCTTACAAACTTGTTCAGTAGATTGACTAAAACCTACATTCAATTGGATTGAATCAAAGGGAAAGATGAGATGGATTTGAATACTTGTTCTTCGAAGGTGGGTTTAATTTGATTTGGATTGGTGGAATGGTAAAATTACACGAGTTATTAATAATAGTGATATGATGAAGCTGAAGATGTGGATGATAATTTTTTGTTTTCAGAGAGATTGAGTTTTTTTTTTTTTTTTGGATTTATAGTTCTATTGCTGCCATTATTTTTGGTTTTTCTGTCAATCAATGTGAATGTTCACATTTCATATTGTTTGGAAGCTTAAGAAATGAGTGTTAGAATTGTGAAGAATGAGGTTTCTGATACAATAATGTAGCTTTCTTTATAAAGAGATGAGGAGTGTTTGGTTTGATTTGGATTGCTATAATGGTGGAATTGTAAGAGGTGTTAATAATAGTGATAATGATGAAGATGGAGACGAAAATTATGAAGATACAGAGGAGGATTTGTGTGATGGTTTTTTTTATTTTTTGAGAGATTGAGATTTTTGAATTTGGAGAAGACAAATACTGTGTTCTATTTGATTACATTGTCTTAAGGTTAGTATTTAATGGCTGCATGTCATTTGTGATTGGATTTATATGAAGGGTTGTATGCTCTGTTTTTTGCTTCCAATTTTATTTTCAAGAATTGATGGACATGCAAGTTTTTTTTGGTTGTATGGGGTTATGGATTTTGGCTGGTTATATGGTTGAGCTATGGCTCTGTTTTTTTTAATGTGATGAATATTCACATCGCATTAAGAATGTGAATGTATATGAATGATTGTATGATCTATTTCTTGCTTTCAACATCATTATCTAAATTAAATTTTGGTTGGTTAAATGGGGATATGGGTTTTTCTTGGTCATGTATATTGTGAGGCATGCATGTGTGTGATGTGTCACATTCTTGTTACCATTGATTGTATCAAAGTAGTTAATATGAATATTTATATCACTGTAACCATTCACATTACCAACACATTTCTAAATCATTTATGTGAATATTTAGATTTGTATTATGAATTGTCATTGTGAGTGTTTTTTGCTAGCAAAACGGGATGTTGTTGTGTATATTATGATGCATGCATGGACGCGGTGTGAATATTGACATGTCTATTACCATTTACAATATGAAAACATATGATGTGAATATTCACATCATCTGGAATATGCTATTTGATGTGAATATTCACATTCTTGTTACCACTGACAATATCAAAGTAGTTAACATGAATATTTATATCATTGTAACGATTCACATTACCAAATCATTTGATGTGAATATTCAGATTTGTATTACGAATTGTCATCGTGAGCATTTTATGATAGCAAAACGAGATGTTGTTGTGTATATTATGATGTATACATGGGCAAGGTGTGAATGTTGACATGCCTGTTACCATTTACAACATAAAAACATATGATGTGAATATTCACATCATCTGTAACTATTAACATCATCAAATTATTTGCTGTGAATATTCACTGATGTGTTAAGAAATATGATATTCACACCAGTCACATTGTGTTACAATTATATTTTAAGTAATATTCGCATCCATGTGAATGATCAACACGAAATAGGCCTCAAAATGCATATACATATATTGAATGAAAAATTGGAGTACAAGCATTGATACAGAATTGATTTACATTTAAGCTAGTCTGCTCCAATATGTCAAAACTATTGATACTAAATTGTCTTTAATGTGGATAACAATTATAGATAACAATTACAGGTGGACACCCCCCACCTATAGGTTTTCATATTTCACTATCTTTGTGTGATTTAGAAAAATGTGTACAATGAGTCTCTTATTTGACACCATTCAAAGTGATTAAGGCTGTCAACAATTTCATCACGGTATATATGCGCCCTGATGATGTAACACACTGTGGGCCCGCAATCCACCCTGAAAATGCAAAGTTGTTATTGTTAGAATTTGAAATTTAGGTGTGTATAATGGTTGTGGAAGATGTGTACAAATTGATGTAAGGCTTACCATTGGTTTGTAGTCATTATCAATATCTAATAATCTGATATAAATATTAACATTATGTATAATAAAATTCGGATTGAACTAAAAAAGGGGTTGACAACTATCCAAGATTAGGGGCTCTTCATCAACAAGCAACAATACTAACAACTTTGTTAATATCTACATCATATTCCATTGATAACAGGAGGTGAATATTGACATTGATGTTAGAATGTGAATATTGGCATTATGTTCAGAATGTAATTATTTCATCACCATCAACAACCAACAACATTAACAAATCTAACATTGACACAAGGGAGGAGATATGGAGTGTATTACAAAAGAGTGTATTACACATAACAATTTAAGACAAACAAGTCATTACCAATATATAGCAGTCTGATGTAAATATTGACATTATGTATAATGAGATACACATTAAACCAAAAGAGAGTTGACAATCATCCAAGATTAGGAGCTCTAATTGTTTTATTACCATTAACACACAATAATACCAACAACTCTATAAATATTTACATCATATTCCATTGATGTTAGAAGTTGAATATCTACATTATATTGATAATATGAATATTGACATTGAAGTAGATATTTACATCAATGTCAATATTTACACCATATTCACATCATATTTTATCACCTTTTAAATATTATATAGATTATATATAATGGAATACACATTGAACCAAAAAACAGTTGATAACCATTCAAGATTAGGGGCTCTAATTGGTTTATAACCATCAACACATAACAATACCAACAACTCTATAAATATTTACATCATATTCCATTGATGTTAGAAGTTGAATATCTACATTATATTCATAGTGTGAATATTAACATTGAAGTAAATATTTACATCAATGTCAATATTTACACCACATTCACATCATATTTGATCACCCTTTAAATATTGTATAGATTATGTATAATGGAATAGACATTGAGCCAAAAGAGAGTTGACAATCATCCAAGATTATGAGCTCTAATTGGTTTATAACCATCAACACATAACAATACCAACAGCTTTGTCATATTCCATTGATGTTAGAAGTTGAATATCTATATTATATTCATAATGTGAATATTGACATTGAAATTAGAGATGTGAAAATTCACATTATTGATAGGGTACAAATAGGAGTGAGACAACACCAATATATGTTGATTTTTCATATTGACACAAATAAAATTTCACAACATAAAGGAAACAACACATGTGAAATGGCTAGCCTTAGAATGTGAATGTTCACATTGATTGTTACTCAATAACAGATAATCAACAAACAACACAAACATTGATTGTTACTTACATTACTGCTAGGGTACAAATAGGAGTGAGACAACACTAATATATGTTGATTTTTCATATTGACACGAACAAAATTTTACAACATAAAGGAAACAACGCATGTGAAATGGCTAGCCTCAGAATGTGAATGTTCACATTGATTGTTACACAAACATTTGAGACTACGAAACTAAGAATAAAGCAGATAACCAACAAACACCATAATGTAAATTTATAAAATGGCTAGCCTCAGAATGTAAATGTTCACATTGATTGTTACTCAATAACAAGAGAAACATTAAGATGTTATTATTTACAACATGCCTACAAGAATTCACATTGAACTAAAACAACGTTGACAACCATCCAAAATTAAGGTTGTAATTATTTGATCACCATGAATAACTAACAACACCAACAAGTCCGACATTGACATAAGTGTATACTAATGTAAGTTTATCCAGTAATGAACAATAATGTGATTGTTCACATCATCTATGTTTGCAAAATCAACTCCGAAAACAATAACAGTTATATGGCAATGTAAATGTTTACATGGGTGATCACATTATGTTATAATTGGCTGAAAAACAGAGGGTGGAACTAACAGCACCAAACAACACCAACAAGTCTGACATTGATGTCACAATGTGAATGTTTACATCATATTCCATCACATTATTGAGTGAAGATTGGGGGTTCTATGGACATCAACAATCAACAATATCAATAGTGATAGTAATGTGAACATTCACATAATTATACACTGATATGAATGTTCACATCAGTGTCTACTAATGTAAGTTTATCCAGTAATGAACAGTAATGTGAATGGTTACATCATCTATGTTTGCAAAATCAATTCCGAAAACAACAACAGTTATAGGGTAATGTAAATGTTTACATGGGTGATCACATTATGTTATAATTGGTTGAAAAACAAAGGGTGGAACCAACAGCACCAAACAACACCCAACAACACCATCAAGTCTGACATTGATGTCATAATGTGAATGTTTACATCATATTCCATCACATTGTTGAGTGAAGATTGGAGGTTCTATGAACATCAACAATCAACAATATCAATAGTGACAATAATGTGAACATTCACATCATTATACACTGACGTGAATGTTCACATCAGTGTCTACTAATGTAAGTTTATCCAGTAATGAACAGTAATGTGAATGTTCACATCATCTATGTTTGCAAAATCAATTCCGAAAACAACAACAGTTATAGGGCAATGTAAATGTTTACATGGGTGATCACATTATGTTATAATTGGTTGAAAAACAAAGGGTGGAACCAACATCACCAAACAACACCCAACAACATCAACAAGTCTGACATTGATGTCACAATGTGAATGTTTACATCATATTTCATCACATTGTTGAGTAAAGATTGGGGGTTCTATGGACATCAATAATCAACAATATCAACAGTGACATTAATGTTAACATTCACATCATTATACACTGATGTGAATGTTCACATCAGTATCTACTAATGTAAGTTTATCCATTAATGAATAGTAATGTGAATGTTCACATCATCTATGTTTGCAATAATAGATATAATATGAAGTTCACACATTGAATGAATAAGATCATATATTATGAAGCTCACTCAGAGAAGTTCATATTGATGAAATGGGTATAGGAGATTCACATGATTAAAACATACAATAACAACAACATCTGAAATAATTGGCTTGGCCCAACATTTTTCATTTCCATGTAAATGTTCACGACTTTTGACAACACAACGTAATTGCCCTTTGCATTATTTTTGGGTGAACAAAACTATATACTTGGAGATTGGGATTGAGGGTTCACATTAACAATTAGGCGTGAATAATAAAAATATGAAGTTCCACACATTGTATGAATAGAAAGCAGGGATATTGGAAGTTCACAATGGTGTAATTTGAACAAGAGATTTAGGGTTTACATACAAGATTGGTGCGATACTTACTCTTTTTCATATTGACGATTGGGTTGTCACAAATGGTCACGGATGGTGTTTTTGACGAAGATGGAACTTCAAGATGTCCACTATTGGTGATTACCACGTTCCCGTAGACAGATGGCGGAGGTATGATGAAGCGATGAGGCGTTATGCGATGGAACAATGAGATGCGTATGGGTGTGAGACGATATGGAATACGATTTTGGGTTTTTGGAAGGGTGGAGATATTGTGTGTGATTTTCTGTAAAAAAAAAGAGGGGAAGATGAACAGTAATTTGATTCAAAAAGAGAGGGGAAGAGGAGAAGGGTGTTTTGGTCTTCTAATATAAAATAGGACCTAATGGAATAGTAGAAAATACTATGGGGTTTATGGAATAGGATTCTTAGAGAATGGACTTATTAAAAAAGCTCCCTTTTTTTTTTTTTTTACTTTTCATGGGTTGAGGCGTTGCCCATAATTCATGTGGGGTAATTTCATAAATTTACGTTGCCCTTGATTGTTGCCCAGCACCTCTCAACTTTTTGTCCACACTTGGCTAATTAAGCCTGTTTTGTCCTCACCTGACTAAAATAGCCCAACCTTCCCTTTCCAAACATAGACTAATCTTTTTTGCTGTGTGTTTTTTTAAGATAGAATTTAGTGTTCTTAAAAATAAAAAGTCTATTCTTTTGGTTTTTTTTTTTTTTTTTAATGTTAATAGATTTCACTATTATTATTATTTTGAGTATATCAAATCTCTTTAATTATAATATTCTAAGAGTCTTGGGTATGTATTTTTTTATTTTGTGTTCTTTTGTTGTGCAGTTTTAATTCACTTTCACCATCTTTACTTCTCTATATTCACAATAAAATATCACTTTTTTATTCGAGAACATTGTAATCTTATGGTTGTTTAAGGACATTGCAATCTTATAAGTGTAATATTTATTAATTATACTTTTTATTTTCTTCATCGAAAAGTTCCAGTATGTTATCAAGTTATTTGGAAATATATATATATATATAATTTGTAGTTTGTTTTCTCTTTAAAAATAAGTGTTCTAAGAATTTTCAATTTGTAGTTTTTTAAAAATTTGTTTGTTTGTTTTCTTCTTCTTTTTCTTGTTCTTCTACCCCTCCCCCCCCCCCATTTTTTTTTTTTTGGTTTGTGGTTATGCATTCTTTTAAAGAAAGATTTTAGTATTCTTAAAAAAAAATTTTAAAAAAAAACCAGTTTTTTCTTTTGGTTTTTTTTTTGGTTTTATTATTATTTTTTAAAATCTTAATAGATTTCACGATTATTATTATTATTATTATTATTATTATTATTATTATTATTATTATTATTATTATTATTATCAAGTCTCTTTGATTATAATATTCTAAGAGTCTTGGGTTTATATTTTCCTATTTTGTGTGCTTTTGTATTTTATATTGATTTTTTTTGTTATTCACTTTTTTTAAGCTTTTGTTTGTTTTTTTTGAGTATAAATTTTGTTTTTTTAAATAAAATTTGTTTTTTTTTTAGTGTGTATGTTTTTTTTTTTTAAAAAAAAAAATCAATGTTCTTAAAAAAAAATTAATCTTTTTTTTTTTTCCTTCTTTTTCAAAATTTGTGTGTATTTTCTTAATTTTTTTTTTCATGTGTTTTTTTAAGAAAAAATTCAATGTTCTTAAAATTTGTTTTGATTGTAAGTGATTAAGAGGCTTAGATTAGTGTTTTTATGCTTAGCCACATTTTAAACAAAAAATAAAAATAAAAATATTCCAACTAGATCATATATTATTTTGCCAAATACATATGTATTTTACTTATTTTATTTTATTTTATTTTTTGCAAGCTGCTTTACAATTTTTGCTTTTCAGAATAAATAATTTCTGGTGCTTCTCTATTAGAAAAAAATATGAATTTTGAAACATGTGAATTGCATATCATAATTTCAACAGTTTGCACACGCATTGCATATGCGTGGCCTTTAGTAAGACATTATGAGAGCTTCTTTTTGAGTAAAGATTAAATGGTTCACGAAATAAACATTACGTATATATATGTATATATATCATAACAATTTTTTTTTTTCTTAGCAAAAAGAAATTTTATTGATGAAAATGCATACTTATATATGAGAAAAACATCAATAAAGTAAGAAGGAGGATGTGCAACAAGCATCACAGTAGATCTCTCAAATTCCAACTAAGTTGGCACTAAGAATTCTACACAATCATTTGCTAGCATCAACCTCAAAGTTGTGAGGAACCAACAAAGCAAGCTACAAAACTAGCCAAAACACTAGTCCAAGCATGTGCACATAGGGATGGCCACAAGGGGGGTTTGGGACAGGTTTGTCATCCCCCGCCCCCTCACTTGCTTTCAAACTCTACCCCCACCCTCGCCCCAACCCAACTTGCTACGGGTGGAATTTTTCAACCCTTTCCCCGCCCCGACAGATACCTACAAATACTCGATATTCACAGATACCCGACCACATTTCAAATAGCCAAAAAAAACTAAGAATCATTTAAATCCTTAACACACTAAATAATTTCTCTTCTTTTCATATATATAAACAAGGAGACTTTTAATATTATTATTACCACAAACTTTTAGTATTCATTTCTTTTATCTAATTATATTTTATATATATATATATACACATATATATATATTATTTATTTATATATTACTAATTATATAAGGGTCGGTTTGGATTGGGAGAGGCGATACTCGCCCCCGCCCAACCCCTCTTGCGGATGACCAAAATATAATCCACTCCCACCCCATATAAGTGACAGGTCAAATAAAATTTGCCTCATTCAAGCGGATATGAACGAACCCTCGCGGATCGAATTAAAATAGATCTGTGCACATCACCCCAACTACCATTCATCCCAGAGCTCACTATATTGAGTGCCGAACCTGCTGCAAATTCTCCACAACATCATGAACGAAGTACTGAAACTCACTGGTATATGCTTTGATCCATAAGGCCACTCTAGCAAATACAACACATAGAAATCCTTTATCTTAAAGGCCATGTTAATGTTAAGTTGTTCTTAAAAAATAATTTTAAAAAATGATTAAAAAAATTAAAATTTTAATACAAATTTTATAAGTTTAAAATTTTATTTTTATATTTGAATATAACTTTTACACATTTACAATGTTGTTAAAAGCAGTTAAGACTCTAATTAGTATTTTTTTTCAAATCAAGGGGATTTAACATATGTGGTTAGTTTTTTAACCACCAAATCTCTGTTAAGGCGAGATCTTAGATTCCACTCTTAGAAGTGGAATATGAGCCAAGACTGAAGTATTTGAAAGGAAACGGTGATAGTTCAACTCTCCCAATGTGTTAATTTAACAACTACCAACTAACTTTTGTCAATAAAAAAATAAAAAATAAAAATCAAGATAAATTACATTGACACCCCCTAATGTTTGGCCTAATTACATACCAACCCCTGATGTTTTGGAAATCATATTCTTACCATTGTAATAGTCTCATTTCACAAATCCATCTATCGTGAAGTGGACATTAGACCTATTAGACGAATCTTGATGACTTAAGTAAAAAAAAGTATAAATGACTAATTTGCCCTTTTATAGTGATCCTTATTTAGACCCAACCCATTTGATTTTTTTTTTATCTGAGTTTCATTGTCTTATACAGTTGTTCATGTCTTGTTTCTTCTTAATTCTCTTTGAGTTTGGCTATTGGGAAGTGTTGGTGGCGTTTGGAACAGGTTGGTAGCTTATTTTTTAAACTATTGTTGTCCAGAATTCTACTTATTCGCTCAAGCGGCACTTTTTGCGTTCGAGCAGTCTTTGTGAACTTCCAGTACTTTTGCAAGTCTGTAGAGATACTGGGAATTGGCATTTTCCGCTCGAGGGTCTTTCTTGCCTCGAGCAGTGTTGGTTCGAGCGATCTTTATTGAGCTCGAACAGTGGTCTTCTGTCTTTAAAGATTCTAGAAGTTTGTATTCTTCGCTTGAGCAGAAATTCCTACACTCGAGTGATCTCATGTTTTTGTATCTGGACGCTCAAGCGATACTTCTTGCGCTCGAGCAATCTATGCGTATATTGGTTCGCAAGGTCACTTTTTTGAGTTACTTTTTTCATCTCTGTCTCTCTCTAAACTTTCTAAACACCCTAGATCTACACCCTCTCTCTCTCTCTAAAACTCTACTTCTCTCTACAAATACACCAACATTTGTCAAGTTCTTTACCCGTGTCCCTTTGTTAAAAAGGTAGAGCACGCCGTGAGCTTCATTTTGATCCGAACAAAGTTGGGTTTCAGGCGTTGTTGAGGGTCCATCACTCTTTCTCTCATCTTCTAAACTTGAGATAGGGATTCTTTGCACCTTCTAGGAGTTTTAACTTAGTTATTTGTGATTTCTAAACAATATTGTGATTTTAGAGATTTTTGAAACAAATCTAGGGTTTGGGGTTAAAGATCAAAAAATGAGTTTTTACAATGGATTCTTCGAAATGTTTATGATGTTGGAAATAAAGTTGAGTTGTGATGAAATGATCGATTTTGATACTTGGGATTGATTTTGGAAGAAAAATGAGATTTTGCCCTAAATGTCTCAAATGTGGGTTTTATGTAAATAATGAATTAATGTTGGAAATATGAAATTGGATTGGTTTTGATGAGGATGGTGGAGTTGGATATGTATTATCACTTACATCCTGAAAATTTGGAAAGTGTATCTTTAATGAGATTTAAGTTTTTGTTTAGAAATATCTGTTTTGGGCTATCGGTAGAGGATATTTATAATTGTTATAGAAATTGTATGAGAATTAGGAGAATTGAAACTATTTTTCATTCATCTACATTGAGCATTATCTCACATTTATACTTTGGAAATGTTTATCGTTTTGAGAAAAATGAGTGAATCTGGAAAACACGTATTATCTCGTTGAAATAAGTTGGCCTAAGTGTCTATGGTGAAAGTCTTAAAACCGCGCGTATACATGAGTGTCGATCCCGTGGATGAAATATCTGTAAAATGGCAATAGTAGTGCTTGTATAGCCTACATTTACATGGGTATTGGTTCACAGTTTCCCGCGGACGAAATTTTCGTGAAAGGTTATATTTGTTTGAGATTCCCAGAGTGTGATTCACTGCCTTGTTTTTTATTGTAAAGGAAATGAATTATGATATTAGCATGGCATTATATAGTTTTGGAAAGAGATATAAAATATTCTGGCACTAGCATTGCATATGCATCTACCTTATAGCTTTGTTATGATTCATATACTGTATTGGATTATTTTTACTGGGCATTGGCTCACTCTATGTTGGAAAATATTTTAGGTGTTGATGATATGCCTCCTCCAAGGCAAGAGCTTGGGAGGACTTAGAGCAAGAGCTTTATTTTGTTGATTTATTCATTTTATTTTATTTTATTATTATTATTATTATTATTATTATTATTATTATTATTATTATTATTTATTATTTTGTGCGTGTGTGTGTGTGTGTGCGTGTGTGTGTGTACAGGCCAAGGGCCTTTAACTGTATTAGACTTGAATTCCACTTTTGTTCTAACCAAGCACTGTCTTGGAAAGTTGTAAGCCTTTAGAGCATTTAATATATGTTTTATTCTCATATCTTATCTCTTGTTGTAATATATGCTATAGATTTAGGGTTAGACTTATGAATGTAGATCTGCATATGTTATCCTTTTGTACAATTAATTAGGATTAATGGAAGATAACTATTTCATTGCATGTTATTACGTAATTAATATTGTGGATGGTTTACTGTAATTATTTTGGGGCGTGACAACTTGGTATCAGAGCATATTGAGTTTGAATACTTTTGGTACGTGGGAAGTGGTTCTTACCATAATGGGTTTATCTCGCTTGATAGAGATATTTGTATGATTGGTATGCTGTATGATAATATGTTTATGTGATTATATGTGTGTGGGATTTAATTTCTAAGATATTGATTAGGTCTATGGGTTCTAGAAGCCCTATTAGAATAGCACCTAATCACTGCTATTTCTAATTGGAACTCTAGTAAAGCCGCAAAATGATCATTATCTAGGAAGGAAATTCGTATGTGTTTATGTGACTACATGCTTATGTGGAATGAATTACTATTGTCCATTGCCTTAGGACGCGAGTGAGTTAGTTTCAGCACATTTATAAATGTGCTAATCTCTTTTCTTACCTTCATTAGGATGTCAGAACATGGACGTGGTGGTGGTAGGCGTGGTAGGCCTAAACGGCATGAGGTGCCGTTACCGGATGAGATTCCGGCACAAGAGGAATGGGTTGGTCAGGCCAATATGGTCTAACCAGTGGGTCAGCAGGCCATGGATGCTTTAGCCTGTGAATTCTCACCGTTGAGAATCAAGCCCAGGCCCAAGTTAATGAAGCAGGGCCGTCATACTTGAATATGGAGTTCTTCCGATCTAATCCGGATGAGTTTTTGGGTGATCCTAAGGAGCCACTGAAGGTGGACGAGTGGTTAGAACAGATGGTGAAAACGTTCGAGATGCTTGGCATAGAGGACAATAGTTTGAGAATGACCTTAACATTCTTCCAATTGAAGGGAGATACGGGTCAATGGTGGAAATATGTGTGTGGGTGTAATGTAGTTACTTAGAAGGCTTTTTTCAATGCCTTCCAGGATAATTTTTTGCCTCCCACTACTAGGGAGATGTTGAGGGATCAGTTTTTGAAGCTCAAACAGCTTAGTTTGCCACTAGCCAAGTTTAAGACAACTTTCACTAGTCTCTCCAGATTTGCACCAGAACTTGTGGCAACTGAGGAACGCCATTGTATTGAGTTCGAGAAGAGATTGAGGACTAAGCTTCTTTTCAAAGTAGCTAGGTCGATGACTAGAGACTATGGACGCCTTGTGCAGGCGGCGGCTCATCTGGAGACCATGGTTCTAGCTGAGAAAGAGCGGATAAGGGGCTCCAGAAGGAGTCAGGAGGTTCAGGGGTAGAATCTAGACAGTAAAAGGTAAAGGGGTTCCACTCCATAGTTGTCCTAGGCTGCACAAGTCTAGATCCACCTTTCCTGTGCTGAGTTCAAGTTTAGAGAGAGGTAATCAAAGAGGCTTTTCTTGTTTTAAGTGCGGCCAGCTGGGTCACAAGTCTCCAGCTTGCCCATAGAGAGGAGGAGGGCAACAGTCTGCACCATCTGCGGCTCGTTCTCAGAGTCAGAGTCAAAGTCAGAGGAGAAGGAAGCCGCTACTTGTTATCAGTGTGGGTAATCAGCGCATTTGAGGAGGTTTTTTCCTTAGTCGGGTGGCACACCTGGTTCGTCTGGGTCGAGGCAGACACAAAGCCACTAACTTGTGCAGTTAGCACAGTCTTCGAGGGTCAATCAGGGAGCCTCTTCGGCTCAGTCAGTGCATCAGACTTATGCTCCGAGAGCTGAATAGGTGGAGTAGAGACCTACGGGAGGTGTGTATGTTGTTACCACGCCTAATTTAATGCCAGCGCTTTCAATTGCAAGAGGTACTTTCTTGTTATACAATTCTATTACCAATGTGTTGATTGATACAGGTGCATCCCATTCTTTTATCTCTTTAGTATTTACATCGACATTGGGGTTAGAAGTGGCTCGGTTAGCATCTCCACTCAAGGTAGAGTCTCCTATGGGTGGTGAAGTTGTCTTGGACTAGGGGTGTCGGGTTGTGATAAAGAGGTTGCCGATCGCCGACTCCCTTTTTCATTTGCACTAATTGACATGTCGAGTTTTGATGCTATATTGGGTATGAACTGGTGGTCATCATGTCGGGCTATCATAGATTATTACCATTAAAGAGTTACTGTATGTACCTCGAGTGGTGATTGCTTTCATTTCATGGGGGGACAAAGTCGATAGAGCCTTATTGCCTGTGTGTGATCCACGTGGTCGGGGTGATCTTAGTCTTCTTCTTGCTACATTCTTGGGTGTTGAGAGTGATGTGGTCCGAGTTGAGTTATCGAGGGTAGTTTGTGAATACCCGGACATCTTTCATGAGGATCTCACTGGTTTACTATCTCACCATGAGATTGAGTTCACTATTGATTTAGTGTCTGGCATATCACTGATTTTTATGGCACCGTATAGGTTTGGACTTGCTGAATTAAGTAAGTTAAAGATTCAACTCCACGAATTGCTAGATAAGGGTTTTATCCACCCTAGTACTTCGCCTTGGGGAGCACCGGCTCTCTTCACCAATAAAAAAGATGATGCATTGCGACTTTGCATTGACTACCGAAAGTTGAACCAGGTAACTATTAAGAACAAGTACCCATTGCCTCATATAGATCACTTGTTTGATCAGTTGAAGGGGTCTTATTGTTTCTATAAGATAGACTTGAGATCGAGTTATCACCAATTAAGGATAAGGGAAGAGGATATCCAGAAGACTGCCTTCCATACGCAGTATAGCTATTACGAGTTCCTAGTGATGCCTTTTGGGTTAACCAACACACCAGGCATGTTTATGGATTTGATGAATCGGATCTTTCATGAGTTCCTAGACCATTTGTAGTTGTCTTTGTTGATGGCATTTTGATTTACTCGCCCTCTGAGGAGGAACACAAGGAACACCTATGAGTTGTGTTTGAATTTCTTAGAGCCCACAAACTATATGCTAAGTTCGGGAAGTGTGAATTCTGGTTGAAAAAAGTAAAGTTCATAGGCCATGTGGTATCCGGAGAAGGGGTAACTGTAGACTCTTCTAAGATAGAAGCAATACAAGATTGGGAACAACCTAAGAATACCTTTGAGATCTATAGTTTCTTGGGGTTGGCCAAGTATTACCGTCGGCTTGTGAAGGATTTCTCTGGGTTAGCCTTACCATTGACTAGACTAACGAGGAAGGAAATCAAATTTGTGTGGAGTGAAACTTGTAAGAAGTCATTTCAAGAACTAAGGTTGGACTTACCACTGCCCCAGTGTTGATTGTTCCTGAAAGGGGTTTGAGCTATTCTGTGTATTGTGATGCCTCATAGGAAGTTTTGGATTGTGTTTTGATGCAAGAGGGAAGGTAGTAGCCTATGGCTCACGTCAGTTGAAAACACATGAGAGGACCTATCCTACCGATGATTTAGAACTAGCAGCTGTGATCTCTGCCTTGAAGATTTGGAGGCATTATCTTTATGGTGAGAGGTTTGAGGTGTTTTCTGATCATAAAAGTTTAAAATATCTATTTTCATAGAAAGATCTGAATTTGAAGTAGATGAGATGAATGAAGTTTATGGAAGACTATGATTTTGAGTTGCACTATCATCTGAGAAAGGTCAATGTAGTAGCTGATGCCTTGAGTAGGAAATCCATTAGTAGTGTAGCTTATATTACCATCTGAGAATGGGAGATGTTGGGTACTATTGGTGAGTTTGATTTACATTTTGGCGAGTCCATTGAGTCAGCAACCTTGTTTTCGATAATTGCACAACCTACACTTGTAAGTCGAGTTATAGAAGCACAGAGGAGTGACCTTGAGGTAGAAATGCTCCGGGAGAAAATATCTAGTGGAAAAGTAGAGAAGGGCCTGAACGTGTATTTTGTTTCAAGTGTTAGATACCTTCATCGCCTTTTCGTGCTAGAGCCTTGCCGAAAGGAAGTACTTCAAGAGTTTCATCATTCATGCCTTGCAATGCACCTAGAAGATACAAAGATGTATCACGACCTTAGCTGCCAATTTTGGTGAAAGGAAATGAAAAAGGATGTAGCCGTGCTTGTGTTGAGATGTCTTACTTGTTAATTAGTGAAGGCCGAGCATCAAAGGCCAACGAGTGCTGAGTGGAAGTAGGAACATGTCACGATGGATTTTATGGTAGGTCTTCTGAGGACTCAACAGGGTAATGATGCAATATGGGTGGTAATTGATCGCTTAACTAAGTCAGCGCACTTTATATCTAAGCACACGAGTGACTCAGTAGATTATTCTTATCGACCTGTATATTAGGGACATAGTCCGACTTCATGGGGTCCCTGTGACTATCGTTTCAAATAGAGATCCACGTTTCAAGGCTCGATTGTGGCAGAGCCTACAGAATGCCTTGGGGACTAGATTGACTTTTAGTACCGCATATCATCCTCAAACTAATGGCCAGTCAGAGCGTATTATTCAAATCCTTGAGGATATGCTTCAAGGTTATGTCCTTGACTTTAAGGGGTCGTGGGAGAGGCACTTGCCCTTAGTGGAGTTTTCTTATAACAATAGTTTCCAATTGAGTATTGGTATGGCACCGTTTAAGGCCTTGTACGGCCTACCATGTAGATCTCCTATGTATTAGGCCGAGGTAGGTGATGCACTTATGTTAGGTCCAGAAGTAGTTTGGGAAATGAAGGAGAAAGTTGCACTTATCTGTAAAAGGTTGGTTACAGCTTAGAGTCATCAGAAGAGTTATGCTGACCGTAGAAGGAAACCGTTGTCCTTTGAGGTGGGAGATCACATCTTCTTGAAGATATCACTTAGACAGGGTTTGATGAGGTTTGGGAAGAGTGTGAAGTTGTCTCCTAGATTTATTGGGCCTTTGGAGATCCTAGAATGAATTGGAGAGGTAGCTTATTGTCTGGCCTTACCGCCACAACTTTCAGGAGTTCATGACATATTTCATATCTGTATGCTTTGGAAATATGAACTGGATCCTTCACACATGTTGGATTGGACTAAGTTAAAGATAGACGAGGATGTCTTGTATGATAAGAGACCGGTTAGAGTTCTAAATACTCGAGACCAAGTCTTGCGAGGTAAGACGATTCCTTTGGCAAAGGTGTTGTGGCGACACCACGGGGTTAAGAAGGCCACTTGGAAGTGTGAGGTATAGGTCTGTGAGAAGTGTCCAAGCCTATTTATTGATGTTTGAACATGTATCGAGAACTTTGTTATGTTAAGGTAATATAAACATTGTATACGTTTTGGAAATGTGAATTGTATATTCAGTAATGAGCATATTTTTATCTTTTTAATGAAAATGGATGACCAGTGGATGGGTCATGGCGATGAATTTCAATTACTATCATTGTTGCAATTGGTTTAATCATGGTTTTAATGTTGGGTTTAAAATTTTGGAGATGAAATTTGTTAAGGGGGAGAGGTTATAGCGATCCTGATTTAGACTCGACCTATTTGATGTTTTGGATTCAGGTTTTATTATCTTATATAGTTGTTCATGCCTTGTTTCCCCTTACTTCTCTTTGAGTTTGGCTATTGGAATGTGTTGGTGGCGTTTAGAACGTGTTGGTGGCGTTTAGAACATGTTGGTAGCTTGTTTTTCAAACTATTGCTGTCCAGAATTCTATTTTTTCGCTCGAGCAGCACTTTTTGAGCTTGAGCGGTCTTTGTAAACTTCTAGTACTTTTGCAAGTCTGTAGAGATACTGGGAGTTGGCATTTTTTGCTCAAGCAGTTTTCTTTCGCTCAAACGGTATTGGCTCAAGCAATCTTTATTGAGCTCGAGAGGTAGTCTTCTATCTGCAAAACTTCTGGAAGTTTGTATTCTTCGCTTGAGTGGAAATTCCTGTGCTCGAGTGGTCCCATATTTTTGTGTCTGGACACTTGAGCGACATTTCTTGTGCTCAAGTGATCTGTGCGTATATTAGTTCGCAAGATCACTTTTTTGAGTCACTTTTTATCTCTCTCTATATATATATATATATATCTCTAAACTTTCTAAACACCCTAAATCTACACCCTCTCTCTCTAAAACTCTACTTCTCTTTACAAATAACCTAGATCTGTCGAGTTCTTCACCCTTGTCCCTTTGTTAAAAAGGTAGAGCATGTCGTGGGCTTCCTTTTGATCCGAACAAAGTTGGGTTTTAGGCATTGTTGAAGTTCCATCACTATTTCTCTCGTCTTCTAAACTTGAGGTAGGGATTCTTCACACCTTCTAGAAGTTTTAACTTAGTTATTTGCGATTTATAAACAATATTGTGATTTTGGAGATTTTTGAAACAAAATCTAGGGTTTGGGGTTAAAGATCAAAAGATGGGTTTTTACAGTGGATTCCTTGAAATGTTTATGGTGTTGGAAATAAAGTTGAGTTGTGATGAAATGATCGATTTTGATACCTGAGATTGATTTTGAAAGAAAATGAGATTTTGTCCTAAATGTCTCAAATGTGGATTTTATGTAAATAATGAATTGATGTTGGAAATATGAAATTGGATTGGTTTTGATGAGGATGGTAGAATTAGATATGTATTATCACTTACATCTCGAAATTGTGAAAAGTATATCTTTAATGAGATTTAAGTATCTGTTAGAAATATCTCTTTTGGGCTATTGGTGGAGGATAGTTATAATTGTTATAAAAATTGCATGAAAATTAGGAGAATTGAAACTATTTTATTATTCATTTGCATTGAGCATTATCTCACATTTATACATTGGAAATGTTCATCGTTTTGAGAAAAATGGTGAATTTGGGAAATATGTATTGTCTCGTTGAAATAAGTTGGTCTAAGTGTCCCTGGTGAAAGTCCTAAACGCGGATGAAGTATTTGTAAAATGGCAATAGTAATCCTTACATAGGTGCCTGTTCACGGTTTCCCGCGGATGAAATTTTCGTGAAAGGTTGTATTTGTTTGAGATTTCCAGAGTGTGATTCACTACTCTATTTTCTATTGTAAGGGAAATGATTTATGATATTAGCGTGGCATTGCATAGTTTTAGAAAGAGATATAAAATGTTTTGGCACAAACATTGCATATACATCCACCTTATTGCTTCGTTATGATTTATATATTGTATTGGATTATTTCTACTGGATTTTGGCTCACCCCATGTTGGAGAACATTTTAGGTGCTAATGATATACCTCCGGTAAGACAATAGATTGGAAGGACTTAGAGCAAAAGCTTTATTCTGAATTTTTTTATTTTTTATTTTTTTTTGTTTGTTATTGTATATGTTTTGTACAGGCCAAGGGCCTTTAAGGCCTCGTTTGTGAACATGTTTTTTTAGCAATTTTTTGACTTTTTGACTAAAATATAATATCAAAAAAATTAGTATGTTTGAGATGACTTTTTATTTTTTTTACGAAAAGATGTGCAAAAAGTAGAGAGAAAAAGAAATCTTTGACTTTTTGGTATAGATTGTTGGTTTTTTGATTTTTTTTAGTGACTTTTTAGCTTTTTGGCAAAAATCACTTGCCAAATGAGGCCTAATTATATTGGACTTCAATTCCACTTTTGTTGTAACGAAGCACTGTCTTGGAAAGTTGTAAGTCTTTAGGGCATTTATTATCTATTTTATTCTCATATTTTATCTCATGTTATAACATATGCTATAAATTTAGGGTTGGATTTGTAAATGTATATCTGTATATGTTACCCTTTTGTATAAGTAATTGGGATTAATGGAAGATAACTATTTCATCGCATATTATTACATAATTAATATTGTGGATGGTTTATTGTAATTATTTTAAGGCGCTACACCTTTAGAGCCTTAAAAAGTCTTTTGTAACCTTATACCTTATTTAAAATTATCAATCACTGCAAGAATTTACAGAATTTGCGACCACTTTTGCCGACCAAAAAAATTTTCGTTGCAAAAAAATTACATTTGCCGACCAGATAAAAATTTCGTCGCTGAAAATTTTTAATATTACCGACCAAATTTTTTTGGTTGCAAATAAGTAATTTTTTGCGACCAAATTACATTTTTTGTCGCCAAAAATCTTGGTGGCAGAATAAAATCTGGGCTGGAGCTGTATAATCTTTCAGCGACCAATATAGTTTGGTCGCTGATACCAAAACGACGTCGTTTTGGTATCTAATTTCGCACACAGCCATTAGCCGACCAACAGGTTGGTAGGGGATAATTACTAATTCAAACGCATCTAAATCAGAAATACGCGCCTCTTTCACACACTTCAGTCGAATTCGATCAAAGCTCAGTTGCGCCAATCACCTCACCTTACCATCGACCTTGCCGTCCGCCGTCGTCGCCTCTCCATCGTCTGCGCCTCCGTCCGTCTTCGCCATTTCTGTTTCGTCTTCTCCATTTCTGATTCATCTAGGTATTTTTTTCAACTTATAATAGGAAATCTCTGTTTATATCTAGATTTAGGGTTTATGTATATATATATATATATGTTTATGATGGTTTTAGGGTTTATGTATAGGGTTTATGTATATATATATATGTTTTGTATTGCAGCAGAGAAGTCTACTGGGATTAACTACGGTTGCAAATCGATCCCAAAGAAGAAGCTCATCTGCAAATCAATCCCAAAGAAGAAGTTCATCAATCATACTGGAATCCAGGTCTTTATTTTCTAAATTCGTTTCAGAAATTTATTTAAATTTGTGAAATTTGGGTTGATTTTTGCTTGACTGAAATTTGGGTTTGATTTGTTCTAAATTGATTTTGAAATTTGGGGATTTTGTGATTTGTTCTTGAAAGCTGCCCGTTGAAGCTCTTGGGAAATTTGGGAAATTTGGGTTTGGAAAATTTGGGAAATTTGTGAAAGGGAGAGGAGGACAAAATGGAAATTTCACAGCTGATGGAGATGCAGAGGAGAAGAAAATTAGCAGTAGAAGCAAAGGTGAAAGCTTTTCAGTCTCCATGATCTGGTTGTGGTCTAAGAAGGGCAAATTCACAAGTTCTTCAGATACCCACATGCTTAATTCTTCTGTAAATGTTGGTTTGCCTCCATGGACTGATAGAACTCAACAAGCTACATGAAGGTATTTTCATTTTGCTTTGTATTTTATTCATTAATTTTATGGATCCATTTTGTTAAAGGTTTCTTTAGCTTTAGCTTTTGCTTTTTTGGCCTTGATTTTAGGTTTCTTTTCTTTTCTCTCAAAAACAAATTTGTGGGGATGATTACACTTTATGGCAGATGGCAATCTACTTTAGCTTTTTCATTTGAATTCCATACACTTGTCAGTTTGATAAATGCTCTTTAGCTCTTTCCTTTTGCTTCCAAGCTTTTGTTGATAATTATGCTCTTTTATAATTTTTAAATTCATAATTTGTTCATACTATAGAGCCATAAACTGGATACAGGTGCAACCTCCAAAAAGTGAGATCCAGACTAATGCATGAATTACAAGAATCCTGAGATCCAGACTAATGCATACTATTATGTAAACTTTAGTGAGGTTATCAACAAACTAATATACAAGGAGAATCAAAATAGTCTATATTGTGGTGCAATATCTTATCTTTCTGGCTTTCTTAGTTATTGTATTCAGAAAAAGACAAAACTGTAACATATAGCAGTTTGAAACAAGAGAATTATTTTATGTTAACTTACTGACAGATTGTGAACTTGAAATGTTCTCCTGGAATTCGTTATTGGGAATTATTTTGTTTGGTTTTAGCCATTGATAATTCTTAATTGTTCTTTTATGTTAATGAGTTGCTGATAGATTGTGAACTCGAAATGTTCTCCTGGAATTCGTTATTGGGAATTATTTTGTTTGGTTTTAGCCATTGATAATTCTTAATTGTTCTTTTATGTTAATGAGTTGCGACAATGCTTACACTATTATGTAAATCATTGTTTTCTTTGTCAGTTCATGTTTCTGAACTCCATTATTTTGAGCAGTAGTGTGTTTTTGTATGTCCACATAATGTTGCCATTTTCATTTCTTCTCCATTCATTTCTGTTTTCACGAGTTTGGAAGTTGAGAAGTCTAAATTTTCCGTGGTTGGCATTATTTCATGTAACAATGTGTCTAATGTTTTGTACCATTGCTTCTCTTATTACAGAATTGCTGACGAGGGTGATCCTAAATCCAGTGACGAACTATTTACAGAGAGTGGCAATGAGAAGTCCCTTGACAACTTAATTCCCAAGTCTGAAACCGACTTCTTAGAATATGCTAACTTCATTTCTCAAAAATTGCACCAATATGAGGTATCTTTAATTCCCAAGTTAGGACCGACCCTGAATGTGATATAATCTAACTGAAAAGTACATGATAGAATATCTCTAAGGTAAAAGATTATTTAAATTATATAGAGCATTCAAGAACCTTATTTTTTATTTTGTTTCTCTGAAAAGTACTTTTTAAATGGCAAGTTGGCAATCCAATGATGGCAACTGCCTTGGTTTACTATTTGTTGTTGTTGTTGTTGGTTTCCTTCCATTTTTATTTTATTTTCTTTTATTATTATTTTTTTCTAGGCTCGTTTTAGCATTGATTTTACTTTTGTTGTTGTCAATTATCATTGAAAAAATTCCTTTTAGCATTGATTTTACTTTTGTTGTCATGACTGTATTGTCAATCATGGGCCTCTGAATTAGATGGAAGACTCTATGAGGTAATTCAGTTAAAGGGGATATCAAACACCCTGTGATTACTAATTAGTTTGTTATACTATTTGAATTAAGTGGAAAGGGAATATAATGCAACAAGACTGCGTCTTGGTTTTAACAACATTGACTTCTATGATTTATGAGTGTCTTTTGCGCTTGTGCATACTTACATCTAAGCCCAACTGATGAGTTGTACAGAATACTGGGGAATGTGTAAAGTTTATGGATTTATGTTTGATCTGAAAATTTGTAATTCTGGTAATTTGACATTTGTGTAGATTTTCCCTTCAATAACTAAGTAAATTGTGCATTTGATGGCATGACCTTCATTAAGGCTTGCCATTCGTAGGATGGATTTTTGTTTGATGGCTATCTTAACTTTACGTATTTTTTTTTATGATTTGAATTTTTTAATTTTTTAAGTTTAGGGTGATGTGGGAATTCGTCAAAGCATGGGCAATTAAGATTTTTCTTCTCTCAAGCTTCAATGGTGCAACTTATAGTCTTTTGTGCTTGTTTGAAGTTTCAATATTAGATTGACCTCTTCAAATACAAAACATGGTTAGATATGAAATATAAATAATTTTATGCTTACATTTTTGACAAATTTAATTTGGGGATAGCAATTTTTGAGTATACTATACTTGATTGACAGGGAGTGCACTTGCGTGTTGTGGGAGTATGTGATAGTAAATCATTACTTGTTGCATCAGATGTGCTCACAACGGAGTTGGATGATACCTCTCGATGTAAGTTTGCCGTGTCAAGTTGAAAGGCTCTTCTCTCTGACACTTGGTAATCTGTAATTCCATTTTGTTTTGTTTTTTGTTTTTTGCTTTTTCATAATATATAATTAAAAATAAATAAATAGCAATGAGTATGGAATACTATTTTATGGCTTCTTTTATTTAGGCTTACAGAAAGAATTATTTGAAGAATAAATTTTTGTTTGATCTTAGACCTTTTCTTATATGTATATGTAATTGGTGTTTTATAAATGATATATTAGCATACTAACAACAAAAAACTGAAAAAGCTCAAACTAGTGCTATTGGCTTATCAAAGCCAATCAACATGCTTACACTTCTTGTTATTGTCGGGTACTTGTGTAGGTCAATGCAAGGTATTTTCAAACCCTGAAGCTATGGGAAAAATCATCGATGTTGCAACTCTTCTGGGTAGATCTGTGTTTGTGCACATTTGAGTCAGTAATGTTGGTTCTCTTGTTGTGTGTTTGAACGTTACCAAACTTTTAGAGATGGTGTTGCATAAGGTGGTGACATAGCAGTTTATCTTCCCAAAGATGTGTTACATTTACTATCCCATGTGAACTTAAAAAAGAAGTGCTAGCATTCAACTTTGTCTCCATATATCTTGAGCTAGAGTTTGTACATCATAATTTCAGCCTCAGATCAATCTGGAATGATTGCAAGAAATAATTGTTGCAACAGGTTTGGCATTCATTGATTGCTCTGCCAGTTCTGAGCCTATTGGAGTGCTAAACCGAGTGGTAGATTTGGGTTGTTGTATTGTGATAGCCAATAAGAAGCCTCTTACTTCTTCAATGGTAACTAATCATTTTATGTATTTCTTACGCACCCTAGTTTGTTAATGGATGCCTTTTGATGTTTCTGTTTGTGATAAAGGTAATGATAGTATGTGGTTGCTGTTTGATTGTTCTGCTTACCATAGCAAATTGTGGGGAAAAATTTCATATAATATTTCATCTGCTTTCTGTTGTCTGAAGAAAAGTTATTTTTTGTCTGGATTGCAGGAAGATTATGATAAGTTGCTTGCATATCCACGTCGCATTCGACACGAGTCAACTGTGAGTGTGCTTTTTACTTGGTTGGTGCAGATAGAAGTGCTTTTACACCTTGGAACATAGATAACATATGAATGTGATGGTCGGAGACTATTGTTGTGCAATAGTGAGTGGACAGATGATTATGACTTGCAGATCAAAACTGAAATTTTTGCTAATCTCTTCTTTGTCTTTTAGAGCTAATATTCAAGATTGAAATTGTGATTCAGTTGATGAAATTATACTAAATTGAAATACATTGTTGCATTCTTTCACATATTACTGCAATTACAAACCAGTTAAGATGTATAAAGTCTCTTAATGTCTTATTTCTTCTTCATGCTTGCTTGCATATATCGAACATGCTTTGTTTTTTAAGTTGTAATTTTATCATTTTGTTTCATATCCTTGTATGTGAATAGGTACGCTGGGTTATGTAATGAGCGAGGTAGAAGATGGAAAGCCATTCAGCCAAGTTGTCAACTCTGCTAAAAGCCTTGGTTACACTGAACCAGGTTTAATAATTTATGATGTTACCATTTTAATAAATCAGTTTAGCTGAATTCTAGGATTCTTCTTGGTATAGAAAAGCCATATCTAAATAATTAGTGATATGGGTCCAAATCGTCAATTATAAGGTCTTTTTTACCTGGACTGTTTGTCTATTCCTGTTGTTCATTTCCATTTTTTGTTGAAAAGAAAAAGGCAAGACAATGAAAACTGTGAGCTTAATTAATTCAAAATTCTTATGGCATTTTATTAGTATTAGATTAATGAATTTATTTGTTTCTTAAACTTTTTGACAGAAAGCATATATTCTTTAAGAATTTTGCGTTATACATTACTTTGATATCTATATATGATGCTTGGTCATTTCTTGTTTGTTTGTTTGTTTCTTGAAATTTTTGTTCTCTATTGAAGGATTTCTACTACCATATATCTTTTTTTTGCCATTAGTTTCTAATTTGTTATAGGAAAGTTAGTGACTTCCGACCATTGTACAAATGAATGTGATTTTTTTTTTTTTGGAGTTTTCCCTGATTATGGTTAAGGAATTTTGTTTTCTATTATTATTTTTAAGGAAAACTCGTCAGATGTATTCATTCATATCATATCTGGTAGGTAGGGTAGCAGAATGGGTGAATATGCTTTCCCTTGATGTCTTGGGAAAGAGAACGGAAAGGAGGCACAAATGTGATGCCACCTTATTTATGTGAACTGCAAATTTATATATTTTTTTGGTACATGTTAATCTTTTGTGTGTGATTACTTAGATTAGGGGCCTTGATCATCAGTGCTGATTGAATGTCTGCTCAAGCTGCTCATCTACAACCCAAAGTTTAATCTAAAGCTAAGAACATCATAATCATTCATGTTTTAATTAATCTGTGGTATTATTCGTTAAAATAAACTTTACCAATATTATTAAAAAATCATATATAAAAGTGAACTGAATCAATGGAGCTTTTATAGTTAACTATGCCTGTATTTGTTATGGTTGTTAGCTTATTAATCATCGTGTATTGAAATTTGCAGGTACAGCAACAGGTATAGTTTTATTATGCCAGCTAGTTGTCTCAATACGATGTACATGTTTATAGGATTTAATTGATTTTTGCAAAGATACGGGTTTGCAATCCAGTGTTGCTGCCACTATCATGCTTCTCTGATAAATTTTCCGATTCTGTTTCTTTATTAGGTGCCTTACATCACTACTGCTTTGATGGATGCGAAGCTTGGCACGGAAGGGCACAATGATCTTTTTGATTGGCTATCAAGGCAACTTAGTGGATTAAGCAATTTTCCGATGTCAGAATCAATTATGTATTGTTTCAATTTGTTATGCTAGATGGATGTGACTTGTGAATGAAAACTTAGAATAGTTGTATTGTGTCGAATGTTAATGAATTATGTATTGTGTCGAATGTTAATGATTCAGTTAATTTGAATGATGCTTTAAAATTATAGGTTTATTATGGATTGAATGAATTATTAGGAATTACAGGTGTATTGTTTTCCTACTTTGGCGACCAATTTATTAGTTACGACAAATAAATTATTTTTTTTTGCAAAAAATGACAATTGCCGACCAAGAGTTTTGGTCGCAAAAAATACATCTATTGCCGACCAAAACAGCTTTTGGTCGTGGAAACTCACTTTTACCGACCAAAAGTTTTGGTCGCGAAAAGTAACAAATGGCGACCAAAATCTTTTTTGGTCGCGGAATGTCACGATTGGCGACCAAATTTTTTTGGTCACGGAATGTCATAATTGGCGACCAAACTTTTTGGTCGTTGAATGTGATAATTGGCGACCAAACTTTTTGGTCGGGAAAATATCACTTTTCGCGACTAAAGTGTTTTGGCGACAAAATAAATTAGTCGAGGTAATTAAATATTTTGCGACCAAAAATTTAGTCGCGAAATCCAACTTTTGCCGACCAACCACAATTTTGGTCGCGAATTACTTTTGCCGACCCTCAATTGGCGACCAAAGTAGCGACCAAAAAAATTGATCGCGGATAACTTTTGCCGACCAAAAATTGACTTTTAGCGACCAATTTTTTTGTTGCCAAAAGTGTTAATTCTTGTAGTGAATGTACCAAAAATAAAGGTCCAATCAGAACAGACATTACACCATTTCACTTGTATTTGTATTTGAAGTTCATTTACCCACAAAATATGGCTTGTGGTAGGTAAAAAGCACAAAAGAGTATTATTCACCATGTTTCGTTCTAGAAAATTGAGTTCACATTTTAGGGGAAAAACAAAAACAAAAACAAAAATTCAATGTTTATTTTTTTATTTTTTTATTTTCAGTGAATTTTTGTAATATTTTACGTAATTTTTTATTTTACTTTTTTGATACGCCTAATCTAAATATGTTTAAAAATATAATATTTACGAATTTTTTTTAAAAAGTCATCAAATACAAAAAAATTAAAATAATAATAATAATATATTTTTGTATTTTGTTGTATTCAATGAATTTTAAAAAAAAATTTCGTATATTTTTTTACTTTTTAAGTAGATTAAGATTAAAGTGGATCTAAAAAAAAAAATGGTTAAAATATTTTTAAAATCATTAAAAATTAAAAAAAAAAATGAATTAAAAACTTAAAAAATTATTTTTGAAAACTCAAAACAAATAGGGTGATTGTCATTTTCTCTAAAATGATATCAACAAAATATCTGCAAATTTTTTATTAGCTTCTATATATAAATGTTTAAGGGCAAAATGTCCTTTTCATCCCACCGTTAACTCGATCAAAACATTTACACTGGCAGGGATCAGTGTAATTTCCCCAATGTTAGGGGAAAATCTGTATTAAACCCAAATTTTAATGGGTGTTAGTGTAAGTTATCCAAAAAAAATTATATTTTCAATGTTATTTATATATATATTTTTTAATCTTATAATGGCCGTGTTTCGGAATAGACTATTTTAATTGACTATTCGACTTTTTTGCTATTTTAACTAGTTAAAAAAGTTGTATTTGGAATAATAGTTGAATTTTTTGTTTTTTAGTTGATTTAATAGTTGTGAAAAGAAAAGTAAAGTGATTATGGGTTGAATGTGACATTTTATCTTATTGAATATTTTAGTTTATTTTGTTTTTATTGATTATTTTAGCCAAATAGTCTCTAGCCAAACAAGGCCTGTATAAAAGTAATGCTATTCTAATTTAAAAAATTAGACTCATTTTTAAAATAAATGATGTGAAAATCAATTAAAATATCTAAAATAATACTTTTTAAATATTTTTTAAAATTATCAATTAATAATTACATTTATATATCATCTAACTAGTGAATTTAAAAAATGTATTTATATATTATTTTTCCCAACTATGCTTTTTCATGTTGTTTGTATGTTCAGAAATATTTTCTTTCAAAATTACAACTAAGCCTGTAATATAAAGTGCATTAATCTGTTGTACTGTTGGTTAAGTATGGCCCCTTTGATAGAACGGTAGAAAAGTGATTATAAATTATAACTTAACAGATTATGACTTATAGCTGTGAACATAAGCTGTTAACCTATTTGGTGCAGTTGTGGGATTATGGATTTAAGCAACAGAGTAGTGTTTGGTTAATAAACTGTAAAGTAACTTTTTACTATATAATTGCCCTTTCTGCCCTTATATGATTTAAAAATGATTATTTTGTCATTTTTTTAATTTTAATTTTAAAAAAAAATATTTCATTAATAAAAGTTAATATAATTAGTATTAATTAGTATCAATTAATATAAAAATTGCTACATTTCCTAAAAATGTAATGGAAGTATTATTGTCACAATTATTTTCTATTATAAATTAATTAGTATCAATTAATTGCTTAATTAGTATCAATTAATACTAAAATTATAAATTAGTATCAATTAATGGCTTAATTAGTCTCAATTAATACTAAAATTATTAATTAGTATCAATTAATATTAATATTTAATTTTTATTATATCAATTAATATTAATAATCAGCAATTGTTATTAATTAGTATCAATTAATAATTAATTCATTACAAAAGTATACAATATTAATTTATTAATAATTAATACCAATTAATATTGATTTTTTTAATTAATATTGATTTTTTTTCTTTTTCTTCAGAAATATACAATTTTTTATTTTTTAATTAATATAAAAATATACAATATGAATTTATTAATAATTAATACCAATTAATATTTATTTTTCAATTAATATTGATTTTTTTTCTTTTTCTTCAGAAATATAAAATTTTTTATTTTTTTAATTAATATTAATATTTGGGAATTGACAAGGGTATTTAAGTAATTTTAGCCCCCCACACCAGCTGTGCGCTTAAGTAAAAAATTTAAGCACCTCCTGACCAGCTTTTAAGATATGCTAAGAAATAGTTTGATTTAAGCAATAAGCTGATTAACTTAAGTTGTACCAAACACAATATTTTAGCTTAAATTAATTAAAAGCTGAAATAAGCAGCTTATAAGTTCCACCAAACATGTCTTATGTCTAGTAAGTAGGGAAGTTATTGGTCGGTTTTGGAGCATTATTTTACATTATTTATTAAGAAATAAGTATCTCATTGTCTCTTGAAAAAAAAAAAAAAAATGACGAATTTCACTAATTCAAGTAATAAGAATTAAATTAAAACACCACATCAATTTATTCCAAGAGCAATCAATAATTTTCCCTTGTAATAACTATTTTGATTTAACATAATCAACGTTGAACTTATGATAGGATCAGAGTGATTTGTCGGTGGATCATTCACACCATGTATGTTGGGTGTCACATTCAAATCCCAATGGACAAGGGTGCGTGCTGTGCCTATATGGCATAACACGGTACTGTATAGTCTTGCAGAGATGAGTCTATTTTGATTATTTAAATTATTTATATTATAATATCCGTTGAATGTATTATTTAAAAAAAAAAATTTAAATTAATCGAACATGTATAATCTTATGATTAAGTCTTAATTATTTTAAAATAAATTATTAAAATTATATTAACTATTTAATTTTTTTTAAATAAATATAATTTTATTTTGAGATTATAGATTTTTAATTAATATAATTTTTTCATGAATAATTATTCCACAAATCTTATAATGTGAACTATTCATATTAACAAAGATTGGTTCGAGATAAGGCCTATGAGCCTAACAGCACTGATTTGCCTATCAGGTACGACACGCACCCTGCTTCCTCCCATCACTTGCATTCCCCAGAAAATAAAAAAAAAAAAAAAAAAAAAAACAAAACCAGCAATTTATTTAATTTTAAAATCATGATTCTAATAAAAAAAAACTTAAATTTTTTTCAAAATCCAAAATCAGTTTACAGAATTGAAAACTCTTTTCAAATTTTTATTTTAAAAAAAAATTCAAAACAACTTTTTCTAAAATTATTTTTATTTTTTTGAAATTTTTTTTCTCAAAATATATATTTTATATAGTTGAAGAAAACTAATTTTTATTTTTTTAATTTTTCGGCAAAAAATAATTTTTTTTTTTTACTTTTTAACTATTGGCTAAATAATTTGTTATGATTTAGATATATATGGGTGATTCAAAAAATTTTAAAATTTTATAAAATAAAAAAAATTAAAATATTTAAATATTTAAAAAAATAAAATAAAATATAAAATATAAGAAAACATTTAAAATAAATTTATATATTTATAATAAAAAAATAAATTTTTAATATATTTTAAAAAATATATTTTTAATATTTTAAAAAGATAAATCACACAAATGTAGTAAATACAACACACATTAAAAAAATTAAATATTTACATTAAAAAAAAAAAGAGGAAATTTTTTTTTAAGATCCTTAATATTAAGATTTTGTAATATAAATGATATACAATATTTTCATAACAGTTGAAGTCCCTTAACATTTTAATAGAGAAAATTCAACTCAAAAAATTTTTTGTCCGACTAAGAGAAATTTCGGCCCCAACACGGAGAAATTTTAATTTTCATAGAGAAATTTGTTTGGTATAATGACAAAGAAATTTCATCAAGCGATCTTTAGCTAATAAAAAAAAATATTGGATCTCTCCTGCTACACAAAATTAAAGGGAGATATTTCATTAATTTTTTCTAAAAAATATTTACCCTAAAAAAAAATAAAATTTAGAAAATTTTTAAATATTTAAAAAAAATAAACCAAAACAATTTCAAAATATAACTCAAAACTCATAACCAAAAAAAGTTTTCTCTTTACAAAACTCATTTGAAAAAATTTATCTTTTAAAACACAACTCCACACTCAAATCATAATTCTAAAACAAAACCAAACGGAGCCAAAAATTTTTTACTATCAAATTTGCTATTTTTTTTTTTTGGGTGGAAAAATTGCACCTCAACATCGAAAAAAATAAAAATAAAAAAAGTAATAAATATTATAAATATTAATAATTAAAATTATATACTTTTTCACCAATGTTTAATAACTCTTCAAAAATGATAATTTCTCAATTTTTTTTTTGAATAAATTATAAATATACCCCTTCAAATTTACTTAAAATATCGATTAGTGTCTGTAGCTTTAAAAATGACATCTGGCTCCTTCAATTTTTTAATTGCTTAACTAATGACTCCAAAAATTAATAAATTATAAAGTCAACAATTTTTGGTGATGTCAAAAATATATTTCAATTAATATTAGAATTTTTTTTATTATATAGAAAAGTTGTTAGAAATTTTATTTTTTTCTTTAATTTTGTTAAATAAAAAATTATGACAATGTTGTCTTTGTAATTTTCAAAATCATAGGGAGAATCAATATTTTAATCAAATCTCAAAAAATGTATTTATAATTTACCTTATTTTTAATATTAAATATGCTACTTGTTAAATATTAGTTGGCATTCTAAATGAGTAATTCTTCATCTAAATCATAAGATTCACTAATTTTATATTAAAACTTTAGGAAAGTGTTAGGTATCAATTTGCAAATATAATAGAACATCATTTTAGGAGCTTGAATAATTTCTCATCAGATTGTCTACTAGTTTTATTCAAAAATATTTTTTCAACAACTTTATCAAATTTTTATCAAAAAATATTGTGTCAACCCAATTCATTTAAGACAGAACTTTTGTCAAATTATTTGAATATGAGATATTGAACGATTAGAAAATTGTGTGAGGGAAAATTTTGCATTAGTAGAATCAAATCTGTGTGTGGTAACTCAGGAATGCCCAACTCAGAGCATCTCTAATAGTTTATCATTGGAGTTGTCACTGTTATAATATGGTAGCTGGTTTGAAAAGTAGTGCTCTAATCGTTGAATATGGCAGCTGCCAAATTTGACAAATGTCAAAACTTGTGTAGCGATACGTGTCAACACAGCCAAAACTAATCATTTCCCTCCTCCCCTTCCCCGTCTTCTAACAAAATAGATAAATTTTTGCAAAACCAAATTCACCAATTTAATCATTTTTTAAACAAAATTCCACAAAGTTTTTTAACAACAATTTTTTTATTTTCTTTTAATTTTACAGAATCAGTCAACAACAATCAATAAATCTCAACAAATTTGAAACAATTTCAACAAATCTTAAATTCAGCAAAGTCAACAACAATCAATCAAGTAATTTCAAACAAATTTGAAATAATTTCAACAAATTTCAAGCAATCTGTGTGATGCCCCGATTCTACACTATAGGTTGCAGTCAAGGGAGAGTCACTAGTGAGTCTTATGGCCAATAACCAAGTAAGATCCCAGATCGCCGGAGGAGTCAAAATAGCCTCCCTTCTAAGTCCAGCTTTCTTAGGCAGCGCACTACCTTTTCGACAGATCTTACAAGGCATTGACACAAGGTCTCATAAGCAACGATAAGGAGTATATGGATAAATATAGAATGAAAGTTCATAACAACCATGAATATCATTAATTTCAAAAGCTTGCTCCATTACATTACATCCCCAAAAGAAAGTTTAAAACTTCACATGAGTCTTACAAAATAATAAAAGGAAATTTCTAGTTTTTCCTAAGATAGCCAAAGGTCTTCGAAGGTTTCTGGTTCATCGCCTCCCGCTATAAGTTCCGCGTCGTCACCTGGCATGATACGCCGTGAGCTTTGAATGGCGATAAACACACACACACCCTACCCTTTTTCCCAATCCAATACACAATCACAATTATAACATCAAGTAATAAAGCATGATACTCAAATAAATAAATGAAGGGTCAAGTTAGGTGTTAGTAAACTAGAAATCCCCAAAGAGATTTCGTCCTCCCAACCACAAGAATCGGAGGCGGATTATTCGGTATGCCCCTCTTTTGCTGCTTTGTTGCGGAACTAACCTCGGATGCCTACCAACGGTTATATACGCAGAAGCGCCAACCGCAGGGCCTCAAAAGAGACGGTAAAAATAGGACCTTGCCCGAAATCCCTCCTTACACCAAACCACCTAGGGTCCGAATACAACCGCTCCGTTCAAGGGTTCCGAAAACCACTTGCGCAAGACTTTAACTTTCAAATAGGGAACGCATCCCAACAATCCATATATCACATTTCTCATCTTTTCATTACTCAAGTGTTCAAAAACCCAATACCCACCCAATTAGGTTTCCCGTTGAATTAAGTGTTTTAAGTCAAGGTTAGTCCAACTAAACAATATAATAACATCCACATAAGCATGCATCCTCGAGATAAGAAACATAATATGCACATACAACATGTTACCAAGATATGATCATAAGCCATTAAACATTTTCATGAATACAAGGGCACAAAACATCCATACATAACAAAGTTCAGGATTTAACATCACGTGAAGATTAATACGAAAGGACTACTTTAGATCATCCACCGAACTCGGTCTTCCTATGGTTTGTAGAGAATTTGATCTAGTTTCTAGAACATTTTTCGGAAATGGGTTTGCTTTCCCAGATTTTAAGTTATTTAGAAAACATTCCAGCGCTGTCCAGAATCTGTCCAGATCTGTTGACCGTTACGAAAATTTGATTTTCTTGCAAACCGCTTAATGTTTTTCGATGAAACCAATTTTAGTTGAAAGATAACTCATTGAGGAATGTTTTGACATAAAATAGAGGTCCAGAATATTTTTGTACATTTTTCTGGAATTTTTGAAAGTGGGCTGCAAAAACAGATTTTAAGGTAGAATGCCTAAAACAAGAAAATTTATAAAAAGGGGGTTCCACCATTGGAAAGTTTCATTTATTTTGTGAAAAAAATATACTAAGTATCACATGTCTAACTCAGAAAATTTGTTTGAAAGAGTGCTCTTGAAAAGTTGAGAGATTGGTAGAAAAGAAGGTGGTTTTGTGCCAAAATGGGAAAAATACAAGAGAGATGGAATCAATGCTCAACTTTTAGCATTTTCAACACAAGTAACTTATCAATAACACATTTGAAAACATTATTTAGAACCCTTAGAAACATGTATTTGAAAAAGGAAAATGAAAGAGAAGGTTGTGTTGTGGCTTACCTACTAAGTTTGCATAAGAAGGCTCTCTTCTTCCTCCCTCTCCTTCTCTAGACTTCTCTCTCTTTCTCTCTTCCCTCTCTCTAACAAAATGTGTGTGTGGATGAGAGTGTTATGTGTGTTTGCAAGCTAGGGGGTGTTGGTATTTATAGACAAGTTTTGATGCAAAATGTCCTAAATGCCCACTAGTTGAAAATGGATGGAAAGTTTAGGATTTGTTTGAAGTTCAAACGAATAGAAGTGACTTGGGGAGTGGTTTACTCAAGGATTAGGTAACACTTGGTTGTAATGAAACTAGTTTTGGGAATTAGCATCCTAGGTCTAGGTATTAGGTTGTGTATTTCTAGAATTCCATCATGGTGGTTCTTGGAAATTGGTTTCTCACTCTTCCCTAGGAGTGTGATGGGTTATTATTTTATTTGTTTTGGTCCTAGAGCACATTCTTCAAGGTGTGTATATATATATATATATCCTACAAGATTGATGGTACTAATAACATTAGGGTACATGTACTATTTTTGGGGTAATGCTTAATAAAAGAAATGAGGGCTTGGAATTAAACTCATGTATTGGAATCTTATTTATGTATTTACCTATGATCTAGTTAGATTTAGGGCTAATTTAAATACTCATAGAAAATCTTTATTGGTACTAAAGTCATTATTGCTCCAAGATTCAAGGGATTTGTTTGTACTATAGTATAATGATGATGCCTAGTCATGTCCTCAAAATTTGGGAAGATTTTCTTATTTATTTGGTGTACAAATCTTGGAAATTGTAAAACATAATGTTAAAAAAAGATTTTAGGATACAAGTGTATATATATAAATATATGATGGTACTTGTTTGAGGTCAATTTGTGATTTAATAAAAATGTGAGGGTTTGGGCTTAATTTCTTGTGTTGGGACCCTACTTAGGTAGAATTAAATTAAATTAGGTTAGGGAACCTAATCTGGCTGGGAAAATTCCTATTTTGAAGAAAAGAAACAAAAAAATGCTAACCGACAATATTTGAATTAATTCAAGTAATCGAGGGTTTTAAGAAAATAATTCAACATTAGGGTCTTAAAAGTGAATACATATTTCAGGGGTTTCACAACCTATCCCCCTTAAAACAATTTCGTCCTCGAAATTCAGCTACATACTGCCTTTGAAAAGCTCGGGGTAGTTTGCCTTCACCCCATCCTGGCGTTCCCAAGTAGGTTCCTTAACTCCCTGATGATGCCATAGCACTTTTACCAAGTGAACCATCTTGCCTCTAAGGTTCTTTTCTCAACTGTCTTGTATTGCTACCGGTCATTCTTTAAATGTATCATCCTTGTCAAGACTGATTTCTTCCCACTTGAGGATGTGTGATGGGTCAGCGATGTATTTCCCAACATAGATACATAGAAGACGTTGTGTATTCCTGCTAACTATGGGGGTAGAGCTAGTCTATAAGCCACTTCGCCCACTCTTTCCAATACCTGAAAAGGCCCAATATATCGTGGTGACAGCTTTCCCTTTCTCCCAAAACGTACGACTCCACGCCTGGGTTGCACCTTTAGGAACACGTGGCTGCCTACTTCAAACATCAATGGTCTTCCCCTCCTGTCTGCATAATTCTTTTGGCGGTCTTGGGCAGTCTTTAACCGTTGTCGGATCATTTTGACCTTCTCAGTAGTTTCGAGAACAAGTTCGGGTCCTATCAGATTTGCATCTCCCACTTCTATTCGGCTATTGGTAGAGGCTGCAACATTCCCCTTGGTTTCTGATGTTCCGCCTTCACTTGTTGGCATGTCAGGCATTTTGCTACAAATTTAGCCATTTCCTTCTTCATTCTATTCCACCAATATTGCCTTTTCAAATCTTGGTACATTTTAGTCCCTCCGCAAATGCAGAATGGTGACATTCCTTCAGTACCTTTTCTCTAAGTAACTCGTCACTTGGTACAAACAATCTACCTTGGTATCTTAAACTCCCATCGGGGTGAATTACCCAATCAGGCATGGGCTCTCCTGATCCCAGACATCCCTTGATATAAGCAACCTCTTGATCATGCTTCTGGGCCTCCATGACCTCAATCATCAACTTAGGCATCGCCTTCTACGTACTAAGACATGCTTTTGTAATTTGGGATTTCACTTGGATCCTAAACTCATTGAGTGTCTTAACCATATCCCATTCCTTAACGAAGATCTTAGCCAACATCCCTCTACTCTTACGACTTAGAGCATCTGCTACTACATTGGCCTTACCGGGGTGATATGAGAGAGTGAACTGGAAATCCTCAAGATACTCCATCCATCGTCTCTGTCTCAAGTTAAGGTCCTTCTGCATGAATAGATACTTCAGACTCTTGTGATCTGTGAAAATCTCGAATCGTTCCTCAGCAGTAATGTCGCCCTTTGTTTTAGGGCAAAAACTATGGCTGCTAACTCCAAGTCATGTGTGGGGTAGTTGCGCTTGTGAGGTTTTAACTGCCTGGATCCATACGCGACTACCTTTCCATTTTGCATGAGTACGCAACCTAATCCTTCTTTAGACGCATCGCAAAACATAGTGTACCCTTCTTCTCGTTCTAGAATGGTCAAAATTGGCGCACTAGTTAACCTCTTCTTCAGCTCCTGGAAGGATTTTTCGCAAGCTTCGTCCCACTCATACTTTACTTCCTTCTGCGTCAAACGAGTCATTGGTTTAGCTAGTTTGGAGAAATCTTGGATGAACCTCCGGTAATAACCGGCCAATCCTAAGAAGCTGCGGATTTCTAACACGGTTTGGTTGTTCCCCAATCTAATACTGCCTCCACCTTGATTGGACCCACCGCAATCCCATTCTTTGATACTACATGCCTTAAGAATTTTACTTCATTCAACTAGAACTCACATTTACTTGCCTTGGCATATAACCGATTATCCCTAAGAACTTGAAGGACAGTCCTTAAATGTTGCTCATGCTCTTCTTCAGACCTTGAATATACCAAGATGTCATCAATGAACGCTACTACAAACTGGTCAAGGTATGGTCTAAAGATCTTATTCATCAAGCTCATGAATACTGCCGGTGCATTGGTTAGTCCGAAGGGCATTACTACAAACTCATAGTGGCCATATCTAGTACGAAAGGCAGTCTTTGGTATATCCTCCTCCTTGACTCATAGTTGATGGTAACCTGATCCGAGATCAATCTTTGAATAGCACCTTGAGCCTCTAAGTTGGTCAAAAAGGTCATCAATCCTCGGAAGTGGGTATCGGTTCTTAATCGTGACTCGATTGAGTTGACAATAATCGATGCATAGCCTCAACGACCCATCTTTCTCTTAGCAAACAACACGGGTGCTCCCCATGGCGAAGTACTTGGCCTAATGAATCCTTTCTCAAGCAATTCTTGTAGTTGTGTCTTCAATTCTCGTAGTTCTGCTGGTGCCATATGATACGGAGCCATGGATGTTGGGGTAGTTCCAGGTTGTAGCTCGACGCTAAAGTCTACTTCTCGGGTTGGTGGCAATCCTGGTAACTCCATAGGAAATATATCTACATAATCGCATACTACGCGCGGAAGTTCTATTTCTCCTTGGCCTTCCTCATTTAAAATCAGACTTGCTATCCTACCTACAAGTAGATCGTGCCATTGCGCCCGATGTTTTGTCGAAGCCATGGGGCCTTGTCTATCCCCCTTAAACCGGAAACGTGTTCCATCTTGTGTATGAGCTACCACTTTCTTCTGACGACAGTCGATCACCGCTTGGTGGGCGGACAACCAATCCATGCCCAAGATGATGTTGAAGTCCGACATTTCCATGATACGAAGGTCGCAAGTTAAGCGTAGGTTCGACATTCCTATCTTACAGTCCTTATAGATCAATCTTACCCGAATGCATCCTCTTATAGGTGACATTACACTTAAGGCAGTTTCTAAAGGTTCACATACAAGTTCTAATGACTTAGCACCAGCAGAGGGTATAAAAGAATGTGACGCACCGATAACAAATAAAACGCGCACCCAAGAATTGTATAGCACTAAATTACCCTCAATTACTGATAGGTTTGCTTTTTTCTCTTGCAAGGCAAATACTCTGCCGATTGCCTTCTGATTGCTCCTTTCTGGTCCCTCATGAAGTTGGGTTTTCTTTCCACAAGCTCCAAATCCTCTTGGATTCGACCTTCTTTCGTTCTGAAGTCAATGTTTTGCCGATTATTTCCACAAAGATGGTAAGACTCAAAATTTGATTCTTGATAGGGTTCGGGATTTTAGCCACGGTCACTAGTCCATTCTTAAGGTTTCGATTTCCTGGTACCGCATTTCTATTGTTGCTTGCAAGCTCATGTTATTACTTGTCTTGAAGTATGGTCCACCATTTGTTGTTCTTTGAATGGGGTGAGGCGTAAGTCAAATTCTAACTACAAAGGCAATTCCTTATGGGTAAGCAACTAATCTTAAGTTAGAGTTTAATTATCCTGGGTGTTCACATAGCACAACTTCATATATACATAATAATAATTACAAGATTCCTAAAATTGGATTGAAGTGGAGACGAAGAATACGAAGCAGTTATGGTGATAACATTAGGATTAACTGAAATATGGTTGAATGGTATGATGTTATGGTTTCGAACTTCAATGTGATCAAGGTTATAGATGTAGTGACTAAACTAGATATTTAACTTGAAACTGCGTTGGCCATCCGCGTTTCAAACTGAACATCCAAGATTCGTCACTGAGTAAAGAAAATGAATTTATTTACAAGAAGCCTTGGGCTAAATAAAATAATCAAGGGTCAAAGGAGGTCAAATTTACAAATAGTAGTATAAAATAGGACTAGATGGACAAGACTTAATCTTGGAAAATGATGACATCGAATAAAGGTTACGAATACAAGATGAGGGTACGTCGATCGATAGAAGACGCGTAGAACTAATAGTACCCCTACTGCCCGATGTGAGGCCGTACTCAAAGTTAAAACCATTTCACGATCCTGAAGTAGGTCCTCATGAGTTGATCTTGGCGTGCCCGAAATTCGAAGAAATTTCCTAAGATAGGTCAAGAAATATTCTATTTTCGATGTCCATGATGGAATAGGTAGTGTAATAATATAACATAATCTGGGCAAGGTAGTCTCTAACCGCAAGTCGAAACGCGTGGGTAAGGGTTGAACCTATGCTCTGATACCATATTGTGACGCCCCGATTCTACACTATAGGTTGCAGTCAAGGGAGAGTCACTAGTGAGTCCTATGGCCAATAACCAAGTAAGATCCTAGATCGCCGGAGGAGTCAAAATAGCCTCCCTTCTAAGTCCAGCTTTCTTAGGCAGCGCACTACCTTTTCGACAGATCTGACAAGGCATTGACACAAGGTCTCATAAGCAACGATAAGGAGTATATGGATAAATATAGAATGAAAGTTCATAACAACCATGAATATCATTAATTTCAAAAGCTTGCTCCATTACATTACATCCCCAAAAGAAAGTTTAAAACTTCACATGAGTCTTACAAAATAATAAAAGGAAATTTCTAGTTTTTCCTAAGATAGCCAAAGGTCTTCGAAGGTTTCTGGTTCATCGCCTCCCGCTATAAGTTCCGCGTCGTCACCTGGCATGATACGCCGTGAGCTTTGAATGGCCAGTAAACACACACACACCCTACCCCTTTTTCCCAATCCAATACACAATCACAATTATAACATCAAGTAATAAAGCATGATACTCAAATAAATAAATGAAGGGTCAAGTTAGGTGTTAGTAAACTAGAAATCCCCCAAAGAGATTTCGTCCTCCCAACCACAAGAATCGGACGCGGATTATTCGGTATGCCCCCTCTTTTGCTGCTTTGTTGCAGAACTAACCTCGGATGCCTACCAACGGTTATATACCGCGTAGCGCCAACCGCAGGGCCTCAAAAGAGACGGTAAAAATAGGGCCTTGCCCGAAATCCCTCCTTACACCAAACCACCTAGGGTCCGAATACAACCGCTCCGTTCAAGGGTTCCAAAAACCACTTGCGCAAGACTTTAACTTTCAGATAGGGAACGCATCCCAACAATCCATATATCACATTTCTCATCTTTTCATTACTCAAGTGTTCGAAAACCCAATACCCACCCAATTAGGTTTCCCGTTGAATTAAGTGTTTTAAGTCAAGGTTAGTCCAACTAAACAATATAATAACATCCACATAAGCATGCATCCTCGAGATAAGAAACATAATATGCACATACAACATGTTACCAAGATATGATCATAAGCCATTAAACATTTTCATGAATACAAGGGCACAAAACATCCATACATAACAAAGTTCAGGATTTAACATCACGTGAAGATTAATACGAAAGGACTACTTTAGATCATCCACCGAACTCGGTCTTCCTATGGTTTGTAGAGAATTTGATCTAGTTTCTAGAACATTTTTCGGAAATGGGTTTGCTTTCCCAGATTTTAAGTTATTTAGAAAACATTCCAGCGCTGTCCAGAATCTGTCCAGATCTGTTGACCGTTACGAAAATTTGATTTTCTTGCAAACCGCTTAATTTTTTTCGATGAAACCAATTTTAGTTGAAAGATAACTCATTAAGGAAGGTTTTGACATAAAATAGAGGTCCAGAATATTTTTGTACATTTTTCTGGAATTTTTGAAAGTGGGCTGCAAAAACAGATTTTAAGGTAGAATGCCTAAAACAAGAAAATTTATAAAAAGGGGGTTCCACCATTGGAAAGTTTCATTTATTTTGTGAAAAAAATATACTAAGTATCACATGTCTAACTCAGAAAATTTTTTTGAAAGAGTGCTCTTGAAAAGTTGAGAGATTGGTAGAAAAGAAGGTGGTTTTGTGCCAAAATGGGAAAAATACAAGAGAGATGGAATCAATGCTCAACTTTTAGCATTTTCAACACAAGTAACTTATCAATAACACATTTGAAAACATTATTTAGAACCCTTAGAAACATGTATTTGAAAAAGGAAAATGAAAGAGAAGGTTGTGTTGTGGCTTACCTACTAAGTTTGCATAAGAAGGCTCTCTTCTTCCTCCCTCTCCTTCTCTAGACTTCTCTCTCTTTCTCTCTTCCTTCTCTCTAACGAAATGTGTGTGTGGATGAGAGTGTTATGTGTGTTTGCAAGCTAGGGGGTGTTGGTATTTATAGACAAGTTTTGATGCAAAATGTCCTAAATGCCCACTAGTTGAAAATGGATGGAAAGTTTAGGATTTGTTTGAAGTTCAAACGAATAGAAGTGACTTGGGGAGTGGTTTACTCAAGGATTAGGTAACACTTGGTTGTAATGAAACTAGTTTTGGGAATTAGCATCCTAGGTCTAGGTATTAGGTTGTGTATTTCTAGAATTCCATCATGGTGGTTCTTGGAAATTGGTTTCTCACTCTTCCCTAGGAGTGTGATGGGTTATTATTTTATTTGTTTTGGTCCTAGAGCACATTCTTCAAGGTGTGTATATATATATATATATATCCTACAAGATTGATGGTACTAATAACATTAGGGTACATGTACTATTTTTGGGGTAATGCTTAATAAAAGAAATGAGGGCTTGGAATTAAACTCATGTATTGGAATCTTATTTATGTATTTACCTATGATCTAGTTAGATTTAGGGCTAATTTAAATACTCATAGAAAATCTTTATTGGTACTAAAGTCATTATTGCTCCAAGATTCAAGGGATTTGTTTGTACTATAGTATAATGATGATGCCTAGTCATGTCCTCAAAATTTGGGAAGATTTTCTTATTTATTTGGTGTACAAATCTTGGAAATTGTAAAACATAATGTTAAAAAAAGATTTTAGGATACAAGTGTATATATATAAATATATGATGGTACTTGTTTGAGGTCAATTTGTGATTTAATAAAAATGTGAGGGTTTGGGCTTAATTTCTTGTGTTGGGACCCTACTTAGGTAGAATTAAATTAAATTAGGTTAGGGAACCTAATCTGGCTGGGAAAATTCCTATTTTGAAGAAAAGAAACAAAAAAATGCTAACCGACAATATTTGAATTAATTCAAGTAATCGAGGGTTTTAAGAAAATAATTCAACATTAGGGTCTTAAAAGTGAATACATATTTCAGGGGTTTCACAATCTGAAGCAAATCTCATAGAACATGAACAAAACATTAAGCAGTAAATATCTAGATTTGCCATTTTTTGTTCATATTCCAGACGATTTCAACAATCTTCTTATTCATCTTCATCTTCTTTGTGCCCATTTTCATATTCTCCATCAGAAAGCTGATTTGGAGAAGTGATTCAAAAGGGTTTGGGGTTAGGGTTTCAAAATCAAGAGTCTACGATCTTGGTGGAGAAGAGATACAATGACTCGAGTTAGACCTAACCCTTTTATGTTCTTGGATCTGAAATTCGATACTCTTTATTATTTTCTATACTCCTTGTCTTGTTGTCATTTGGGTTTGGTTATTGGTTGTATTTGAATAAGTTAGGAGTTAGTTTTTCGAAGGAGTTTTTGTCTGTTTCTTTTTAGATTTGCTCGAGCGGTCTTTTATTCGCTCAAGTGCTCTTTAGTTTCTTTTAGTATTGTTGCAGATCTACAAAACTACTAAGAGTAAGGTGATCTTCGCTCAAGCAGTCCTTTCTTCACTTAAGCGGACTTTTGCAGGTCTGCAAGACTTTTAAAAGGAGGTCATTGTGCCCTCGAGTTGTGTTTTGGTTACTCGAGCGGTGTTCGTTTCTTGTGTCTGATGCTCGAGCAGTGTTTTGGTCACTTGAGCGGTCTATACATATGTCAGATTGAGGAAAGGTCACTTTATGTCACTTTTTAATCACTCTCTCTTTCTAGGTTCTTGTTTAAAAACTTCCACACAACCAAATCCATTGATTTCTCCACCTTAGTACCTGGAAGAAAAGTGTAGAGCACGTAGAGTTGGTCGTTTTGATCGAAGAAAGTTAAAGTTTTGGTTTCATCAAATCTTGGTATAGATACTCTATTTTGACCGGCCCTAAGACTTAGGTACTTTCTTTTGATTACCCGATAATGAAAATAAGAATGCATTTTTCACAAAATGTGCAGTAAAAAAGATGCAATTTGAGCTTTCTTCCTAACCCTAAACTTGTTTTGGCCAACTGTTTAAGTCCCGTTTGACAGTCGGAGCAAAGCTGGACTAAACTGCAGCAAAATGGGAAAATTTCTCACTAACCGATCGATCACTTAGTCATTTTCCCGGTCAACCACCCAAGGACAGTGCAGACCTATTTTTGTTTAGCTCGGGTAGGGCACTTCACAACCCCATTTTCTAATCCATTCATGCATTGAATACATACACACTCAACCTCCATTGCCTAGTGCTTGATCCATCGAAGGTAATGCTCAATTTTTGTCTTCCATTAGCTCTATTTGTGCTCCATTTGCTTCATTATCTTCCTTAATGCTCTATTCTTGTCTTCCACCATTTCTCCACTCGCATTGCCAGTCTAAACTTTGAATTCAAGAGTTGGCCAAAATTAAGTGTTAGTTATGAACTTCCATTTTCTCAACCTATACACTATGTCTCATCTTCTATTGTAAAAGTTATCCAAGTCATGTTATTATAGTTAAATTCTAGAGTTTTGATCAAAAGAGAAAGTGATTGTTGTTGAAAGAGAGAAAATCAAGGAGTTGACCAATTTTCCGCCACATATAGTGTTATACAATTCAAGTCACCATTGTAGCTCAAATTCCAAGCTTTTGAATTGAGGATTGAGGACATACTTCACAACCTTTAGGGTGGTCAAAAGGAAATTTGGAAATCAAGAAGTTTATCATTTATTTGGAAGGTGAATTTTCAATTTCTTTCATTTTTCTTGTATTATCTTTCTTATATTAATTTTCTTGTTTTGATTTCATATTATAAACTTTGTTGTAATCTAACTAGAAGTGGTTAATTGAGCTACCTATATATTACATGTTTGCTCTTTTCTCGATATTGCAACAAAACAGATTTTGCTAGACCTAGTTGGTTGGTTGGCTAATTATTTAGCCGTCCGGCTAACTTCTTCTAGATAGAACAGAGCAGTCTTCCGACATTAAGATGATTCACATGTCATATATTAGAAGCCTTAGTTGTATTTTATGAGTGAATTGCATTAGGATTTTATATATAAAATCATACATATTTTACTAACTTTGTTTTGTAGCTGTTCACAGGACGTCGGTAAATATGTAAGTTTTTATGCTTTAGCATCCTGCTTGTGTGTGTTCTTTTTACTATGTTTAGCATTATACCATCAGGCTATTTGCTTATTTGATATAACTCTATGAATGCTAGTAGATGGAGGTTGTGTCACTTAATTTGCAATGATGTTGATTTTCATGTTTGTAAACTCAATTTCTTTGAGTTGTACATCTTCAAAACTCTTTTAAAATACATGAAATCAAATTATTTCAAAATGAATGACATAGTCTATACTTTTTTGCTACACATAGTAAATTTTAGCTTTTATTAAATAAATCAGAATATGAACATATACAGTAAATAAAACTCATATTATAGTCTTGTAGAGGCCGATCTTTCGATCGGCTGAGCGGGAGTGCTCAATTAGTGACCTTCCCCTCTCATACCTAATGTTTTGAACTGAGACATCTTTGGTTATGATGAACAGTGGCCTTCGCATGAATCACGTGGTTTCCTAATTTTCTAAAATATTAGGTGGCGACTTTGAGATCTAGAGATGTAGTCTATTTCTAGCAGAGTTTTTGCGACAAAATGGATTTTCTATAAAGGTTGTTGGATTTGGACTCTTATCTATGCTTCACATTGCACTCTTGAGACTACATCTAAGAAATTGAGAGTTTGAATTATTTAGCACACGGGTACCCCCCCGGGCGATGTTACAGTTTCTAGTGACTTTGTTGGGGATATTAAAAAACCTTGGCTCGAACTCCATGGTATGACTTTTATTTTTGATTATATGATCATTGCATTGCATGCATTAGTGCACTTAAAGTCCCTGTGTTGCCTAAGTCCTAGTGAGAACACAGGCAAATTTTTTTGTGACACTATGCTATCTCCACATTACTTTTGAGACATTGTGTTAATACCTCTTAAAGATTTGTCAAAAGGTAGCTCTGCTATCTAAGGTTATCGGACTTAGAAGAGAGACTATATTGACTCTTCTAACTTCCTAGGATCTTATTTGGTTATTAACTAAAGGACTCTTTGGTGACGTCACCTTGACTTCAACCCCTAAGAATAAACCTGATCATGTATATATAGTAAGCTATAGCACCTTCCCAACTTAGGACGGGATGATATTCCATTTTTAGGATGTACAACACCGCTTGTTTGAAGAGTGAAACCGTAGATCATTTCAAAATTAGGACAGAGTAACCCTACCCTCCATAGGGATGTTTGTTCTATTTCCTACTATGTGCAATATATGGGATCTATACAGGAATTCTCAAATTCAGATGAGTGTTTTAGGCATTTCAATTTGTGGGATTAATTTTAGTTTTTCAACATGATTTAGCAGTAATCACTTGAGCCAAAATATTGCTGAAAGTTTGATTGGGGGTTCCGTTTTATTTTTGCAAGGTAGTCTGGCACTATAGCTTTAGAACGGTCTAATATCCCCCAAGTTCTGTGGACTCGCGCTGATAGACTTTATAAGATTGTAGATTTGGTTCAAGGACAGCCAATGTTAGTTTCATTACCCCCAATCAGAAGAAGAATAAGGGTCAAATCCTCACTGATAGTCCAGAGTACCCTTCATTCACCAACCATATCATCCCTACTCAATTCACCAGAACCAGTGATGGCACAAGTTCTAGAAAATATAGTAGACATGTTTTTAGCTCTTCAATGAAGCATGGATGCCATTACTCTAACGCCTCGAAATAAATGATAATAAACTCTATTCTCAATAATAAATAAATGACAAGCATTTTGATTATAATGTCCTTCCATTTCACATGATTCAAATGTACAAAAGATAACACCTGTAATTATACATTCATAAGTCTTAACACCGAATCTATAGCATGTGTTATAATGAGAAATATGAAATAAAAGTTGAACAGATAATGAGTGCCTTAAAGGCTTATAACTTCCCAAGACAATGCTTGGTTACAACAAAGATGGATTTAAAATCCAATACAATTAAATGCCCTTGGCTTCTACAAAACAAATACATTAGATAATAAAAAAAAAGCCTTAAGCTCCAAGTTCCTCCCAAGCTGTGATATTGGTGGAGGCATATCGTCAGCACCTGAAAATGGTTTTCCAAATAGGGTAAGCCAAACCTCAGTAGAAATAATCTAACACAGTATATGAATCTTAACAAAGATATAAGGTGAATGCATATGCAATGCTCGTGCCAAAATATTTTATATTTTTTTCCAAATCATGCAATGTAAGGTTAATGTCACAATTCATAAAATCATTTCCATTATAATAGAAAATAGGGCATTGAATCACACTTTGGGAATCCCTAGGTACATGTCTGCAAATAGACTATACAAGTACTACAAATTGTCATTTTTATCGATATTAACTGGAAGGCTCAACACCTATCTGCGCGGGTTTCTGTTCTTTCACCATGGACACACAAGCCAACTTCATTTCCATAACCACATACCCTACCCGAATTGACCAAGTAGTCACCTATTTTTCCCAAAACAACAACATTTTCAAATGTTTTAAATATGCAACAATGCTCAATGCAATGGATGAGGAAATAGTTTTGATTCTCCTAATTCTCATACATTTTCTATAACAATCATAGCTATCCTTCACCGATAGCCCAAAACGAATATATCTAAGCAGATAAATAATTTCCATAAAGATAAGCTTTTCAAATTCCAAATTGTGAGTGGTAATACATACCAATCTCCACTGTCACACCCCACTTTTTAATTGCTCGAATGCCATTACCAAATCCTTTATTATTATAAAATTTCAGTGATAATGTAAGAACTTCAATACATTAAAAAGGACAATTAAGTAAAAGTTCTTTCATTCGAATACATAATGAATGTAACATGAGCTATAATTAAGTGAATTGCCCGGAAACTTACATCATTACATATACGAGAAAGGGTTCAACCCTCTTTTACAACAACGGCATTCAACCAACAAATAAAAGGCCTCGTGGCCAACAGATAATGAAAATTCTTAATCTTGAACCACCTCTCGATATGCACCTAAAAAAAAAAATAGCAGCGTGGGATGAACATAAAGTCCAGTAGGGATCCCAACATGATCCTGAACAATAACAACATACAGATAGCTATGATCATGAATGTTTTAAGTCATACCATATACATAAGTGTCGGTTAATACATGAAAATATACTTAGATAATTTCCTAAAAAATGTTCAATTTGTTCAACAACACAACCATTCGTCTTTCCTTCTTTTTGTTACCATTTCAATTTTAAACTCACCTGACGATAATCAGTTTTTGACACAAATCCATAGAACCCAATTACGTTTTCTTCAATTACCGAATTTACACCAATTTCATTCTACAATTTCTGAATAGAAGTATGCTAAACGAACATGAAGACAATACATATAAAATACTTCCCACATAACCAATTAAGGCAAGTGACATCCTCTACAAAATAATCATCACTATGCATGAAACACATAAAGAGAACTAAGAATAATAATGAGAAATCCAACTACGCTCTACCTGCTTCAAGCACGGTAAGCCAACGATACACCTTTTCAATACTCGTTCCAATCCAATTTACTAGTAACCAGCTGGAAGGTAATGGTACCTCTGCCATGTTCTCTAATTACTAGCTGGAAGGTACTAGTACCCCACATTCTCAGCGCAACCAATTCACCAGGTGCTAGCTGGAAGGTATATGGAACTAGGGGTCAAAGATGTATAAAAGTAGATGAAAACCAAGTAGCAAGAGCTTGAAAACTCAACAATGGTGGAATGAGAGAGAAGAGAGAGAGAGAGAGAGAGAGAGAGAGAGAGAGAGAGAAAAGTGATTCAAATGTGATCAAAAGTGACTTTTATAGTTGCTGAATTCAAATAAACCGCTCAAGCGCAAGAAGCGTCGCTCGAGCGTATTACCGCTCTAGCAAAGAATGCATCCTTCCAGTGCTTTTGCAGACCTACAAAAGTACTGAGAGTTTTCAAAAATCGCTTAAGCACAAGAAGCTTCAGTTAAGCATAGAGGCAAAATTCAACGCAACAACAATTTTAAAAAAAACAAGTAACCAACCTGCTCCAAATGTAACCAACACACCCCAATAACCAAACTCAATGAGGAATAAGGAGAACAAAGACTAACACTCATTCAAGACAAGAAAACCTGGATCCACAGCATCAAATGGTTTTGGGTCTAAACTAGAATCGTTATATCCACCATCCCCATCAATATCAACCCAATTTCACATTTCCAACATCAATTCCATTTATTTATACAAAATCAACATTTGAGATATTTAGGACAAAAACCCATTTTTCTTCCCAAATCAATTCCACGTATTAAAACTAACTATTTTATCACAACTCAACCTCATTTCCAATCCCACAACCATTTTTAAGAATTCATTTGAAAACCCCTCTTTTGATTTCTAAACCAAAACCCTAGGTTTGTTCAAAATCTCCCAATTTCCAATATTGTTTTAAAAAGGCAAATAACTAAGTTGAAGATCATAAGAAAGTGCGGAAAATCCCTACATCAAGGCTAAAAGACCAAGGAGAGAGTGGAGAAACCACAACGAAGCCAAAATCCAACTTTGCTTCGATTAGAACGAAGCCCTTGTCGTGCTCTACCTTTTTATCAAAGGGGCACAGGTGAAGAAATCAATGAATCTAGGTGTATTTGTAGAGAGAATGTCAATTTTAGAGAGAGAGAGAGAGAGAGAGAGAGAGAAAATAGGGTTTTGAAATGTTTAGAGATGAAAAAGTGACTAAAAAATGTGACATGACGATCTGATATACACGCAGACCGCTCAAGTGTAAGAAGTGTCGTTCGAGCGACAATACACAATAAATGAGACTGCTCGAGCGAAGAATACAAACTTTCAGAAGTTTTACAGACAGAGGACCATCGCTCAAGCTCAACAACGATCGCTCGAGCCAATACCGTTCAAACGCAAAAAAGACCGCTTGAGTAAAGAATACCATCTCTCGATATCTTTACAGACTTGCAAAAGTATTAGGAATTCACAAAGACTACTCGAGTGCAAGAATTACTACTCCAGCAAAGAAGCAAAATTCTGGGCAATAACAGTTTTGAAAAACAAGCTACAAATTTGTTCCAAATGCAACTGAGACACTCCAATAACCAAACTCAATAAGGAATAACGAGAAACAAAGCATGAACAACCATATAAGACAATGAAACCCGAATTTAGAACATCAAATGGGTCGAGTCTAAACCAGAATCGTTATAACCCCCCCTTCCCTTATGGAATTTCATCCCTGAAATTTTTAATCAACAACGAAACTATGATTAAAATAATTACAACAAGTAGTAAAGAAAATTCGTCACCATGACCCATCCCCGGGCATTCATTCTCATCATCATGATAACCACGTGCTCATTACTGAATATACAATTCACATTTCCAAAATATATACAATGTTTATATTAAATAAGCAAGACAAGATTTTTAGTATGAGTTCAAAGATCAACAAATAGATCCGAATATTTCTCACAGACTTCCATCTCATGTTCCCAAGTTGCTTCCTTACACAACAACTTTACAAATGGAATTGTCTTGCCTTACAAGACTTGGTCTCGTGTATCTAGGACTCTCACCGGCCTCTCCTCATATGAGACATCCTTACCTGCCTCTAGCTCGGTCCAATCCAACACAAGTGATGGGTCCGGCTCATATTTCCGGAGCATACAAATATGAAGCACGTCATGAACCTCAAAAATCTATGGTGGCAAGGCCAAGCAATAAACTACCTCTCCAATCCGCTCAAGGATCTCAAAAAGCCTAATATATCTAGGAGACAACTTCCCGCTTTTCCTAAACCTCATTAAACCTTGTCTACGTAATATTTTTAAGAAGACGTGGTCTTCTACCTCAAATGATAACGGTCTCCTCATACGGTCATCATAGCTCTTCTAACGACTCTGAGCTGTGACCAACCTCTTATAAATAAGTGCAACATTCTCTGTTGTTTTCCAGACTAACTTAGGACCTATCATAGGTGCACCACCCACCTCGGCCCAACACACAGGAGATCTACATGGTTGGCCATACAAGACGTCAAACGGTGCCATGCCAATACTCGACTAGAAGCTATTGTTATAGGCAAACTACACTAAAGGCAAGTGCCTCTCCCATAACCCCTTAAAGTCAAGAACACAACCCCAAAGCAAATCCTTTGGAATCTGAATGGTATGCTCCAACTGTCCATTAGTCTGAGGATGATAAGCAATACTAAAAGTCAGTCTAGTACCCAAAGCATTTTGTAGGTTCTGCCATAACCAAGCTATAAAACACGGATCTCTATCCGAAGCAATAGTCATAGAGATCCCATGTAGTCAAACAATGTCCCTAACATAAAGGTCGGCAAGAAAATCTACCAAGTCACTCATACACATAGGTACAAAGTGCGTCGACTTAGTTAACCAATCAACTATCACCTAAATGGCATCATTACCCCGTTGAGTCCTCGGAAGGCCCATAACAAAATCTGTAGTGATATACTCCCATTTCCACTCGGCTATAGGCAAGGGTTGCAACAAACCCGCCGATCTCTGATACTCAACCTTCACTTGTTGACAGGTAAGGCACCTCAATACAAACACAGCTACATTCTTCTTCATCCCCTTCTACTAAAACTGGCAGCTAAGGCCGTGATACATCTTTGTGCCTTCTGAATGTACCGTAAAGCGTGAATGGTGAAACTCTCAGAGTACCTTTTCTCGACAAAACTTAGCACGAAAAGATAGTCGAGGTATCTAACACTAGAGTCAGAATACATGTTCAAGCCCTTCTCTACCTTCCCACTAGATATCTTCTCTCAGAGGGTTTCTACCTCATGATTACCCCGTTGTCTTTTATAACTCGACTTACAAGTGTAGGTTGTCCAAATGTAGTAAACAAAGTAGCCGACTCAACAAACTCGCCAATATCCAAGTCAAACTCACCAATGGCACCCAACATCTCTCATTCTCAGATAGCAATACTAGCTATACTGTTAAAGGATTTCCTACTCAAGGCGTCAACCACTACATTGGCCTTCCCTAGATGATAGTGCAACTCAAAATCATAGTTCTCCATAACTCCATCCATCTTTTATGAAAGCAGGTATTTCAAACTCTTATGATCGGAGAAAATCTCAAACTTCTCACCATACAAGTAATATCTCCAAATCTTCAAGGCAAAGATCACTACAACTAGCTCTAGATTATGAGTAGGATAGTTTCTCTCGTGTGTTTTCAACTGACGTGAGACATAAGCTACTACCTTCCCCTTTTGCATCAAGACACAACCCAAACCTTCCCGAGACGCGTCACAATATACAGAATAGCCCAAACCCCACTTCAGAATAATCAACACTAGAATTGTGGTAAGTCTAGCCTTAAGCTCCTAAAGTGACTTCTCACAAGTCTCATTCCACACAAACTTAACTCCCTTCCTCGTAAGCCTAGTCAATGGTAAGACTAATCTAGAGAAATCCTTCATGAACCGACGGTAATACCCGACCAACCCCAAAAAACTACGAATTTCAGAGGCATTCTTTGGTTGCTCCCAATCTTGTACTACTTGTATTTGGAAAGAATCCACAATCACTCCGTCCCCGAATACCACATTTCTTTTAACTTGAACTCACACTTTCTGAACATATGATACAACTTGTGGGCTCTAAGCAACTCAAGCATAACCCTTAAGTGTCCCTCGTGTTCTTCCTCAAAGGGTGAGTAAATCAAGATGTCATCAACAAAGACAACTACAAAACGATCTAGGAACTCATGAAAAATTTGATTCATCAAATCCATAAACAAGGCCAGTGCGTTGGTTAACCCAAAAGGCATCACTAGGAACTTATAATGGCCATATTGCATACGGAATGCCATTTTCTAGATATCCTCCTCCTTCACTCTCAATTGGTGATAACCCAATCTCAGGTCCATCTTAGAAAAGCAACAAGACCCCTTCAATTGATCAAACAAGTCATCTATACGAGGCATTAGATATTTATTTTTAATAGTTACCCGGTTCAACTTTCGGTAATCAAAACAAAGTCATAATGCGTCATCCTTCTTCTTAGCAAAGAGAGTTGGTACTCTCCAAGGCGATGTACTAGGACAGATAAAACCTTTATCTAACAATTCTTAGAGTTGAATCTTCAACTTACTCAACTCGACAGTTCAAATTTATACGGTGCCATAGAAATCGGTAAATCAATAGAGAACTCAACCTCATGGTGAGGTGGTAAACTAGTGAGATCCTCGGGAAAGATGTTCGGATATTCACAAACTACCCTCGGCAACTCCACTCAGACCACATCACTCTCAACCCCCAAAAATGTAGCAATAAGGAGACTAAGTTCACCCCAACCATGCGGGTCACACAATGGCAATAAAGCTTTATCAAGTTGGTCCCCCAAGAAAAGAAAACAGTCACCACTTGAGGTATATACAGTAACCCTCTAACAATAGCAGTCTATAACAACCCAATAAGATGACAATCAATCCAGACCCAATATAATATCAAAGCTCTAAATATCAATCAATACAAAAGAAAAAGGAAGTCGGTGGCTGGCAACTTCTATTTCACAACCCCTATACCCCTGATACAACACAACCTCTCCACCAACTGGTGACTTTATCTTGAGTGGAGATGCTAACTGAGCCACTTCTAACCCCAATGTCGATGCAAATGCAGACGAGATAAAAGAATGGGATGCACCCATATTAATCAACACATTGACAATAGAATTACATAACAAGAAGTTACCTCTCACTACCAAAGATGCTGGCACTAAATCTGGCGTGGTAATAGCATACATACGCCCTGTAAGTCTCTGTTCTACCTGCTCACCCCTCAGAGCAAAAGTCTGATGCACGGATTGAGTCGAAGAAGCTCCTTGATTGGGCCTCGAGGCCTAAGCTGACTGTGCAGGCTAATGGCTACGTATCTGCCTCTGACCAGATGCACTAGATATGCCATTAGACTGAGGAAAAAACCTCTTAATGTGCCCGACTGCCCAAACTGATAATAGGTAGGCAACTACCCTCTCCTCTGACTCTAGTTCTGAGAACTAACCGCTAACGGTGCAGACTGTTACCCTCCTCCCCTCTGCAGGCAAACTATGAATTTGTGACCCAGCTGGCCACACTTGAAGCTAGTAATCCCTTCCTCACCACCTCTCCCTGACCCGAAACTTAGTACAGGAAAAGTGGACCTAGACTGTGCTCCTTGGGAGTGATGTGGAGTGGAACCCCTCTGTCTCTTATTGTAAGGTCCCTATGTCCCACATCAGGAATGGAGAGGGAGTTCTTGGGTTATAAAAGTAAAAACTTGGACCCTTATATAGCATCAAGGCCTTTTTTCGGGTGGTGAAATCCCTAGCAGAACTCCCCAGTTAAGCGTGCTTAGGCTAGAATAGTTCTGGGATGGATGACCTGCTGGGAAGAAAGAATCTATGCGGGCGTGGCCCAAAGCGGACAATATCGATGACATGTGAAGGGTTAGAGTGTTACAAATGGTATTAGAGCCGACTCTCCGGAGTACCAAGTGTGGGTCTCTGGTGTCTCTCGGTGCATGTAGGCAAGCTTGTGAGTTGGCAGGCTACTGCACGAGGACGTGTAGCCTTCAAGGGGATGGATTGTAAGGTCCCGGTGTCCCACATCGGGAATGGAAGGGGAGTTCCTCGGCTATAAAAGTAAAAACTTAGACACTCATATAGTATCGAGGCCTTTTCTCGGGTGGTGAAATCCCTAGCAGAACTCCCCAGTTAAGTGTGCTTAGGCTGGAGTAGTTCTGGGATGGGTGACCCACTAGGAAGAACAAATTTGTGCGGGCGTGGCCCAAAGCGGACAATATCGATGACATGTGAAGGGTTGGAATGTTACACTTACTGTCCCACATCTCCCTCTGAACCTCCTAACTCCTCCTAGGGCCCCTCATCCACTTCTCATCCATCTGAACCACAGTCTCAAGATGAGCCGCCACCTTTACATGGCATTCGTAGTCCCTAATCATTGACCCGACCACTTTGAACAAGAGCCCAGTCCTCAACCTCTTCTCAAACTCGATGCAATAGCATTCCTCCGTTGCCACGAGCTCCAGTGCAAACCTTGACAAATTGGTAAAGACAAGCTCAAACTCAGCCACCGATGTGTTCAACTATTTGAGCTTCAGGAACTGCTCTCTCAACTTCTCCCTAGCAGTGGGAGGTAAAAACTTATCCTAGAAGGCGTTGACGAAAGCCTCCCAATTTACTCCAATGCACCTACGCACATACTTCCACCATTGACCCATATCTCTCTTTAGCGGGAAGGATGTCAAGGTCACTCTCAAATAATCATCCTCGATACCAAGCATTTCAAATGTATCCACCATCTATTCTGGACACTCATTCGTCTTTAGTGGTTCCTTAGGATCCCCCAAAAACTCATTCGGATTCGATCGGAAAAACTCCCTCTTCAAGAAAGACGGCCCTGTCTCAGCAACATGGGGTTGGACTTGATTCTTAGCTCTAAGAATGTCCATAGATTCTTGTAAAGCTCCATCCATTTTGCAGGCCAAAGCGCCCATGGCCTGTTGACCAACTGGTTCGCCCACATTAGCCTGACCAACTCCTTCCTCCTGCACTGAATTTTATCCAGTAACGGCACCTCATGCCATATAGGCCTGCCATGCCTACTACCACCATGTCCATATCCTGACATCTTAATAAAGGTAACACAAGAGATTAGTACATTTACAAATGTGCCGAAGTTAATTCACTCGTGTCCTAATGCAATGGATAACAATTAATTAACTCCACATAAGCACATAGTCACATAAACACATACAAATTTCTTGTTCTGTGGCATTACTAGAGTTCTAGTTACAAATAGTAGGGAACAAGTGCTCTTCTAACAAGACTTCTAGAAACCCATAGACCCAATCAACATCTTAGATATTAAATTTCATACTCACTTAGTCACATAAACATGTTATCACATAGCATACCATACATACAATTATCTCTATCAAGCGAAATAAACTCACTATGGTAAGAGCCACTTCTCACGTACCCAAAGTATTCGAACCCGGTACATTCTGATACCAAGCTGTAATGCCCTGAAATAAATGATAATAAACTATTTTCTCAATAATAAATAAATGACAAGCATTCTGATTATAATGTCCTTCCATTTCATATGATTCAGATATACAAAAGATAACACATGTAATTATACATTCATAAGTCCTAATCCTAAATTTATAGCCTGTGTCATAGGAGGTGTTTGGGAAGTTGAGTTTGAGGCCAAAATGGCCTCAAACTAAAAAAAAGCCAAAAAAGCCCCTAAACCAATACACACACACACACACACAAAAAAAAAAAAACTGAAACCATGGACTGTCACAGTGACAATGTAGCACAGCCTACCACTGTCACCATTGACAAGTTGTCCCATTATTGGTAAATGATGATTTTGCCCCTTTACATTAATTTTGAAAAATGTGAAGTTAGGGATAAATTTATCATTTTAACTATAAACATCATTTCAACACATTTTTCAATATAACAACTCCAATAAAAATCCATCTCATCTTTCCAAACACAAAAACTAAAATAGCCTACTAAAATAGTCACTTCCCAAACACCCACATAATGAGAAATATTAAATAAAAGTTGAACAGATAATAAGTGCCTTAAAGGTTTACAACTTCCCAAAACAATGATTGGTTACAACAAAGATGGATTTAAAATCCAATACAATTAAAAGCCCTTGGCTTCTACAAAACGAATACGTCAGATAATAAAAAAGAATCCTTTAGCTCCAAGTTCCTCCCAAGCTATGATCTTGGTGGAGGCATATCGTCAGCACCTAAAAATGGTTTCCCATATAGGGTGAGCCAAACCTCAGTAGAAATAATCCAACATAGTATATGAATCTTAACAAAGATATAAGGTGAATACATATGCAATGCTCATGCCAAAACATTTTATATCTCTTTCCAACTCATGCAATGCGAGGTTAACGTTGCAATTCATAAATCATTTCCATTATAATAGAAAACAGGGTAGTGAATCACACTCTAGGAATCCCTAGGTACGTGTTTGCAAGTAGACTATACAAGTACTACCAATTGTCATTTTTATCAGTATTAACCAAAAGGCTCGACACTTATCCGCATGGGTTTCTGGTCTTTCAACAATGACGCACAGGCGAACTTAATTTCCATAACCAGATACCCTACCCGAATTGACCAAGTATTCACCCATTTTTCTCAAAACAATAACATTTTCAAATGTTTTAAATATGCAACAATGCTTAATGTAATGGATGAGAAAATAGTTTTGATTCTCCTAATTCTCATACAATTTCTATGACAATCGTAGCTATCCTCCACCAATAGCCCAAAACGGATATCTCTAAACAAATAAATAATTTCTATAAAGATAAACTTTTCAAATTCCAAGATATGAGTGCTAATACATACCCAACTCCACCATCCCCATCAATATCAACCCAATTTCACATTTCCAACATCAATTCCATTTATTTATACAAAATCAACATTTGAGATATTTAGGGAAAAAAACCCCTTTTTGTTCCAAAATCAATTCCAAGTATCAAAACCAACTATTTTATCACAACACAACCTCATTTCCAATCCCACAACCATTTCTAAGAATTCATTTGAAAACCCCTATTTTGATTTTTAAACTAAAACCCTAAGTTTGTTGAAAATCCCCCAATTTTCAATATTGTTTTAGAAAAGCAAATAGCTAAGTTAAAAATCATAAGAAAGTACAAAAATCGCTACCTCAAGGCTAGAAGACCAAGGGGAGAGAGAGAGAGAGAAAGAGAGAGAAGAAACCACAACAAAGCCGAAATCCAACTTTGCTCCGATTGGAACGAAGCCCTCATCGTGCTCTACCTTTCTATCAAAGGGACATGGGTAAAGAAATCAATGGATCTTGGTGTATTTATAGAGAGAATGTCAGTTTTAGAGATAGAGTGAGAAAAAATAAGGTTTTGAAATGTTTAGGGATGAAAAATGACTAAAAAATGTGACTATATGATTTGATATACGTGCAGATCGCTCAAGCGCAAGAAGTGTCGCTCGAGCGACCAGACACAATAAGCGCTTGAGCGAAGAATACAAACTCCTAAAAGTTTTACAGACAGAGGACCATTGCTCAATCTCAAGAATGACCGCTCGACTTAACACCGCTCGAGTGCAAGAAAGACAGCTCAAGCGAAGAATACCATCTCCCAATATCTCTTCAGACCTACAAAAGTACTAGAAGTCCACAAAGACCGCTCGAGCATAAGAATCACCACTCTAGCGAAAAAAACAAAATTCTAGACAACAATAGTTTTGAAAAACAAGCTACCAACCTGTTTCAAATGCAACTGAGACACTTCAATAACCAAACTCAATGAAGAATAAGGAGAAACAAAGCATGAACAACCATATAAGACAATGAAACCCGAATTCAGAACATCAAATAGGTCCTGTCTAAAACAGAATCGCTATAATTGCCAATATGGTTGCCACCCACGGTGATGCTCTCATTGAATTGCAATGCCCATCTAGGGTGTCCACTACTCAACAACCTCTGGTGACTCATCCAATTCCAAATGAGGAACTTCCTGAACCCAATTTACTAGAAGACTTGAGGGTTCCCGCCCAACGTCAAGAGGAACTTTTTCCCTTCTACAACGAACGACAGGACTTTTTCCCATAGACATGAATGAGTTCAATCCAACTATACTAAAACTAGTCAAGCTAGAAAAGATATTCAAAAGGTCACAAGGAATCGACTCTATTCTAGACATTGAAGACGGGTATATGGAAACAACTGTGAAATTTTCTTGAATGATTCAAGATACCACAGATTGACAGATTCGATGGTTCTGGTGATCCTATGATACATTTCCACCTATTTTTTGATATCTTAAAGCCTATGGATTTGACCTGTCCTCAAAAGCTATTGTTATTCGAGCTAACTCTGTCAAGAGTGGCTACCATCTAGTATGCCAAGCTAGAAGACTCAGTAAAACATAGTTAGAAATAATTAGTTAAGGCTTTCATCACCCAATATGCATACACCACTCAGATTGAAGTGACCACCTGGGAGTTGGAAACAACCCATCAGGAACCAAACGAAAGTTTTGTAGCCTTCATTACCAGATGGAGGGCCAAGACGGCAATGATGACTAATAAACCACCTGAGAAAAACCAAATTCTTATGGTGGTAAGAAATTTTCGTCGTAAGAAATTTTCATGGTAAGATGTTGCAAATTTTGATAGTCCTTCCATTGTTCACCTTCAAAGAGCTACATGAAATGAAGGTCAAGATAGAGGATGCAATCAAGCAAATCATTGTTGATAACAAAGAACCTGCACGGAAAACTTTTGGTTAAAACTATCCATCGGTTAATACTAGCCCCTTTTCAAGATGACAATACTATCCATTTCTCGGGTTGTCAGTTAAAAGCACCATCTGTTAATACCTCTGCTTTTTGGATTGATGGTTAACACTACATTTCCTTCTCTTATGTGAGTGTTTTTGGATTGTACCCCTTATTATGCTTCATATCATTTGCATGAGTCTTGCATTACCATTTCCATTCTTATATATAATCTATTGCATTCCATTGCATAAGTCATGCACTTTCAAAAAAAAAAAGTTTTTCTTTTTTTCAAAATTTGTTGCAATCCACCATCCCCTCTATTATTTGTGCTTTGGCATATTTGTATGCGATGCACCTCCAATATCATTTGTATGGTATGCACATTTGTATGTGATGCACCCCCTCTATCATTTGTGCTTTGCCACAATTGTATGCGATGCACTCCATCTTTCATTTGTGTTTTGGAACATTTGTATGTGATGCACATCCTATTATGTTTTTTTTTTTTTTTTGGGTGAATAACATCCTATTATGTTTCATATCATTTGCATGAGGTTTGCCTCACATATTACCACCTTCATGTCTTTATTATCATCTGTTGCATTGCATAGCAAAATTAGGGATTTTCAAAACAATAGCTCTGTGAAGCATGTAAGTCTAGCTTTCAATTGTATTTTGAGCATGTCATTTGCATTTTTCCCTTGAACTATGCTTGTTTGCTTCCTTGCAAATAGATACATAGGCAACCCACAAGTTCTACCAACTGCATTTGCATTCTGTTTGTTTGCCCAAGTCTTGTTGCCTTCTCAAAAGAGTCATCTTCAGGCTTTGACATTCACTCATGTCATGAAATGACTTCGAGCTCTATCAATTAGGGGCAACTATAGACACCCCATTTTGACCGGCCTTAAGACTTGAGCGCTTTCTTCTGAACACCCGATGATGAAAATTAGAATGTACGGTTTTACAAATTTCTCAGAAGAAAAGTCGAGTTTAAGCTTTAATTCCAACCTTAAGCTCGTTTTGGCCAAAATTATTTTAGACCTATTCAAAAATATTTTTCCAAATTTTTTTTTTCTGAAAAATTTAGTAGTTTTGGAAAAATTGGTTCCCATACCACCTGGCAAGCCACATGATTTAGAAATACCACATGGCAAGCCATGTGCTTTTGGATGTTTTGGAAGTCTATAAATACTCCCTCATATTGTTGTTTGAAAAAAAAAAAAAAAAGATGGAGAAAAAGTTTTAGAAAAGAGGAAAAAATGAGAGAAATTTTTGGAAAACTTTTGTTTCACAAGAAAAGAAAATTTTGAAAAAATAATTTTTGTTTCAACAAATCTTAAATCTTTCTATCGACTGATATATATACCACCCAAAAATTCCATTAAAGCTTAAACTTGCAACTTCTTGCTGAGAGCTCAAAGCATACTCCATAACCGTTAGGGTGTTAGGAAAAAAGTTTGGTAATCAAAAAATTCATCTTTTCTTCCAAAGGTAAGTTTTTGCACTTTTTGTTTCACCAAGTCTTGAGAAGAGAAAATTTTGAAAAAATAATTTTTGTTTCAATAAATCTTAAACCTTTTTATCCACTGATATATATATACCACCCAAAAATTCCATTAAAGCTTAAACTTGCAACTTCTTGCTGAGAGCTCAAAGCATACTCCATAAACGTGAGGGTGTTAGAAAGAAAGTTTGGTAATCAGAAAATTCATATTTTCCTCTAAAGGTGAGTTTTTGCGCTTTTTTCATTTATTTTATTTTTCATTTTTATTTTTTTGTCTTTAAATATATAATACAACATAGTAGAAATAGTTAGCTGATTTATTTGATATAATTTCTTTATTTTCTTGCATTTTTTTATTGTTTTAAATATGTAGTTTTTCTTTAATTTTAATAATAATGTAAATAATATAATAATATATTAATTATATTATGTTGTATATTATAATAATATATGTTTTTTCGTGCAATGGTGGATAAAACTGCCACACACTTACTTCTCTAAAATATATGTATATTTATTTCTTTATTATTATTATTATTATTATTATTATTGATTTGTTAGATTCAACTTATGTTTAAGTTAGATAGTCATATGTTGTAATAATTCCTACCTCATGTCTTTTATTCGGTATTGTAAATATTCAGTATTTTAATAATTCTCCACCCTGCTTCTTTTTATCCCTTTTCATTTATTTGTTTTTTTGTTTTTATATTTGTAAATAAGCATCATGTTTTATTTTTCACCATATCCATGTTTTGCACTCATATTTCATGCATTAAAATTCGGCTCATTTACATATGTGGGTTTAATCAATTTCTATGTGATTTTGTGCGCTATCCCTAGTCTTGAAATGATTCATATGTCATATATTAGTAGCTGAATTTTTAGTTGCATTTTTGTGTATGTATTGCATTAGAATCTTGAATCTAGGATCATACATGTTTTACTAACTTTGTTTTGTAACTGTTCGCAGGACCCCAGTAAATATGTAAGTTTTTATGCTTTAACATCCTGCTTGTGTGTGTTTTTCTTATTATGTTTAGCATTCTACTATGATGCTATTTGCTTAAGTGATATATCTCTATGAATGCCAGTGGATGGAGGTTGTGTTGTTTAATTTGAAATAAAATAGATTTTCATGTTGTGAACTCAATTTCTGTTGAGTTGTTCAAAATTCTTTCAAAAATACATGAAATCAAATTGTTCCAAAATAAATGACACAATTGTTTGCTTCACATAGTAATTTTGAGATTTATTAAATAACATGAATATGTAAAGTTAATAAAATTCATATCATGGTTTAGTAGAGGCAGATTATTTGATCGGGTGAGCAGGGACGCTCAATTAATGACCTTTCCTCCTCTTACCTAAGGTTCTGAACTGAGACATCTCTAGTTACAATGAACAATGGCCTTGGCATGAGTCACAGGTTTCCTAATTTTTCCAAAATATTAGGTAGGGACTTTGAGATCTGGTGATGTAGTCTATTTATGACAAAGGTTTTGCAATAAAATGGATTTTCTATAAAACAAAAATTGTCAGATTTGAACTTTCATCTATGTTTCACATTGCACTCATGAGTCTAGATCAAAGAAATTGAGAGTCTAAACTGTTTAGTGTGCACGGGTACCCCTCGGGCGATGCGACAATGAAGGTCAAAATGATCGTTAAAGGATTTGGGTCGAGTCCAGCTGTTGTCTATCAAGCACCACGATTGTTGAAATCGCGCGCTAGACACGATGCTCGAAGAAGACGAAAGAAGAAGAGAGAGAAAAGAACTAGGAAAGGGAAGAAATTATATTTGTATATGTATATATATGTATACATATATAATGTATATGTATGGTTTGACTATATATGATATGCATATATGTGTTCGTATATATGTATGTATCTGTATATGTATACATTTTGTCTTTATATATATATGTATATGTATGTGTCCGTATATATACGTATATGTATGCATTTGCATGTAAATATTTTGTTTGTATATGTATATGTACGTTTTTTATATATAGTTCATATGTATATGCATGGTATGTATATAGTCATATATATATATATATATGTATACTGATGCATGTTGTATGTATATAATGTATATATAAAATGAAAAAAAATGAAAAAATAAATAAAAATGATGAAAAATAAATTTGTACATGTATCGCCCCAAAATAATTACAACAATATTAATTACGTAATAACATGTGATGAAATAGTTATCTTTTACTAAACCCAATTACTTATACAAAAGGGTAGCATATGCAGATATACATTCACAACTCCATCCCTGAATCTATAGCATATATTATAACAAGAGATAAGATACGGGAATAAAATAGATGATAAATGCCATAAAGGCTTACAACTTTCCAAGATAGTGCTTAATTACAACAAAAGTGGAACTCAAGTCCAATATAGTTAGAGGCCCTTGGCCTGTACAAAACATATACAAAAAAAATCAACATTATGAAGCTCTTGCTCTAAGTCCTCCCAAGTTATTATCTTTGTCACGACCCCATTCCGCCCCCAGTAGAATGGTGCCATGATGGCCAGTAATCCGAGATTACCGAAGGCCTACTTTAAAAATTCACACACAACAGAGTACAATATAAGAGGCTTACATATGCAGAAGCAATATATGTAAATCTAATTAGTCCATAACAGCTGTGCATAAGTCAAATGAAATAGCATACATCTTTACATAACTTTACAACTTGAATACAAATATAATGAAGTGCAAAAATACATCCTAACCAAAAGGCTTCTCAAGCCGACATATACAAACGAAATTAACTACAAGCCAAGAAGCATGATCTTCAAGATGTTTGCAAAACACGAATCCAAAAACATATCGGCAAAACACATCTAGGCGTCGCCGCCGTCCTGCTCATCACCTACATATATATAGAGAGGGTGAGCTTGGATACTCAGTGAATGGTATAAGTAATAAAGGGTTTACATGAATGATACCCGAGATCTTTTAACAAAACAATACATGGGATGAATCAAGTTCATCTATCAAATCTTTCAAAGCTTCAAGGGATGCTTGCTAACATCAATATAGTACAAGGGATGACATTCCGGACAAACAAACCCACGCGGTAAAACCGTCAGTGGCAAGGCAAGACAAGACAAGGGAGATATCTCAAACAATGGTGTCGTTGCATTAAATTCCCCGGACACTAAGGACTTGTGCTACAAATGCTTATAGTCCCCTAGCACGTACGGACTTCCAAACTTTGTGCTACAAATGCTTATAGTCCCTTAGCACGTATGGACTTCCAAACTTTGTGCTACAAATGCTTATAGTCCCCTAGAACGTACGGACTTCCAAGAATGTCATCAAACAAGATATAATACTTGATATACAAAATAGGAATAATCATTCATGCTTAACAATTACTTTCAAAATAAAGCAAAGCAAAGCCTTTATCAAAACGTATAACATAGCTTTATTAAAAATACCACTCACATAGTTCTTCAAACGTCGGGGTCAAGGCAAGTCCAAGCCCTACAAACGCATGGCAAAGTCTGTTGAATGCACTTTCAAACAAGTTTCACATGCATATAGATGATCTCGGCATTCTTCAAAAACTAAGTCAAATCAAAATGAAACACCGTTTCTCATCTCGGGAAAACATGCTGAGCACCAACTAGGTCTAGGCCGAGGTTCCACACCTCCTCGCCGAGGTGTGGTCCCGAGGGCCACATTCAAGGATATGAAGTCGGGAAAATCTGGGTTTCCCTCTGCTGAAGATCATGAAGAACAGGAACATGAAGAACATGAAAAACATGAATGCTCAATCACAACTTGTTATTTCAAAATCTGGGATTTTCATGCTATGAGCTCGAAAACATGGACCTGGGTACCCATAATTGAAGATCTTATGAAAACAAACACAAAAATATGGAACTTGTTACAAACTTTTGGATCAAACAAGGCTTTTCTTCAAGAACACATGAACACTAACTTCTCTTTCTAAAACTAACTTTAAATCAATGCTTGGCATGCAGAACAGATTCGATCATGAAATGCAGCTAGATGATCAATAAGAGCAACAAGAGTAGATCAAGATTCTAACCTCAGAACACAAATCGAACGGTTTGAACTCTAGAAATCAAGCTTGGGATCTACTTCTCTCTCTAAGGACTTCTTATTCTTCTTCTAGAGCTTCTCTCTCCTCAAGAACAAAGATTTGATACAAAATGATACATTTCTAGGTTTGCCGGCTGACTTAACACTCAGCTCGGACATGTGGCAATGGTTGGTTGGTTTAGCTCAAAAAGGTGACTGATTGAAAAGACAAGACTATGACAAAGCGTGTTCAACAAGCTAGGTTGCAAGGGTACTCCGGAAAGTAACAATCTCGGCTAATAACAAGGCTTCGGCAAGCAAGGGACAATGACCTCGGCTAGAAAGGACAACACTTGGCCCAGCTGTGCCACACCTCGGCCTAGATGTGCCACATCTCGGTCTAGGTCGTACCAGTCCAGGAGCAAGATCACTTGGGTTCAAGGGTAACATCTCGGCCTAGATAATACACATCTCGGCCAACATGTTAGGGCAGGGGTGGAGGCCAACCAGAAAAAGGGTTCCAAGGTAGTTCTAGGCTTAAGGTGACCTCGGCTTGGATTAGTCTAGGCTAACCACACACCAAACAAGGAACAAAGCATGCAATTAACACTTAAGCAAAACAAAGACAAGATCTGAAATGCAAGCTTAACAGGACAAAATCATATAAATGCATATGAGTATGGTTAGGACAGTGTGAGGGTTATTACAGCCTTAGCGGAGGCATATCATCAGCATCAGAAATGATTTCTCACAAAGGGTGAGCCAAAGCTTAATAGAAATAATTTAACACAGTATATGAATCTTGACAAAGCTATAAGGTGGATGTATATGCAATACTTGTGCCAAAACATTTTATATCTATTTCCAAAACTATGCAATGCCATGTTAATATCATAAATCATTTCCTTTACAAATGAAAACAGGGCAATGAATCACATTCTGGGAATCTCAAACAAATACAACCTTTCACGGAAATTTCATCCGTTGGAAACCATGAATCAACACCCATGTAAACGTAGGCTATACAAGCACTACTATTGTCATTTTACGGATATTTCGTCTGCGGGATCGACACCCATGTATACGCACGATTTTTAAGATTTTCACCATGGACCCTCAGGCCAACTTATTTCAATAAGACAATACATGTTTCCCAGATTCACTTCTTCTTCTCAAAACAATAAAAATTTTCAATGTATAAGTGTAAGATAATGCTCAATGCAAATGAATGGGAAAATAGTTTCAATTTCCCTAATTTTCATGCAATTTCTACAACAATCATAGCTATCCTCCACCAATAGTCCAAAACAGATACATAATTCTCATTAAAGATAAACTTTCCAAATTTTCAAGATGTGAGTGATAATAAATATCCAACTCCACCATCCTCATCAAAACCAATCCAATTTTATATTCCTAACAACAATTCCATAATTTGTATAAAATCAACATTTAACATAATTAGGACAAAAACCCATTTTCTTCCAAAATTAATTCTACACAACGAAATCAACTATTTTATCACAACCTAATCTCATTTTCAATCACACAACCATTTCCAAGAATCCATTGTAAAAACCCCTCTTTTGATCTTTAACCTAAAACCCTAGGTTTGTTTAAAAAATCCCCAAAATCACAATATTGTTTAGAAATCGCGAATAACTAAGTTAAAACTCATAGAAGGTGCGAAGAACCCCTGCCTTAAGTTTAGAAGACGAGAGAAAGAGTGATGGAACTTCAACAATGCCCAAAACCCAACTTTGTTTGGATCAAAAGGAAGCCCATGACATGCTCCGCCTTTTTAACAATGGGACATGAGTGAAGAACTCAACAGATCTAGGTGTATTTGTAGAGAAAAGTACGATTTTAGAGAGAGAGAGAGAGTGTGTAGATCTAGGGTTTTTAGAAAGTTTAGAGCGAGAGAGAGAGAGAGAGGTTAAAAAGTGATTCAGAAATTGACCCAGCAAACTGATATATGCATAGATCGCATGAGCGCACGAAGTGTCACCCGAGCATCTAGATACAAAAACATGGGATTGCTCAAGCCCAGGAGTTTCCGTTCGAGCAAAGAATACAAACTCCCAGAAGTTTTGCTGACAAAAGACCACCGCTCAAGCTCAACAAAGACCGTTTGAGCCAACACCGCTCAAGTGGAAAATGCCAACTCCCAGTATCTCTGTAGACTTGCAAAAATACTGGGAGTTCACAAAGGCCGTTCTAGCGCAAAAAGTGCCGCTCAAGCAAAGAAGCCGAATTCTGGACATCAACAGTTTGAAAAACAAGCTACCAACCTATTCCAAACGCCGTCAACACATCCCAATAGCCAAACTCAAAGAGAAATGAGGGAAACAAGGCATGAACAACTATACAAGACAATGAAACTCGAATCCAAAGCATCTAATGGGTTGGGTCTAAACCAGAATCGCTATAACCTCCCCCCTTAAAGAATTTCATCCCCGAAATTTTAAACCAAACATTAAAACCATGTTTAAACCAATCACAACAATGATAGTAATTCAAATTCATCACCATTACCCATCCACCGGCCATTCATTCTTATCAACATAACAAACGAATTTTCAATACTAAATATACAATTCACATTTCCAAAACATATGCAATGTTTATATTTCATTAACATAACAAAGTTTTCAATACATGTTCAAATATCAACAAATAGATCTGGATACTTCTCACGAACTTCCGCCTTACACTTCCAAGTGGCCTCCTCAATCCCATAGTGTCGCCACAAAACTTTTACCAAGGGAATTGTCTTGCCTTGCAAGACTTGGCCTCGAGTATCTAGAACTCTAACTGGTCTCTCCTCATACGAGTCGTCCTCGTCCACGTCTAACTCAGTCCAATCCAACATGTGTGAAAGATCCGGCTCATACTTCCAAAGCATACAAATATGAAAATGCCATGAACTCTTGAAAGATATGGCGGCAAGGCCAAACGGTAAGCTACCTCCCCAATCTGTTATAGGATCTCAAAAGGCCCAATAAACCTAGGAGACAACTTCCCACTCTTCCTAAAGCTCATCAAACTCCGTCTAGGTGATATCTTCAAAAAGACATGATCTCCTACCTCAAAGGATAATTGTCTCCTCATGCGTTCAGCATAGCTCTTCTGACAACTCTGAGCCATCACCAACCTCTTACAAATAAGTGCAACTTCCTCCATCATTTTTCGAACCAACTTAGGACTTATCATGGGTGCATCACCCACCTCGGCCCAACACACAGGAGATTTACACGATCGGCCGTACAAGGCCTCTAACGGTTCTATACCAATACTCGATTGAAAGCTATTGTTATAGGAAAACTCCACTAAAGGCAAGTGCCTCTCCCACGACCCCTTAAAGTCAAGGACACAACCTCAAAACATATCTGCAAGGATCTGAACAATATGCTCTAACTGCTCATCAGTCTGAGGATGATAGGCGGTACTAAAAGTCAATTTAGTACCTAAGGCATTCTGCAGGCTCTTCCACAATCGAGACGTAAAACACAGATCTCTATCCAGAACAATAGTCAGAGGGACCCCATGCAATCGAACAATGTCGCTAATATACAGGGCGGCCTAATAATCTACCGAGTCACTCATGCGCATAGGTACAAAGTACGCGGACTTACTCAACCGATCAACTACCACCTATATGGCATCATTACTCCGTTGAGTCCTCAGAAGACCCACAACAAAATCCACTGTGACATGCTCTCATTTCCACTCGGCTATAGGCAAGGGTTGCAACAAGCCTGCTGACCTCTAATGCTCGGCCGTCACTTATTGATAATTAAGGCACCTCGACACAAACACGGCTACATCATTCTTCATTCGCTTCCACCAAAACTGGCGACTAAGGTCGCAATACATCTTTGTGCCTCCCGCGTGCACTGCAAGGCATGAATGTTGAAACTCTTAGAGTATTTCCTCTCGACAAGACTCTAGCATGAAATGACGGTCAAGGTATCTAACACTTGAGTCAGAATACACGTTCAGGCTCTTCTCTACTTTCCCACTAGATATCTTCCCTTGCAGGGTTTCTACCTTAAGGTCACCTCTCTGTGCTTCTACAACTTGGCTCACAAGTATGGGTTGTGCAACTACTGAAAACAAAGCTATCGACTCAACAGACTAGCCAAGATACAAGTCAAACTCGCCAATAGCACCTAACATCTTCCATTCTTGGATGGTAATACAAGCTACACTGCTAATGGATTTCCTACTCAAGGCATCGACCACTACATTGGCCTTTCCCGAATGATAGTGTTACTCAAAATCATAGTCTTCCATAAACTCCATCTACATTCTCTGCCTCAAATTCAAATCTTTATGTAAAAAGAGATACTTCAAGCTCTTATGATCGGAAAACACCTCAAAGTTCTCACCATAAAGGTAATGCCTCCAAATTTTCAAAGCAAATATCACAGCTGCTAGTTCTAGTAGAATAGTTCCTTTCATGTGTTTTCAACTAGCATGAACCATAAGCTACAACATTCCCTTCTTACATCAAAACACAACCCAAACCTTCTCGTGCCACATCACAATATACAAAATAGCCCAAGCCCCTCTCCGGGATAATCAACACTCGAGTTGTGGTAAGTCTAGCCTTAAGCTCTTGAAATGACTTCTCACAAGTCTCATTCCACACAAGATTAACTCTCTTGCTCATGAGCCTAGTCAATGGTGAGGCTAATTTAGAGAAATCCTTTATGAACCGACGGTAATACTCAGCCAACCCCAAGAAACTACAGATCTCAAAGGCATGCTTAGGTTGTTCCCAATCTTGTATTGCTTCTATCTTAGAAGAGTTTACAATTACCTCTTCCCCGGATACCATATGGCCTAAGAATTTTACTTCTTTCAACCAAAATTCCTACTTCCCGAACTTAGCATATAGTTTATGGGCTCTAAGTAACTAAAACACAACTTCCAGGTGTTCCTTGTGCTCCTCCTCAGAGGGTGAGTAAATCAAGATATCATCAACGAAGATAACTACAAAACAGTCTAGGAACTCACGAAAGATCCGATTCATCAAATCCATGAATATGGTTGGTGCGTTGGTTAACCCAAAAGGCATCACTAGGAATTCGTAATGGCCATACCGCGTATGGAAGGTAATTTTCTGGATATCCTCTTCCTTTACTCTTAACTGGTGATAACCCGATCTCAAGTCTATCTTAGAGAAACAGCAAGACCCCTTCAACTGATCAAATAAATCATCTACACGAGGCATTGGGTATTTGTTCTTAACAGTTACCCGGTTCAATTTTTGACAATCTTTACAAAGTCACAATGCACCATCTTTCTTCTTGGCAAAGAGAGTCGATGCTCCCCAAGGCGAAGTACTAGGGGCGAATAAAACCCTTATCTAGCAATTTCTGGAGTTGAATCTTCAACTCACTCAATTCGGCAAGTGCAAATTTATATGATGCCATAGAAATCGGTGGTATGCCAGGCACTAAATCAAAAGAGAACTCATTCTCATGGTGAGGTAATAAACTAGTGAGATCCTCGAAAAAGACATCTAGGTATTCACAAACTACCCTCGGTAACTCAACGCAGACCACATCACTCTTAACACCTAAGAATATAGCAAAAAGGAGACTACGCGTGCCCTAACCACGTGGATCACACACAGGCAATAAGGCTCTATCGACTCTGTCCCTCATGAAATGAAAACAATCATTGCTCGAGGTACATACAGTAACTATCTTACGGTACCAATCTATGATAGTCCGATACGATGACAACCAATCCATACCCAATATAGCATCAAAACTCAACATGTTAATCAATGCAAATGAAAAAGGAAGTCGGCAACTGGCAGCCTCTATATCACAACCCCAACACCCCTAGTCCAAAACAACTTCACCACCCAAAAGAGACTCTACCCTGAGTGGAGATGCTAACCGAGCCACTTCTAACCCCAATGCCAATAAAATAATGGGATGCACACGTATCAATCAACACATTGGCAATAGAATTGCATAACAAGAAAGTACCTCTCACAACTGAAGGCGCTGGCACTAAATCTGGCATGGCAACAACATACACACGCCCCGTAGGTCTTTGTTCCACTTGTTCATCCCTCAAAGCATAAGTCTGATGCACTAACTGAGTCAGAAAGGCTCTCTGATTGGCCCTCGAGGCATGTGCTGACTGTGCAGGCTAGTGGCTATGTGTCTTCCTCAAACCAGACGCACCAGGTGTACCACTTGACTGAGGGAAAAATCTCATCGCATGCCTTAATTGCCTACACTGATAACAGGTAGGCGGCTGCTCTCTCCCTGACTCTTGCTCTAAGAATGAGCCGCCAACGGTATAGACTGTTGCCCTCCTCTCTGCAGGCAAGCTGGAGACTTGTGAGCCAACTGGCCACACTTAAAACAAGAAAAGCCTCCCTGAACCCAAATTCGGCACAAAAAAGGTGGATCTAGACTGTGCAGCCTGGGACTGCTGTGGGGTGGGACCCTTTTGCCTCTTACTATCCCGATTCTCCCACTGAACCTCTTGACTCCTCCTAGAGCCCCTCATCCGCTCCTTCTCTACCTAAACTACAGTCTCAAGATGAGCTGTCGCCTCCATAAGACGTCCGTAGTCCCTAATCATTAACCTAGCTACCTTGAAAAGAAGATCAGTTCCTCAATCTCTTCTTGAACTCAATACAACAACGCTTTTCAGTCGCCACGAGTTCTGGTGCGAATCTAGAGAGGCTAGTGAAAGCTGCCTCAAACTCGGCTACTGGCAAACTAAGCTGCTTGAACTTCAAAAACTGATTCCTCAACTTCTCTCTAGCAGTGGGAGGCAAGAACTTGTCCTAGAAAGTGTTGACAAAAGCCTCCCAAGTCACCCTAATGCGCTCACGCGCATACTTCCATCATTGACCTGCATCTTCCTTCAGCAGGAAAGATGCCAAGGTCACTCTCAGCCCATCATCTTCAATGCCAAGCATCTCAAATGTCTTCACCATTTGTTTTAACCAATCATCCGCCGTCAATGGTTCCTTAAGATCACCCAAAAACTCATCTGGATTACACTAGAAGAACTCCCTCTTAAAAAATGATGGCCTTGCTTCTATAACTTGGGCCTCGACTTCATTCTCAGCTTGAGAATGTCCATGGATTTCCACAAAGGTCTGGCCATTTCATGGGCTAAAGTGCCCATAGCCTGTTGATCCATTAGTTCGACGACATTGGCCCGACCAATCCCTTTCTCTTGCACCGAAATCTCATCCGGTAATGACACCTCATGCTATCTAGGCCTACTAGTCTTGCCACTAGCATGTCCACGTCCTGACATCCTAATGACGGTAACAAAAGAGATTAGCACATTCACAAATGTGTCAAAACTAACTCACTTGCGTCCTAAGGAAATGGACAACAGTAATTCACTCCACATAAGCACATAGTCACATAAACACATACGAATTTCCTTTCTAGATAATGATCATCCCGCGGCATTGCCAGAATTCCAATTGGAAATAGCAGTGATCAAGTGCTCTTCTAATATGACTTCTAGAAACCCGTAGACCCAATCAATATCTTAGAAATTAAATCTCATACCCATATAATCACATAAGCATGTTATCACATAGCATACCAAACATACAAACATCTCTATCAAGCGAGATAAACCCATCGGGGTAAGAATCACTTTCCACGTACCCAAAGTATTCAAACCCGATATGCTCTTATACCAAGTTGTAAAGCCCTGAAATAATTACAATAAACCATCCACAATATTAATTACGTAATGACATGCGATGAAATAGTTATCTTCCATTAATCTCAATTACTTATACTATATGCAGATATACATTCACAAGTCTAACCCCGAATCTATAGCATATGTTATAACAAGAGATAAGATACGGGAATAAAACAGAAAATAAATGCCCTAAATGCTTACAACTTTCCAAGATAGTGTTTGGTTACAACAAAAGTGGAATTCAAGTCCAATAAAGTTAGAGGCCCTTAGCCTGTATGAAACATATACAAAAGAAATCTACATTATGAAGCTCTTGCTCCATGTCCTCCCAAGCTATTGCCTTGGCGGAGGCATATCATCAGCACCTGAAATGTTTTCCCACATAAAGTGAGCCAAAGCCCAGTAGAAATAATCCAACACAGTATATGAATCTTAACAAAGCTATAAGGTGGATACATATGCAATGCTTGTGCCAAAACATTTTATATCTCTTTCCAAAACTATGCAATGCCATGTTAATATCATAAATCAGTTCCTTTACAAATGAAAATTGGGCAGTGAATCACACTCTGGGAATCTCAAACAAATACAACCTTTCACGAAAATTTCGTCTGCAAAAAATCGCGAACCGACACCCATGTAAACGCAGGCTATGCAACCACTACTATTGCCATTTTATGAATATTTCATCCGCGGGATAGGTACCCATGTATATGCACGGTTTTTAGGACTTTAACCATGGACACTCGGGCCAACTTATTTCAACGAAACAATACATGTTTCCCAGATTCACCCCTTTTTTCTCAAAATAATAAACATTTTCAATGAATAAGTGTGAGATAATGCTCAATGCAAATGAATGAGAAAATAGTTTCAATTTCCATAATTCTCATGCAATTTCTACAACAATCATAGCTATCCTTCACCGATAGCCCAGAACAGATATTTCTAAACAAATACATAATTCTCATTAAAGATAAACTTTCCAAATTTTCAAGATTTGAGTGATAATAAATACCCAACTCCACCATCCTCATCAAAACCAATCCAATTTTATATTCCCAACACCAATTCCATAATCTATATAAAATCAACATTTAATGTAATTAGGGCAAAACCCCATTTTCTTGCAAAATCAATTCTACACAACGAAATCAACTATTTTATCACAACCCAATCTCATTTCCAATCCCACAACCATTTCCAAGAATCCATTGTAAAAACCCCTCTTTTGATCTTTAATCCAAAAGCCTAGGTTTGTTTTAAAAATCACCAAAATCACAATATTGTTTATAAATCGCAAATAACTAAGTTAAAACTCATAGAAGATGTGAAGAACCCCTACATCAAGTTTAGAAGACAGGAGAAAGAGTGATGGAACTTTAAGCCAAAACCCAACTTTGTTTAGATCAAAAGGAACCACGGCATGTTCTACTTTTTTAACATAGGGACACGGGTGAAGAACTTGATAGATCTAGGTGCATTTGTAGAGAGAAGTAGGGTTTTAGAGAGAGAGAGTACGTAGATATAGTGTTTTAGAAAGTTTAGAGAGAGAGGTGAAAAAGTGACTTGGAAAAGTGACCTGTGAACTGATATACACACAGATCGCTCAAGCGCAAGAAGTGTTGCTCGAGCATCCAGACACAAAAACATCGGACCACTCGAGCATAAGAGTTTCCACTCGAGTGAAGAATACAAACTCCTAGAAGTTTTGTAGAGAAAAAAAACCACCACTCGAGCTTAACAAAGACTGCCCAAGCCAACACCGCTCGAGCAGAAAATGCCAACTCCCAGTATCTCTGCTGACTTGCAAAAGTATTGGGAGTTCACAAAGACTGCTCGAGCGTAAGAAGTGCCGCTCGAGCGAAGAAGTAGAATTATGGACAACAACAATTTGAAAAATAAGCTACCATCATGTTCCAAACACCACCAACACATCCTAATAGCCTAACTCAAAGAGAAATTAGGGAAACAAGGCATGAACAACTACATAAGACAATGAATCCGGGATCCAAAGCATCTAATAGGTCGGGTCTAAACTAGAATGGCTATAGTGCATTCATCAAACTATTTTGTTTTGGTTTTTGCATCCATCAAACCATCTTTGAGCATCAATTGTATGATTAGACTTCTTTTGAGGTGTTGTATATACTAGTTCTATCATTTTGTGTAATAAAATGAAAACTTACTTTAAGGGCACTTCAAAGCTAAAAGCATACTGCCTTAAGCAAGCACCTCTCTTATATATGACCAAAGTGCCCCAGCCTGAATTTAATAGTACATTACATCGATCGCACGATCACACTGTTCTTGTGTATCTATCATACGATCCAACCGCTCTCGTGCATCTACCGCACGATCGCACTGTTCTCTTGTATCGATCACTTGATCCAATCGCCGTCGTGCATCGATCACACCATTCTCGTGTATCTATCACACGATCCAACCACCCTTGAGCATCTATCGCACGATCGAACTATTCTCGTGCATCTATTACACGATCCAATTGCCATTGTGTATCAATCGTATGATCGCACTATTCTTGTGTATCCATCACACGATTCGACCGTCCTCGTGCATCAATCATGCGATCGCACCATTCTCATGTATCTATTGCATGATCCAACCACTCTCGTACATCTATCGTACGATCGCACCGCTCTCATGAATCTATCACACGATCCAACTGTTTTTAAGGATTTATCACATAATCGCACTGTTTCTCGTGCATCCATCGTACAATTGCACCATTCTCGTGTATCTTTCGTACAATCCAACTGCCCTCGTGTATCTATCGCTCGATTATACCGCTCTCGTGCATCTATCGCACTACATGTACGCTTGTTGGTTACACCACCTTTCCTCCTTTTGCATGAAACGCGTTAGGAGTCCTAGATTACTTGATTAAAACCTTCTCCCTCTCTGTATGAAATATGGCTAGGTATGCATGTTGGTTACACCATATTTCCTCCTTTTGCATGAAACGCGTTAGGATTTCAAGTTTACTCAGTTAAAACCTTCCCCCTCTCCATATGAAATATAATTAGGTAAGCCTATTGGTTACACCATTTTTTTCTCCTATCGCCTGAATCACGTTAGGATTTCAAGTTTACTCAGTTAAAACCTCCCTCCTCTCCGTATCAAATACGGTTAGGTATGCTTGTTGGTTACACCATCTTTTCTTTCATGTGAAACGTGTTCGGAGCTAACATTTGATTGCTCGTTTCTGTGTGAGATACGGTTGGTCCTCATTCACTCACATCGTGAAATGACTTCGAGCTTTGTCAAATAAGAGCAATTGTAGACACTTCATTTTGACTGGCCCTAAGACTTGGGTACTTTCTTTTGATTACTCAATGATGAAAATAAGAATGTGTTTTTCACAAAATCCTCAGTAAGAAAGATAGAATTTGAGCTTTCTTCTTAACTCCAAACCTGTTTTGGCCAAGTGTTTAAGTTCCATTTGATAGCCGGAGCAAAGTTGGATTGAAGTAGAGCAAAATGGGCAAATTTCTCAGTAACCAGTCGTCCACCCGATCGACCACCTAGGGACAGTGCAAACCTATTTTTGTTTAGCTCAGGTAGGGCACTTCACAACCTCATTTTCTAATCCATTCATGCATTGAATGCATACAAACTCAACCTCCATTGCCTAGTGCTTGATTCATTGAAGGTAATGCTCTATTTTTGTCTTCCATTAGCTCCATTTGTGCTCCATTTGCTCCATTATCTTCCTTAATGCTCCATTCTTGTCTTCCACCATTTCTCCACTTGTATTGCCTATATAAACACATCAGATTGTTGAGAGCGGTAAGGATAGATTGATTGGAAGAGAAGGCTAGAGATAGAAAAAGAAAGAGTCCAAGCTTTAAATTGAAGAGTTGGCCACAATTGAGTGTTAGTTGTGAACTTCCATTTTCTCAAGCCATACACTATGTCTCATCTTCTATTACAAAATTCATCCGATCATGTTATTGTAGTTAAATTCTAGAGCATTGATCAAAGAGAGAGTGATTATTGTTAAAAGAGAGAAAATCAAGGAGTTCACCAATTTTCCTCCACATATAGTGTTCCATAATTCAAGTCACCATTCTAACTCAAAGTCCAAGCTTTTGAATTGAGGATTGAGAACATACTTCACAACCTTGAGGGCGATAGAAAGAAAGTTTGGAAATCAACAAGTGCATCCTTTCTTTGAAAGGTGAATTTTCAATTTCTTTTATTTTTCTTATATTAATTTTCTTGCTTTGATTTCATATTATAAACTTGTTGTAATCTAACTAGAAGTGATTGGTTGAGCCACCTACATATTCTTTGTTTGTTCTTTTCTCAATGTTGCAACAAAACAACCGGCTGGCTAATTATTTGGCCAGTCGACTAACTTGTTCTAGATAGAACAAAACAATCTTCTGGCGTTGAGCATAATAGTTTTTGGCGATCCTGAAGACCTAGATCTTCTATTTTATTTTTATTCGAGAGATTTGTGAGGTTTTTATTTTGTTATAATATTTTATTCCTCTCCTCCCTTATTCGAATATGTAATTATTCAATTGTTGTAATACTTCTCCACCTTACTTCTTTTTATCCCATCGTTTTACTTGATTTCCTTACTTGTAAATATACATCATATTTTCTTTTTCATCATATCCATGCTTTGCATCCATGTTTCATGCATCTTGATTTGGTTAAATTTGCATTTATTGGAAGTCGAATCTTTAGTTTCATTTCATGAGTGAATTGCATTAGGATTTTGTATATAAGATCATGCATATTTTACTAACTTTGTTTTGTAGCTGTTCACAAGACGTCGGTAAATATATAAGTTTTTATGCTTTAGCATCCCATTTGTTTGTATTCTCCTTATTATGTTTAGCATTCTACCATGAGGATATTTGCCTATTTGATATAACTCTGTGAATGCCAGTGGATGGAGGTCGTGTCACTTAATTTGGAATGATGTTGATTTTCATGTTTGTAAACTCAATTTCTTTGAGTTGTGCATCTTCAAAACTCTTTCAAAATACATGAAATCAAATTATTCCAAAATGAATGACGTAGTCTATACTTGTTTGCAACACATAGTAAATTTTAGGTTTTATTAAATAAATCAAAATATGAACATATACAATAAATAAAACTCATATCATGGTTTAGTAGATGCTGATCTTTTGATCGGGTGGGCAGGGGTGCTCAATTAATGACATTCCCCTCTCATACCTAACATTTTGAACCGAGACATCTTTGGTTATGATGAACAATGACCTTGGCACAAGTCATGCAAGTTTTCCAAAATCTTAGGTGGCAACTCTAAGATCTGGAGATATAGTCTATTTCTGGCAAACGTTTTGCAATAAAATTGATTTTCTATAAAAGTTGCAAGATTTTCACTCTCATCTATGCTTCACATTGCACTCATGATCAAAGAAATCGAGAGTCCGAACTGTTTAGCGGCACAGGTACCCCCCAGGTAATGTTACACTTGGGTCTTGTTCATCAACTCTTCAAATCTTGAGGTAGGGATTTCTTCAACCTCTTTGTATGATTCTTCGCTATGTTATGTGTATTTGACAAGTATAGTTATTTAGGAGTTATGGGTTTGGATTTAGGATTTGATTTGATTTGATTTTGGGAATGAAAAATGGGGGTTTTCAAATGGATTCATGAGAGATGTTATGGAGATGGTTATCTTGTTAATTTGTGTTGAAATCTTAGAAATTTCTCTTTTAAAGCATTATTGAAATGTATAGATTTTTGGTTGGAAATCTTTGAATTTATTGAAACTAAGAAACAAAAAGTAGAGATTGAGTTTTGAAATTATATACATATATATAAATGTTGATGATAAGAGTAGAGTTGAATATGTAATATCACTCCTATATTGAAATTATGAGATTATGCTTGTTGTTGGAAATTTATCTTTTGTATAAAGATATCTATTTTGGGCTATCAGTGGAAGATAGCTTGATTGTTGTAGAAATTGCATGAGGAATAGGTTAAACAAAAACTATTTACTCATACATATTGCATTGAACATTGTTTCATATCCTTACATTAAAAATGTTTTTTTTTTAAAAAAAAAAAAAAAAGAAAGAAAAGAAAAAGGGGTGAATACCTTGGTGAATCTGGTTAGGGTGTGTGATTGTAGTTTTATGATGTTGGCCTGTGTGTTCGTAGTGAAAGTCCAGAAACCCACACGATTAGGTGTCGATCTGTCTAGTTAGTATTGGTAAAATGGCTTTGGTAGAGCTTGCATAGCCTATTGGCAGATACGTATCTAGAGATTCCAAGTGTTACGTATCTACCGCCTTATTTTCTAATTTAAAAATGTATTGTTTTATGAATTGATATATAACTATGGCATTGCATTGTTTTGAAAAAGAAAGTGTAATGTTTTGGTACCGACATGCATATGCATTCAGCATATGACTTTGTTAAGCTTCATACATTGTGTTCAAGTATCTCTACTAAGCTTTAGCTCACCCTATGTGGAAAACAATTTTTAGGTGTTGATGATATGCCTCCACCAAGGAAGTAGCATGGGAGGACCTCAGAGCTGAGAGCTTTTTTTTGTTCTTTTCCATAAATATTTGTTGTACAAGCCTTGGGTTTTATATGCATGGAGTTTGACTCATTTTGTTGTTCTCAAGCATCGAATTGGAAAGATGTAGCCATTAGGGCATAAACTTATTTGTACTTTCTTTGATTCATGTTATTTCCATATGTGATATGATATAGATTTAGGATCTAGGATTTATGAATGTATACATGCATATGTCATCTTTGTACAGTTTAAGGGGATTAATGAAAGGTTAATATCTGGTAAGTTTTTTCTATTGAATATCATGAGATGGTTTATTGTTGTTAATTTAGGGCGTTACAACTTGGTATCAGAACTAACCGGGTTTGAATACTTTGGGATCGTGGAATGTGGTTTTCATTACAATGGATTTGTCTCGCTAGATAATATTAGAAGTAAACCTAGTATGATATGTGATAACATGTTTATGTGACTAAATGAGTATGGGGATTAGTTTCTAGGATATTGACTGTGTCTACGAGTTTCTAGAAGTCCTGTTAGAAGAGCACTTGATCACTGCTAATTCTAACCGGAACTCTAACAATGTTGCAGAATGATTATTATCTAAAAAAGAAATTCATTTGTGGTTATGTGACTCGGTGTTTATGTTGAATGAATTATTTTGTTGTCCACTATATTAAGACAACACATTTATAAATGCACTAAATTATTGTGTTACCTTTATTAGAATGTTAGAACATGGACATGGAGGCAGTTGGCATAGAAGGCCTAGATGGCAAGAAGTGCTTGTTTCAGATGAAATTCTGCCACAGAAAGAGGGAGTTGGTCAGGCTAACGTGGCCAAACTAGCAGGTTCACAAGCCATGGGTACCTTAGCCCACAAAATGACAGAAGCATTTGCCAGAATCCATAGATATTCTTAGGGCTGAGAATCAAGTCCAGGCCTATGTTACAGAGACAAGGCCATCTTTTCTTAAGAGGAGTTCTTCCGATCAAATCTATACGAGTTTATCGGGGATCTGAAAGAGCCATTAAAGGCCAATGAGTGGCTCAAGTAAATGGTGAAGATGTTTGAGATGCTTGGTATTGACAACAATGGTGTGATGGTGACCTTAGCGTCTTTTCAACTTAAAGGTAACGCAGGTCAATAGTGAAAGTATGCGAGGAAGCGTATCGAGGTGACTTTGGACGCTTTTGTTAATGCCTTCTAGGATAAGTTTTTGCCACCCATAGCTAGGGAGAAGTTGAGGGAGCAATTTTTGAAACTCAAATAGTTGAACACACCAGTGGCCAAGTTTGAGTCAGTTTTCACTAGCCTTTCGAGGTTTACACCAAAACTTGTGGCAATGGAGGAACGCCGTTGCATTGAGTTTGAGAAAAAGTAGAAGACTGAGCTCCTTTTCAAGGTGGTCGGGTCCACGGTTAGGGATTAAGGTCATCTTGTAGAGCCAGCGGCTCACTTAGAGACTGTGATCCAAGTTGGGGAGGAGTGGATGAGGGGCTCCAGGCAGAGGAGTTAAGATATTCAAGGTGATGCGAGGGACAACAAACGGTAAAAGGGTTCCACCCCACAACAGTCCTAGCCTATGCAATCGAGGTCTACTTTTCCCGTGCCAAGTTCTAGTTTGGGAAGAGGCAATCAAGATGGATTCATATGTTTCAGATGTGGTTAGTTGGGCTATAAATCTCCAGCATGCTTGCAGAAAGGAGAAAGAGGGTAGCAACCGGCACAGTCTTTAGCTTGTCCTTATAGCCAGAGTCAGGGGAGAGGACAGCCGCCTACCTGTTATCAATGTAGGTAGACCGAGCACTTGAAAAGGTTTTTCCCTTAGCTTAGTGGCACATATGGTGCATCTAGTTTGAGGCAGACATAACGCCATCAGCTAGCACAGTGAGTACAGGCCTTGAGGGCCAATTAATAAGCCACTTCGGCTCAATCCGTGTATCAAGCCTATACACCAAGGGGTGAGCAAGTTGATTAGAAGCCTTCAAGGTGTGTGTATACTGTTACCACACCGAATCAGTTGCTTGTGTCTTCAGTTGTGAGAGCTAATTTCTTGTTGTTCAACTCTATTGCCAATGTGTTGATTGATACTGGTGCATCTCATTCCTTCATTTTGTATTCTTTCTTATCCACTTTGGGATTGGAGTTTGTATCAGTCTGGGTCTTCTCTATTTATCGAGACATCTATTGGGGATAGAGTGGCATTGGGTCGAGTATGCCGCTCCTATGAGATTGAAGTCTCAGATCGTCTACTCTCTTTTGACTTTGTCTGTCACGCCCCGCTTTTTATTACTCGGATTCCATTATCAAACCATTATTATAGATTCAATTTTAGAGATAACATGCAGAAACTCTTTACATTTACAAGAACACATGAATAAAGATTCTCTTATCCGAATATAATATGAATGCAACAGGAGTTGTAATTAAATAAATTGCTCATAGGTTTACATCTTTTAAATTAATAGAAAGGGTTTAACCCTTCTATATCAATGGCATTCCGCCCACAAATAAAAGGCCTCGTGGCCAACAAATAAAGAAGATCCTTGACCTCAAAACACTTTTCGATGGTCACCTGAAAAAATGATTAGTAACATGGAATGGACATAAAGTCCAGTAGGGATCTCAACATGATCCTAAATAATAACAACATACAGATAGCTATGATCATAAATGCTTTATATCATATTATATAAATAATGTAACGATTTATACTAAACATATACTTATACAAGTACTTTTCTTTAAAATCATTCAATTTACCCAACAACACAAACAATTCACTTTTCTTTAAAAGCTCCCATTTATAAATAATGCATCACAACTGGTTGTTTTTAAAAAATACTTTCACAAAACCCGATTACTTCTCATTATTTATGCCTAATACGAAACAAACGTTCACTTCTGATACATTCATCACATTCCCTTGGCCCTAAGTCTACGGTCAAGAAACACTTTCAATGACTCGCCCAATACGCCTATGTACATACATTTATTTCCTAACACGAATACGAAATCAAGACATGTACAATGATTACTACACTATCACATAAAACAATTCAGCCTCACCTAACCATAACCATCACCCACTCATAGTAGATAAGGATACACTGAGACAAAATGAGAAACAAAACAATGCTCTACCTGCCTTAAGCACGGTAAGCCAAGGATCCACCTTTCCATAACGAAATGCCAATTTACCAGACACAAGTTGGAAGGTAATGGTACCTCTACCAATTTACCAGACACTGGCTAGAAGTTAATGGTACCTCTACCAAGTTCTCCAGGCGTTAGCTGGAAGGTACTGGTTCCTCTCATTCTAAGTGCAAAAAATTCTTCAGGCACTAGCTAGAAGGTAATGGTACCTCTCATTCTCAACTGTGGGAGCCGAATAATAGCGAAATCAGATGAGCCAATTATACACTTGGAGGCCTAGGAGATAGACATTATTCGGTCCTATCCTGCACGATCCGGAGGCCGAATATAATAAATAGGCCGAATAGGTATTGGATTATGGAGTCGAGTGATAATTGCTTCATCATGGGAGGAGCCAAATAAATAAGAGGATAATGGATAACAAGTGGGTCAAGCCCCGAGGCCAAGGAAGTGAGTATAAATAGAGGAACAACAGTCAAAGAAAGGTATGTGAGAAAAAGCAAGCTTAACTTAAAATACAAGCAACCAAGAGAGTATACACTAACTTATCCGTCGGAGTACTAATTTCGGCACGCCCGACCGGAGTGTTCATTCTTTTTCAGGCTACACGCTGAGGATCTCGAGCATCCCATTGGATCCAAAGAATATTTCCGAACATTTCCAACCATCTCAACATACTAGAATGCATAATAACACAAGTGTACTACATACACAATATTAATCAACACCACAATTCCATCCTCCACTGATGACCAAGGATAAAACTTCTAAGCATATGTATTAAATACACGTAAGACAACAATCCAATTCTGACGATACCTTAAGTCCAATAACAATAATAATATGTAAAGGTTTCAAAATCCGACCTCAAGTTCATTATTAATTTACGAAGGGTTATGATTTCATTTTCTTTCCAAAAACTAGTTTTTCTTATTTTCCAATCCACACTACTCCAATCATTTTCTAAAAATTCATTCTCTTCATTTAATTAAAAACCACATCCTTGATGCCAAAGCCACAACTCATCCCCACTCAACATGATTAATCCAAACAGTTCCAATACCATGGTTACATCTACCTTTTAGATATTAACACAATTACATAATCCATATTAACCAAATACAAAAGATTATTCAACTTCGTCCCTTTTAAATCTATTAAGTCAACAATATTAAATTAAAGCTTTCCTCTCTCTCAACATAAACATATTAAACTACTCCCCAATTAACCCAAACAACAACCAACCAAACAACCTCAATCACAAATATCAAACCCTAGATCCCTTTCATGTCTTTCAAGGAAATCGATAAGGAATATGGTTTTTATGCAATAAAATCTACCACATGTCTATCTATAGATGAGGTATTGAAAAGGAGCAAAGAAATCCCTACCTCTTGAAGCGAAGAGAAGATAACCCAAAAATCACCGGCGACGAAACCATGAACTACTTGGATCAAAAGGAAGCCATTGACTAGATCTACAACCTTTCTCAAAGGACCAAGGTGAAAAGATGGCTCTAGGTGAGTAGATCTAAAGATCTAAGTGAAAAAGTTGAGTTTAAAGAGAGAGAAGGGAGACTCACGATGTAGAGATGGAAAAGAGAAAGAGAGAGCAAAGAAAATAATGAGAAAAATGTGTTTAGAGCCTATTTATAGTGGTAGAACAATAGCCCCAAAGTAAATGAAAAAAATATGTCAAAACCCGCAAAAAGTAGGGCCCAAACCGCACCCAAAAATCTGAAATTTACTCACAAGAGTCGACCCTTAGGACAGTGGTGTCAACCCTTACGACGAATTGCTGAGACACCAATGTATGCAACAAATAAGGGTCGACCCTTGGAACCAGTGGTGTTGACCCTTTATTTCAGTAGCAACACCCAGAACACAGCAGCAGACAAGGGTTGACCCTTGGAACCAATGGTATCGATCCTTTAAACTAGCAGAGACACTAAGAGCAAGGCAAAAAGGTGGTGTCAACCCGTAGAAGGACCAATGTCGACACCAGAATAAATTTTCAAAGTTCCCAAAAAACTTTTCAACGAAAACAAATGCGAATGAACAATCCCAACAAGTCCAAATCGCATTGTATTCCTCCAAAACCAAGATACAACAACTCTAATGACTCCCAAAATGAAAATAAAGGAATTAAATACACTCTCTAATAGTTTAAAGGACACAAGTGCTACATTTTCGTTCTTCATATGCATGTTTTAGATGTAATTCTGGGTATAGATTAGTTGCCTTATTACCGGGCTTCGTTAAATTGCCATCGTAGAAGGGTGTCGGTGTGTACACTATAAGAAGAGTGCTTCTACTTTATATATGACCGGGGCGATAGTCTTACTCCTCCGTTATATGACTTTAAAGGTCGATAAGAGTTGAGTTTTCTTTTTGCCATCACAGTAGCTAATGAGGGTAGTATAGTTCAGGGAGAATTGCCGAGAGTAGATCAAGAGTATCTAGATGTCTTTCTAGAGGATCTCACAGAGTTACCACCACAAAGAGAGATTGAGTTCTTTATCGACTTAGCGCTGGGCACGACTCCAGTTTTCATGGCACCATATAGGTTTGCACTAGCCGAGTTGTGTGAGTTGAAGGTACAACTCTAGGATTTATTAGATAAAGGCTTCATTCTCCCTAGTACCTCGCCTTGGAGAGAACAAACTCTCTTTGTGAATAAGAAGGATGGTAGATTGTGGTCCCAAGACTGATTTCACTCTATAGATGTTCGTGTTCCCTAGCCATTTTTAACTCTATGTTCCTATCGGCGATTCGCTATGTGCATTAACTATAGAAAATTGAATCGGGTAACTATTAAGAACAAGTACCCTTTACACGAATAGATGATCTGTTTGACTAGTTGAAAGGGTCAGTTGTTTTTCAAAGATTGATTTGATATCAAAGTATCACTAGTTAAGGGTGAAGGAGGAGGATATTCAGAAAATGACATTATGTACGTGGTATGGCCATTACGAGTCTTTAGTGATGCCTTTTGGGCTGACCAATTGTAGACACCCCATTTTTGACCGACCTTAAGACTCAGACGCCACCGGTTGAGCGCTCGGTGATATTGCATCCTGTGCTTGTTCAGAGTTTCGGAGTCGCGGCCGTGCGCCCTGCCTCCGGACTCCCGAACCCTTTTCTCTACCTTGTCTCTTGCCATAACCAGCTTGGTTTTCTCTGCTTTCTTTCCGAGGGAAGGGAGTGGTCTTGTAGACTATCTCCGGTGGCCGTGGGCTACTTTTTCGTGGTCAGAGGCCATTTTGCCCATTTCGGGCTCCGGTTTGCTGAGCTGCCGATCAGGTGCCTGCCGGGACCGCCTAACCATCTCCGACTTCGGTTTTGGCTTTGGAGACCTGCTTTTAATGTTCCGAGGAACACTGGGCCTCGATGCCCACTTCGCGGCGAATACCACGGGTCGGCGCTTTCATTTTCGGACCCGAATCGCGTGATTTGGGCCCCGAGCATTCATTTCGCATCCGCTTTCTCCGGTTTTTATGAGACCTCTTTTAACATTCCGAGGAACCCCTGGGCCTCGATGCCCACTTCAGGTCAGATGCCACTTTCGTGCTCAGAGGTTTCGGGATTCCAAACCGCTTTTGGTCCCGAGCATTCATTTTGTATCGGTTCTCCGATTTTTGGCAGGACCTCTGCTTTGTCATTCCAGGGACACTGTCGCAGATACCCACTTCGCCGTGAATACCACTTCCGACCAAATTTCATTTTCGGATCCCGATTTGCGGTTTTGGCCCCGAACGCTCATTTCTCATTAGTTTTGTTCAAACTTGGCAGTACCTCTGCTTCAACATCGTGAAGATCACCGGGGTGGAGGCCAGCAATTATCCCAGATAACCGCCATTCCTCCGGAGCCCGCTTTTGCTCACTTCCCGCCAATGTTGAACACCTTGGGGTATTTTCTTCCAACCAAAGTTGCATATCCGTGATGAGGGACTGGGAGGACCCTACTAACCATCGGGTCGGCCGAAACCGTGAGTTTCATTTTTGGGCCTCCTTCAAGCTCTATGTTGTGACTCGCCTGTTGCCAATTTCCCCTTGGAACCTTGTTGCACACATCTAGGAGGACACTTTGGTATGGTGGTCGGCCGAAATTGTGCCTTTCATTTTTGGGCCTCCTTCAAGCTCTATGTTGTGACTCGTTCTGTTGCCAAATTCCACCTGGGCCTTACTCTACACACATGGGAGGACACTTCAATGGTGGTCGGCTGCACTTTTGAAGTTGATTTTTGAGGTGGTCGCCACCATAGGAGGTGGCTGGCCGGCCATGGTGGGTGGGTGGCCGGCCACCTTGAACAAAACCACCTGGCCAGACTTGTGCTTTCAAATTGCTCCAAATTGCCCATTGCCAAAGTGTCTCCTCACCCGGGGGACATTTGAGGAGGGAAAGATTGGATGCTTTCCCTCCCCTTTTACACCCCATCTTCTTGCCTATTTGAGGGCCTCTCCCCCTCCTTCTTCAAGGTTAGAAATTTTGGTCTCAAGAACACTTAACCAAATTCCCTCATTTTCATAGCTTTAAACTCCAAAGAAGCTTCAAGTGTCAAGGCCATTCCTTCATCAACACCTAGCTTCACCATCCCTACCATCACTTCAGCAGCAAGAAGGTGAATTTCAGAGGTTGAGAAGCTACAAATCAGAGCCAAGAATCAAAGAAAGACAAGTCTTCAAGGGTAAGTCCTCAAAACCAACTTTTAGGGCATTTTCTTGATCCTTTTCTATACTTTAATTGGTTGAGAATTGGGGCCCCGACCCCTACTGATTTTGTGTTTAAAATGAGCCCTCTACAACTTTGTAGAAGGGCCCAACCTCATTTGGTGTTTGTATACACTAGTTCCTTCAATATTCCTCAAGTTGGTAACATTTTTGCATGCTAAAATTGACCTATTTGTGTTGGTTTTGGGGGTCCGACCCCTACTGATTTTAGGCTTAAAATGAGCCCCTCTACAACATTGTAGATAGGCTCAACTTCATTTGGCCTTTGTATCTATCACTTCCTTCAATTTCATCAAGTAGGCCATATTTTGTATGCAATTTTTGACCTATTTTTGTTTGTTTTTGGGACCTCGACCCCTACTGGTTTTAGTCTTATTTTGACCCCCTTTACATTTTTCATGAAGAAGGTTTGGTCATTTGGTGTATAGATTGCATGTCTTAGGTTATACCCTCTTATGGCTTCATTTTTGCCTTCTATTTCTAGCATATTTGTCTTATGATTTAGAGGCTGCCATCTTCTGCATACATGCTTATTTTTGGGCCCTCTTTCATGTTATAGAAGAAAATTTTTCTATTTGAATTTTCTATATACTACTTGCTTTGAAAATCCTCTCTTTTACCGTATTCTTGCGAGCTTTTGTTGCCATATCTATGCTTGCATTTTGGCCATGTTTATTACTGAAAAATGCCATATTTGGGACTGCCTTGCTACTGTTCTTGCTGCCATGATCATATTTTGCATGTATAGCATGGCTATAGGCCATTTCGGCTTAATTTCAGACTTTCGATGAATGCATGCTTCGGTGTCGTTTCAATTGTTTCGGGCTGTTTTCCCTTTATTTAGGTGCTGAAATTCCATTGCCATGCTTGCATATCATTTCCCATGCCATTTGCATCATTTTTGCATTGTTTTTTTATGCGCCAATGGGCACGCATTTCGAGGCACCTCATTTTTATCATTCCGCAGAGCCTATGTGAGTGTGGTTGAGGCCCTCTCATGTTGGCGTAAGCCCAATTCGTGATTTTCATACTTAGATGCCATTGCCTCGATTTATGCGTGTCGCTGGCGCTGCTTTCGAGGTAGCTTTATTTTTACCCGACGGCCTCCTATGCGAGTGAGCCGAGGCTCTCCCATGTTGGTGTAAGTCCATCCGATTCCGTATGCCATTTCATTGCGCCTTTCATCATCGCCGACGAGCGCTACCAGGCACGCTGCTTTCGAGGCACTTCGGTTTTATCCGCTTTTCATTCTTTCATCATCGCCGATTTAGCGCCGCGGCACGACTTCGAGGCACTTCGGTTTTACCCGTTTTTCATTCCTTCATCATCACCTCGATTTGCTCGCCGGCGGGCACGCACTTCGTGGCACTTCGGTTTTACCCGATTTTCATTCTTTCATCATCGCCGACGATACGCCGCGGCACGCGCTTTCGAGGCACTTTGGTTTTATACAATTTTCATTCTTTCATCAACGCCTCGATTTGCGTGTCCGTGTGCACGCATTTCAAGGCACTTCGGTTTTATCCGATTCGCATCAGACATCATCGCTTTCGGCTTATGCTACCAGGCACGCACTTCGAGGCGCTTCGCTTTATCCGATTTTCATCTTTCGGATCGCCGCTTATGCGTGCGGGCACGCATTTCGAGGCATCCCATTTTTCGTAGTATCTATGTGTATTCATCCCAACATTGAGTTGTGCAACCGCTTCCTCGCCATCATGCATCGGTATGCGTGATTGGTGGCGCGAGGATCGAGACATGCATACATTTGTGAAATACACTGCCAGGCCTTTTCCTCGCCTCTCATGCAAAGAAAATTGAGTTGGCAACTTTCCTGAGCATGGCACGCTGCTTCAAGGTAAATTGCAAACAGAGGCTAATTGGGGCATCCCAAAGGATTTCGCGCCAGCAAACTACAACATACATCATCCTTCGGCGAGGCAGCCTAGCTTGCATGCCAAATTTTACAATTTCATAGTTAATTTGTTTAATTAATTAGAAATTTGTAATATTTTTGACCTGTAATATTTGGGATCAGATATTCTTTTATTCTACCTCTCACATGAGGGCATAAATGTAATAAGGGTGTGTGAGTGTGATGTATGTCTTCCAACCCCCATTTCTTTTCTCCTTTTATTTACCCGCTTTGAATGGCTAGATATAGGGCATGTTCCAATTAGCATACAAAGATGACAAAGATGTTTGCATCATTCATCTGATTGCATGCATCTGCTCAAGATCATACAAACCGCATTGTATTTTCAATCCCAAATTGAATACGTGTTAGTTGTACCATTTCATATGCCATATTTAGAATAGCCGAGCCCGCTATAGTTTGCATTCTTGCATGTGTTGCATTAGGCATTTCTGTATACCTAGGATCATGCATGATTTCTAATCATTTTCTGTTTTGGCTTGGAGTACTCGGTGAGTTTTATGCTTTAGCATCCTTGCATGCGTGTGAGTGTTGCCATGATAGCATGCTTACCATGAGGCTAAATGCTTATGTGATATAACTGCCTTGAATGCCTGTGGGTGGAGGTTGAGTTATCTGAATTGGAGCAATTCATCAATTGTTTGTTAAGCCCACTAGATTGTGGCAAAATCTGTATTTTAAGCCTACCTGCGGGTAGCAAACCATCTTTCACAAACAAACATGAGATGTTTAGTTCCAATTCAGACGGCCCAGTCTATACTTGTTTGCTGCGAGCATCACATAGTAATCCTAGGCTAATAATCGGAATAAGAACTCACAAAGTTTTTAAAAACAGATATCATGGTTAGTAGAGGCCGGTCTTTGACCGGGCGAGAGGGGGTGCTCACGATGTGACCTTCCCTAATCGTACCCAAGTTCCCGAGCCGACTTTGGTGATGACGGACACGTGGCCTTTTGGCACCGAGTCAGGGTTTCCTAAATTTCCCATTTTAAAAATATTTAGGTGGCGACTCAGATCCGCAAAGCAAATCCATGTTTGGCACTTCTTTCAAAAAAATCTGTTTTTCATCAAAACGATTTGCCGGATTTGGACTCTTTGGTTCGAGATTTGGAACCGCAACACAAAATCGAGTCCGAGCTGTAGCGAGGTCCCCCGCGGGCGTTGTTACAGTTTCTGGCGACTCTGCTGGGGAGTTTGGAGAACTTGACTCGAACTCATGATATCTGTGTTTGACTACACTTGTGTGTTTCTTTGCATTGCATTTGCATTGGTGCGCCTAGGACACCGTGTTTGCCATCTGCTATTCCTGAGCGGTTTGCCTGAGGCTTGTCTTGTCAAGGCATGTCCATAAGGCTTGCCATTACGGCTCGCCAAGATAGAACACAAACCCCTGCTTTTACCGGCACCTTTGACCATTCGACCTAGTGCATATTCGATCCATAGTGACCATTCCAAACTAGGACAAAGTTGCTTACCCGCTTATAGGTTGTTTGAAGTCATTGTGCGTAGTGAAACCCTAGTTCCTGACAAAATAGGACAGGGAAACCCTACCCCAACATAGGGGTGTTTTGGCTCTCACTTATCTGCTATGTGCTTGTTAGAGTATGCCTCTACAGGGAATGCATGTATCAGTATGAGTTTGGGCATCAGGCCTGCGGGCATCGGTTTTTGAATTTGGGAATCAGGCCTGCGGGCATTATCCAGTATTTGAGAATCAGTTGTCTCATGGATATCGATTCATTTATCGTAATGGATACAGGAATATTGACCAGTATTTGAGGACAGTGTATAACCAGCTTACCAACTGTGTGTTGTTGTATACCCGACTGTGTGTGGTGTATTCAATTTAAGCCGTTATGCTGCCCGTTTGTCTACTCGACTGTATGTGGTGTATTCAATTTAAGCTGTTATGCTGCCCGTTTTATTTCTGGTTATTTATTTCTTTTTTGCTTTTATTTATCCTTTTGCTAGGACAGTTTGTAGCACAATTGCTTCCGAACCCGTCGATACTTCAGCAACTGACACGAGGTCGCCGACTCAACCGATCCGAGGATCTAGTTGACGGACATCCAGTGTTCCATTCACTACCCCCGGTTTTTAGAAGGAGACCGAGGAAACGCAGTCCATCAGAGCAGAGATTATTGGTACAGCGGTCTGCTTTAGAGACAGATAGTCGGGTTGAGATTCCCATTTCTGCTACAGAGACACCCTTGCCAGTTTTTCAGATGGAACAACAGAATCCAACAATAGAGGCGATGATGCGCCAGATGGCTGAAAGCATGAAGCAAATGCAAGATGATGCTATCCGCCAGGCGGAATTTTCTGCATAACAAAGCCACTATCATGGCCCAACACGAAAGTTGATCACCAGACATAACAAAGCAGAACGCGGCTCGCTTCAAATCAGCCTCCTCCACCCGGCCCCACTACCCAACAACTACCGCGCCGTAATGCCCTCCAAACCCTCAAAATGCCCAGGCAGCCCAGAATATCCTCCCGAATCAACAGAACATTCTGCCAAACCCCCAAAACATTCAAGAGGACACGGGTCTCAATCTGGCCGGCTCGCCCCGCTTCCGCCACAATTAACCGTCCAAAACATTCCTGACTTCCATTTGAGTTCGAGGTAGACCAGATACCAAATTGAGCAAGTTGGAGAAGCTTTAAGAAGTCTCAAGGGCGAGGCCATCCCAAATATCGAAGACGGCTATATCGATGTGGCCGTGACTCGCCTCGACAGATTTAAAATGCCCCAGATCGATCGCTTTGATGGGTCCGAGGATCCTATGGTCCACCTCCGGTTATTCTTGACGCCTTAAGACCAATGGGCCTAACCCGACCGCAAAAGCTCTCTTTGTTCGGCCGAACTCGCCGGTGTGGCATCCACTTGGTACTCAAAACTCGATGATGATGTGAAACAAATCGATGAGATGGCCGAGGCCTTGCACAATATTCATACAACACGCAAATCGAGGTCACGACTCGTGATCTCGAGACGACGAGGTGAGCCTAAAGAGTCTTTTTTCTCGATTTCGTCACCCGGTGGAGAGCCAAGGCATCGATGATGACCTTGAGGCCAACCGATAGAGATCAAATTCGGATGATTGTGCGCAATCTCCAAACATTAATGAAGAAGATGATCCCGATCCCTTTCCCCACCTTCGCAGATTTGCATGATATGGGGATGCAGATAGAGGATGCAATGAAACAGGTCTGTTTCACCAAGATCGGATCACCTCAAGAACGTTTAATCTAATACCAATGCAGTCTGAGTGGCTCTTCCAATACGTAACTTCAGAGGTCGGAATGGTCACCACCAATCCCTTCCCAACCAAGGTCTGCAAGGCCACACCTTTTTCTCAAGCCTCCGGGAGCAGAATCAAGCCCCAAGATACCAACCCAGGGCCAACGAACCTTCTCCCCACTCTATATGTCTTTGTCTAAAGTCCCTGGTTCTAGTCGAAGGGCACCAAACCCTTGGAACCGAGGCCTCTACCGAATCCACTCCTTCCCATAATCCACCAAATATTGCCAAGACCACAAAGAACATGGTCATGACACCGACCAATGTTTCAGTCAAGGCCATGAGGTTCAGACCTCATTGACAAGAACATCATTTTACCTCCTCAAGGACCCAACGTCACAAACAACCCACTCCCCAAACACAACCAAGATCCACCAAAAAGAGTCAACCTTATCCTGACTGGGCGATTCTACGATCCCAAAGATTCACATAACTCCCTCCCACTTACCCAAGCCAGAGGTGGTCCTTCCCGACAGCACTGACTTGTGTGTGTTGGACACCTCCCCAACCTAACCTGAGTCAAAGGTGGTGATCACTGAGAATGGAGCGGGGCAAGCTTCTGAGGAGAGTAGAATCTGGAGTCTGGGTGGAGCTATCTCGAGAATTCACCGCAGAGCTTATGATCCGAGTGGATATATCTTGCCGATGAGCCGCCTAAGCTGAGTATGGGGCTGCCGGAAGAGGCCGAGTTGTGTATGATCCGGGGGGACAAGCTTGAATCAGCAGGGGATGATTTGACTGTGGTGGAAGAGGACTTCGCCAACCTTCAATTCTACAAACAGGAATCAGGGGATGCATCGATTAATTGGTTTGAAGATGAGGAGTCAGCAGAAGTCGTCGGGTGGTTGGATGATCAGCCTGATATTGTACCATTTGTGGCCGGAAGGGCCGGAGATCAGATTACATTGCCGGGGAGCGCCGGTACGAAGAATTTCGCTCAAGAACGAAACATTTTGAGAACCGCACAGTTGTTGCTGGAAGAACAAGAAAAGAGATGGGCCTCTGAGAGAGCCCGAAAAGCAAAGAACCATGAGGAAGTTGAGAGTGCTGCGGGCACGAAGACTGAACATGCCAAGAGCATGAGGAATGAAATTACTGGGAGCACAAGCAAGCCAGAACCGGACAGATGCCTGCTAGACGCTAATGGAATGTGGTGGGAAGATGACGACTTGTATCTTGCCCACACAGACGAAGACTGGGCAGGTGGCCAACCGGACAGTACTTGGTACCTCGAGGAGGTAGATCACATGACTAGAAGTGGGCGGTATTTCAAGCCCCCACACCTTGATCAACCCGAGGCATCAGGGAAAGATAAGGAGGCAGAGAAACAGAAAGAAAAGCAAGTGGAAGAAGAGGTCAGATCAAGCAATAAAGAAAATACAAGCGCACATCTCCATTTGGGGATCGCTATGGCTTCGAGGGTGCACCGGCAGTCAGTTTTATCTGCCATGGACAGCGAAGCTTTCCATCGAAACTACGCCGAACAACTAGTTGGTTTGGTCTTCCCGGAGGAGGTTCCCCATTGACCTTTACGGACAAGAATTGTCACCGAGGGCGTGGACCATAATGCACTTCTACATCTCTCAGAGAATGCAGGACAAATGGATTCCGTGGTGCTTGTTGACACCGGTCCGCTATCAATGTTTGTCCGCCGTAACGGCCTATGCGATTGGGTTAAAGCTCATGGACTTCACAATCGACTACTCAGTAATCGAGCATATGATAATACAAGCAGGATGTCTTGGGGATGCGAAAATCCAAACCAAAATTGGGCCCGACAACACGAAATAGATTTTCATGTCTTGGAGGTCCCCGTGATCTTTCAACATGCTTTTGGGGCGACCCTGGTTGCATCAGGTGAAGGCCGACTCATCTACTCTACATCAAATGGTGAAATACCCCTTTGAAAAGGGAGTAGCCATTGTTTTTGGGAACTCATCAATCCATCCCCCTCCGGAGGTATCTACGCCAGTCTTGGAGATTGAACACGGCATGGAGGACATGTTTATATCGGGATTTACTTTGGCTGAGGCCCGGGTGGTACAGAACATTATAGCTGTGAATGAGGGTTTGGATGTCGGCGCTGCCGCCTACCTCATGAACAAGCTACGATATCCCCGGATGGGATTGGGAAGAAGCGCCGAAGGTGTCGCAATAATGGTCAAGTGCCACATAATCCACATACCTTTGGATTAGGTTATCTGCCTACCAAAGAAGACTGGACGAGGAAAGGAAAGGAAATGGCCAGCAGGGCCAAGGCAAAGCAGGCTGGGAAGCCTTTTGATCTAATACATAGGCCCATCTGGGGTACCCTGAACGGACGCTTCGTCCGGGAGGGGGAAGATTTTCCATTTTGCGGCTTCCCAGAACCATGGTTGAACGCGGAGGGGAAGCGCTGCATTGTGTTTCGAATCTTCTTCGACCGCAACTATCCGGATGACGCTCAAGAGCGCATGCACTCCAACAACCGAGATCGAAAGGAATGAGGCAAAGGAGTCCCGAGGGCACCGAATTGGAAGTGGGGTAGCGCCGCATGTCTCCTCTCTCGATCCTCCGATCGACTGTGATTGCTTGGGGAATAACGTCGCTTTCCGTGATTGAGATGAAACGCCGCGGCCAACCAAAGCCTATCTTGGACGATCGATCGCACCTCTCTCATTTGGCAAGACGAGGAGGATTCTTATCCAGCAGCTTCCGGAAGTCAGTAGTGAGCCGAATCGATTCCACCGAAGTCTTCGAAGTTTAATCAGTTCCACTGACCGAAGTCGAGTCTGCACTTCGATGTTAACCCGATGCCGAGTCTTGTCCAGTCAGTTTTTTCTTTTCTTTTGAGTCTGTTAAACCGGCGAATTGGATGATCTGGATGAACTTAATGAGAATGAGGTGAATGTGGTTTCCAGTACTTTTCTCAGGCCCTAATTTATTGCATTAACTCGACTTTCAAAATTTTGATCAAAACGACGAGGACGGTGCCTCCGGTTTACAACGCTAATTGAGCAAGAGCAAGAGAGATTTGTTAAGCCTTTAACGGATGAAATCATTTCAGAATATTGGTATCGAGGAAGACCCGCGGCGGGTCCAGATCGGGTCCACGTTGTCTTCGAGGAACGCGAGCGCTTAGTCGCTTATTAAAAGATTTCAAAGATGTTTTCGCGGTCCCACGAAAACATGCCCGAATCGATCCCGAGATTGTACAAGATCGGATCCCCTTGACCCCGGGCCCGACCTATCAAGCGAAGCTCAAGGATCCGCCGGATTGGGCTCTCAAGATCAAAGAAGAGGTCACTACAAATTGACGCAGCTTCTCGCTAGTATCGTAATATCCCACTTGGTTGGCCAACATAGTGCCAAGTCAAGAAAGATGGCAAGATCCGTGTGCGAGACTTCGTGGATTTAAATGAGCCATCCAAGGACGACTTTCCCTTGCCACACATTGATGAGCTAGTGGACTTTACAAACAGGCATGCACCGCCTCGCTCATGGATGGCTTCTGCTATAACCAGATCGTGATGGCACCAGAGGATGAGAGAAGATCGTGATTCACCACCCCTGGGGAACATATCGCTATCGGTCATGCCGCTTGGGTTGAAGAATGTCACTACTTATCAACGGGTCACACCACAATACTACATGATATGATCCACAAAGAGGTAGAGGTGTACGTGATCTACATGATTGTCAAGTCCAAAGAAAGAGAGGGCTACTACACCGCCTTTGCAAGTTTTTCCAAAGGATCGTGGAATTCAAAGGCGGTTAAACCCTCGTAAATGTACGCTTGGTGTTACAATGAAAAATGTCGGGTTTCGACATAATAAAGGCATCGAGGTCATTCTTCCAAAATCAAGGCCATCTTAGAAATGCCACCACCAAAGACTGAAAAAGAGGTGCGCGGCTTTCTGGGAAAAGTGAAATTCATAACACGGTTTATTTCAAAACTAACCTTCACTTGTGAACCACTTTTTGGTCTCCTCATGAAAGGCAACAAATTCCAATGGGACGGCCGGTGCCAGGTGGCGTTTGAATAGATTAAAGAATATCTACAGAACTCCACCCGCTTTATCACCACCGTAATCGTGGAAACCGTTGATTTTGTACTGCTGATCGAGACCACAATGGGTCGCATGCTTGCACAAGAATCAAGATAGGCGGAGAAAGCCATCTATTATTTGAGCAAGAAAATGCTAGAGTATGAGACCCAGATACGCCACCGAAAAGGCTTGTCTAGCTCGTATGGGCTACCAAGAAGTCATGCACTACCCGTTAGCTCACTCAGTAATGCCGTTTCGCGACTTGATCCCATCAAATATCTTTTTCGAGAAACCAACTTACGGGTAGGCTAGCTCGTTGGTTGTCATGTTTCCTAATTTGATCTTACATATGTGACGCCGAAGTCAAGAAGGGCGAGCAAAGAGCGAGTTCCTGCCGACCATCCGGTTGAGGGGATGAAGGCTTGAGTACCTATTCCCGATGAAGCAATTCAAGATATCGACGAGGAAAGTTGGATAATGTACTTTGACGAGCGCCAAATCAACATGGGTATGGGATAGGAGTGTTGCCGATAGCACCGACAATTCCTCAGATCCTCTAGCCTTCAAACTCCGCTTCAAAGTCTCAAATAACGGGCGTAATACGAAGCGGCATTGTCGTATGGAAGCAGCCTCGAATTAGGGCAAGACGGCCGACGCCATCGGAGATTCGAATCTTGTTGTGTCTCAAGCCAAAGGAGACCGGAAAGTAAAAGAAGAAAATATGATGATGTATCACCAAACCTTGGATTTGCCGATTCCTCGGTTTGAAAAGTTAAGTTTTACTCATCTACTAAGAGAGAACAACAAGTTCGCAGACGCTTTAGCAACTCTATCATCCATGATAGACATCCCACGTGGAGTCCGAATCGCCCAAATATTATCGACTGTAAATTCGCGACCGCCTATGAGTCGATTGCAGCCCATAGATGAAGTTCGTGACGAACACCCCGTATTACGACATCCGAACTTTTGGAAATGTAAACATACCCGCCAGGTAAATGCCAAAGACAAGAGGGCAATCGAAGAATGTCACCCAGCCATCATCTCATGGGTAAATCAGATAGAAGAGGTCATCCGAAATGCATAAACCGGTGTTGATGTCAAGAGTCCAAGCGTCCGATGGAAGCCATCCACGGGGTGAGTGCGGTGCCCATATGAATCGGGTGATGGTGACTAGGAAGATCCTTAGGCAAGGTTATTATTGGTCAACCATGGAGGAGGATTGTATTTTCTTAAAGCGATGCCATTAAATGTCGATTCATGCAAATCGCATGAACATTCCGCCACAAAGCTGTACAACATGACTTCGCCATGGCCTTTTTCTCGTCGGGAATTGATGTGATCGAGCAACACGCCGAAGGGTCAAACGGGCATGAGTTCATCCTCGAGCGATAGATTACTTCACAAAGTGGGTTGAGGCCCAATCTTATGCAAAGGTTGAAAGCTTCACACGTTGCAAAATTCATCGTAAACAACATCATCTCGCCGCCACGGGTCCCGAATGAAATAGTTTCGCATAATGGTTCCCACTTCAAGAAGGAGGTGATTGACTTGTTAGAGAAATACAACGTGGCTTTTCATAAGTCGTCACTTATCGCCGCAAACCAACGGAGCAGCTTGAGGCCGCCAACAAGAATATCAAGCGATATTACGTAAGATGGTGGAAACCTCAGGATCGGCCGGATAAGTTGCCATTTGCTCTATGGGGCTACAGGACTTCGATCAGAACTTCTACTGTTGTGACTCCGTACTCATTAGTCTATGGGATGGAGGCCGTTCTACCAATTGAGATTGAGGTCCCATCATTGCGAGTATTGGCCGAAAGTGCCGATAGTCAAGCGGATTGGCAAAGAAAGGTGTTTGAAGAACTCATGCTCTTTGATGAAAGGAGATTGAAAGCACTGTACCACATTCAGGGTTATCAACGCAGAATCGCCCGGGCTTTCAACAAGAAGGTTAAGTCTAGGAACTTGAAAGAAGGAGATTTGGTGCTCAAGGACAACCGAGCTCCCATCCACGACTCCAAGGCAAGTTCGCACTCCAATTGACCGGGTCCCTACATCATCAAGTCAATGTCGTGGAGTGTGGTTCGATGGATCTAGATGGCTTGGAGTTTTCCCAACCGATCAATATGGACAAGTTGAAGAAATACTACCTTGAGAGGCTCACAGGGCCGAAACCCGAAAGGGCGACCTAGGCAAAACTCAGAGCATAGAAAATTTGAAAAATATAAAACCGAGCTCGAAGGTTGAAAACCCGCAAAGGGCGGCCTTGGCAAAAGTTAGAGCGCTAAAAGGAGAGCAAAACACTCGAGCGAACCTAACCCCGAACTACGAAGACTTGATTCCCATCTTTGGGATACGAGGCGCCTTCATCTTGAAGTTCACCACAATCTTTTCCCGATCAACTTAGTCCATTTTGATCACCTCACCATCTTTATTCATCAAGATTCACTACGATCTCCGGCATGCTGTTATTCAAACTAGGGGCAACTTTCCGTTGCAATGAAGTGTCGCGGCATCATTCAGACTAGGGGCAACTTTCCGTTGCCACATTTTGCCGAAGCACCTTTTTCAAACTAGGGGCAACTTTCCAGTTGCTAGGATTCGGGGTTGTGCATCTCAGTGACAGATTTCAGGCGTGTCCAGTTCCGATCCATATCGAAAATAGTTTTGAAAAGTTTTCATAAAAGTTGACTTTGTTCAAATTAATCTTTTCGCAACTAAGACCATTTTTGGACCAAAAGCGGAGAATTTTCAGTACCTCAACCTTCAATTTCATTGATTTCGAAACAGAGTTCTTCTGCTCTTGCATACAATTGAATTTGCTTTTTATTACATTCATAAAGAAAACTTGAAAGTACTAATAAAGCAATAAATCTGGGGCATAGTCCAGTCAGGTGTCCCTGCGCCCCCTCCCAGAGCTAGTCAAAATTTCAGATGCCAACTTAGGCCCAGCTTGTATGACTGAACTAGCGCGGAGTACGGAATGGGAGATAAAATATACAGTGAGTCAAGCCGATCAGACGGATCCCAGTATCCTGGAACTTGCTGTAACTCATCGCTGAAAGATTAAGCCAGGAACGGCGCCATGCAATGCGATCTGCTGACAAGTTGCGCATCCATTCGAACCACCAGCTCTCATCGGGAGCATTAACTAGGCGTTGCCGAAAGAAGTAGCCATGGGTCAATAGGCAGGCAAGAGTCCACAACTTGCAACTTCTCACAACCATATCCGGGGACGGATGAAAATGAGAGAATAAAGAATAGAGAGATGCGACGAGAGAAAAGTAAGGTAAGGGTTTTATGAGAAAAGTCGAGCCCGAGGGTCGAAAGTGATGTAAGCAAATACAAGTGAGCTTGGGGAAACATTACCTATAGCAAGAGTGGACTCCCGCAACTGATTGTCTCCCTACAGAGAAGGCATCCGTGCCTATCAATTTTGGATACACTCCACTATCCGATAGTCCATCCGCGCAGGCATCGTGTTATATTTTTGCTTATCGAGTTGTTGTTTTGCTTATTGAGTTGTAAGTTTTGTCGAGCCGTCTGCTTTATGCTTTTGAGTTGTTACTTTTTGATTACACAATTTTGTTAAGTCTTGTCTATTGAGTCGTTAACATTATTGTACTTTGTTTATCGAGTTGTAAACTCGCTAAGATTCTGCTTTTATTTCTTAGTGAGTCGCTTTTGTTTTGCTTTGTTGCCGGTTCCCCACCTAACCCTAGAAATACATGAGGCGATTTCCATTCAATTCCATTTTGTGCAAGATAATGCGATGCGATGCTGAGAATTTCAAATACAACATCTTTTCAAAAGCTGTTTCATTTCATCATGTCTTACAAAAATAAAGGTACAAGTTTTACAGAAAATAAAACTGCCTAACAAATGTGCAAAGTGCTGCAAATTACTAGCTAAAAAGTAGAATAAAGCATAAATAACATCGCCCCTCGAGCGAGAAGGGAGGCCCCTCATCCTTTCTCGGGATAATCTCTACATCATCATCACCATCCGGATCGAGCCGCCATCCTCCCGGATCCCCTCAGCTCATCTCCGCCTGAACCAAGACCAGGCCTCCTCTCCAGAGATGTCTCTCGATATGTGGCTCATGACCACCTCCTCCTCGTCATCCTCAACAATGGGTGCCTCAAGGTCATGAGACGACTCTCCTCCGCCAGCCTCGATGAGACTGATGGCCCAGCCTCCAGCCCTCGCACTGGAAGGTCTAGCACCTCGACCTCTCTGCGAGGGCCCTGGTCGCCCGTGATGAAGATATACGGGGCATCTCAAGATGCAAAGTGCAATACATCGCTCAAGAATGAAAAGCAGGGAAATGCATGTGAAAAGGGTGTGTGTCGATGTGCTCTACATGCCTATCAACATAGCAGGGTCTAAAACCGAGTATCATCAGAACATGCTAGTACAGGAAAATGGACAAGACTTCCACACCCACGATGCTCATCTGCCTCCTCCAGAAGATCATGCCCTCGAATGAGGCCAGCATCCCGAGCAGCTCGTCCGTATATTCAACAGGAGGCTGCAAATACAGATGCAAAATTATCAGTAACGGAATCAATGTTCAAATATCTGACTGATAAATCAAAGCTGAAAAACATACCGGGGGGGAGTCAGGGTCTCTAACATATCTGTGATCAGGCAGAGGAGGCTCTATCGGACCGTAAGGCGCCCCAAATCGCCAGCCATTAACTCGGCCGGCATGTCCGCCACCCCGATGATCAAGAGACGGAGGGATTGAGGGATCGAATCGCCTCACCTTCGATCTCGCCACCGCTAGAAGAAGGAATATTCAGAGTATGGGCGCGACTCGAAGACGGTGCACCAGTAGAGGTCCGCGCCGGAGCCCGCACTCCCGTCAAGCGGGGCATCAAATATATGCGGCGGTAGGTGGCGTAGTTCCCATCGATATGATGCAACAAAGCATCACTGCCCTGCATGTACTGCTCGACCTCCTCAGGGGATAATCTATCAGCAGTCCGCATGGTGTCTGGAGGCACAGCAGGAGTGTCCTGAGAATCGCCCCCCCATATCTGACAACAAAGCGTTTCAGAACCAAACCCCGCCGACCGTCCTCGAAAGCAGAATCAGACGACAACAACTCGATGCTCCAGGGTACAGAGTCTCGAGCTCGTCACCAAAGACTGCCCAAGGCTGCCAGGTGATCTGTGGATAACCAGTATACAAATCAGCCAGAAATCAGATATACAGAGCAGATCAAAGATAAGAATAAAAGGAACTGAGAGTTCAAGCAATACCTCTGTCGCTCGAACAGTATCAAAGTATCGTCGCAGAGAGGAGAGAGTCTCTCGAGGCCTCGCCAGATGCTCGCCCTCAAACATCAAAGAAAATGGAGTCATAGGAGGTCCTACCACCTCCATCTCCGGAGCCAATGTGGGGAAGTACACATACACCCACAGCTGAGAAAGGCAATGCAGAGTGTGAGTACAAAGTGCTAAAGATGTATCACGAATGCCAAGTGCGCCAGGCGTGCAAGTGAACAAGTAATGAGGAGCAAAATGTAAATCAAGAGGACGGAATGTACCTCCTGTGCTCTCCAAGAGCCACCGAGTAAGTCCCTCAGGCGAGAGATCTGCTCATGTAGCAAGAAGGGTAGCCAGGCCGCCTAATCATACCGCTCACCTGTGAGAGGTCCACTAAAGCGCCAAGAGTACAACCCTACCAGTTCCTCTATCGGCGAACAAGGTGGTACCGAGGAGGTACATGAGAAAACCACGGGCGTCGCCCGCCTCCTCAGAGTCTCAGTTCCATCTCAGGTCACGGAAATGGGAAGCAAACCAGGAGTATCGGACTCTCCCCGAACCTCTGTCTACAGGTGGGTGTGTCCCTAACAAGTGCATCCAGGCAGCCTGCCAGTCACCCATATCCTCGTCATAGGGAATGGGCCTACCGCCTAAGTCTAGGCCGGTGAGCATAGCAAAATCTAGCGGGGTCATGGTCATGTCCCCCGTCGCAGAAAAATGGAAGGAATTGGTGGTGTCCCACCACCTCTCTGCTAAAGCTGCAAATAGGGTCCTACTAATGAGGCAACGAGATAACCCTCTGCAGAATGGCCCAAATCCTGCAAGATCGACCAATCCCCGGACAGCTTCCGGAAGCTCAAAATACCATTCCCTTGCGGCGCCGGAGCCATATCCTCTCATCGTCTCGAACGAACTCAAGATTTAGAATCAATGCATGGATCAGCAAATGAAGTGGAAATGAGCTGTGTGCAAATAAAGCGAAAATGAGCTGTGTGCAAATAAAGCGAAAATGAGCTGTGTGCAAATAAAGCGAAAATGAGCTACGTGCAAATGAAGTGAAAATGGGCTGCGTGTTCAGTAAATTTGGTATTTGGGCTGCGTGTTCAAAGTTTCAGTACATCTGAGTTCGGGACCGTGTGTTCTACTCAACATTAGTGGACTGCGCGTTTGCTTCGAATCGGGACTGTGTGTTCTACTCAACATCAGTGGGCTGTGTGTTCACTTTAAGTTTGGGACCGTGTGTTCTACTCAACGTCAGTGGGCTGTGTGTTCGCTTCAAGTTTGGGACTGCGTGTTCTACTCAACATTAGTGGATCGGTTCGCTCAAGTTCGGATCGTGTGTTCTACTCAACATCGATTAACGTGTGTTCACTTTAAGTTTGGGACCGTGTGTTCTACTCAACGTCAGTGGGCTGTGTGTTCGCTTCAAGTTTGGGACTGCGTGTTCTACTCAACATTAGTGGACTGTGTGTTCGCTTCAAGTTTGGGACCGTGTGTTCTACTCAACATCAGTGGGCTGTGTGTTCACTTTAAGTTTGGGACCGTGTGTTCTACTCAACGCCGATGGCGTGTGTTCGCTTCAAGTTTGGGATCGCGTGTTCTACTCAACATTAGTGGACTGTGTGTTCGCTTCAAGTTTGGGACTGTGTGTTCTACCTCGACATCGCTGGATCGTATGCGCTTGCTTCAAATTGGGACTGTGTTCTACTCAACGTCGTCAGCCGTGTATTCACTTCAAATCTGGTCAGGTGTTCTGCTTCAAGTTTAGGGTCTGTGTGTTCTACTTTTTAATCGATTAGGGTGTGTTCGCTTCAAGTCATGTGTGTTCGTAAAATCAGTTTTGGAGACTGGTGTCCTACTCTCGATCAAGATGTCTGTGTGCTCATTTTCAACTTCAGGCTGTGTCTTCAGTGAATCAATGTTGGAGCTGTGTGTCCAATTTCTAACTAAGGCACACTGTGCGTTCACAATTATTCAATATGCCAAGTGTTCATGAAATTCAAATGGCTAAGCCACATGCTCAAAATACAAGTACTGTGTCGTAAGCTAAACTGTGGGTCTAAGCACGGCAAAAGTACAGAATGCACGAAGGATGCGGATAATAAAATACCTCTGCATCGTAGGAGAGATGCTGCTCCGGCTCTCGTAAGAGAAGATCCCCGGGTGCTCGATCGTTAAAATCGGTAAAATGACGGAAAGTGGCCCGCGGAAGCCGATGAACCGCCGGAGCATATCGATCGGGAAAGAAAGGGCGAACCCATGAATACCATAAAGTCAAAATCATCTCCGCAGGAAAACCTCCGTCGTGAGGAAAAGGACCGCCATTCGAGAAATCTGCAAGAGGAGCAAAAATGAGCAAATGGGCCAAAATTGCAAAAAGTCAACAAAAGTCAACTCTGAGATGAAAAGTCAACAAAAGTCAACCCCGGAAAATTTTCCAAATATTGAAACAAAATTACCTCAAGTAGTGAAAATGAGAAGAGAAGCCCCAAAGTCGAAATTTAGTCGCTTCAAAGTGCTTAAATCAAAGATTTCATGAAAACAACTTATGGGAGGCCGAGGGACCAGCGTATAAAATGCAGATCTGAGAGAAAGTGGTCTAGAGAGCAAGAGGAAGAAGTTTTGCAACTTTGGGTGTGATTTCGAGGCAATGGAGGTGTATATATATAGAAAATGCAAAATGACCAAAATGCCCTGCTTTAGGGAGGTGGCCGGGCCACCTAACCCGGCCGGCCCCTCTACTTTTTGGCCTGGCCGATGGCCTCTCCTAGGGTGGAGACCGCCGACCACCTTCCCCTCCTCCCTACCTCTCGCAAATTTTGAGGAAAATTGGAGCTCCCGGACCAAAAAGTTGAAGAAAAGTACACTTCTCGCGAATTGCTCAACAAACTTTAGTCGCAATTATTGACATGTGTCTCATCGTTATTCATCAAAATCGGAGTGTATCCTTTTGATCATGTCGTGACCTCTCCGAATGTAAATCGAGGTCGCGATCGAGTTCTGCGTCGCCGAATGCGATTTTCCAAATCGTTCATCGTGCAACAACCTGACATCCCGATTTGTGCTCATTTGTCATTATTTGGCTTCTAATTTGCACTCGTGATTGTTTTGCATTGTCATGCATGACTTCAGATACCGCACTTTCGTGCATAAACATGCGTTGTCGCGCATTACCTTTCCTCGCGTTGTTGCATTCACATCGACACTGTGTGTGTCGAACCTTTGGAATCATAGGAATTACATTGAATATATGTTGTTGGCATATTGTTCCCGTTGAATTTCTCTATTTTTCAGGCACGATATTGTATGTACGGTTCATTTGAGGCTGGTGCGACCAGACGAATCGCGCAGGTATCGTATCTTCTCCGTGTGAGACGCGACGAGGATTGAATGATTCTCCGCATTCCTAACTGCATGAAATGTAGTTGTTTGCTTTGCATTCTTGCTTAAAACTGTTGCATCTATTTGTCAATATCTGCTTCATTACAGCTTGCTGCATTTGCATGATCATCTGGCTCCGCGCCTATCATTTTGCATTCTGCCGTCATGCACGTATCTCTGTTTATCTCGTATGTTTGTCTAAGTCTTCGGCCTTGTCAAAAATGGGTCGTCTTTGGGCTTTGACATTCACTCCCGTCACTTCTTGACTTCCGAGTTCTGTCAAAGAGGGGCAACTGTAGACACCCCATTTTTGACCGACCTTAAGACTCAGACGCCACCGGTTGAGCGCTCGGTGATATTGCATGCTGTGCTTGTTCAGAGTTTCAGAGTCGCGGCCGTGCGCCCTGCCTCCGGACTCCCGAACCCTTTTCTCTACCTTGTCTCGGTTTGCGAACCAGGCTTGGTTTTCTCTGTTTTCTTTCCCGAGGGAAGGGAGTGGTCTTGTAGACTATCTCCCGGTGGCCGTGGGCTACTTTTCGTGGCCGTAGGCCATTTTGCCCATTTCGGAGCCCGGTTCCCGGTTTTTGAACAGGCCGTGATTCGGGACCGCCTAACCATCTCCGACTTCTCCGGTTTTGGCGGAGACCTCTGTTTTAATGTTCCGGAACACTGGGGCCTGATGCCCACTTCGCGAATACCACTTAGGTGCCGGCGCCCATTTTGACCGGCTGCGTGATTTGGGCCCGAGCATTCATTTCATCCGCTTTCTCCGGTTTTTGGCGGAGACCTCTGTTTAACATTCCGAGGAACCCTGGGCCCCGATGGCCGTCAGATGCCACTTCGGTGCTCAGAATCGGTTTGGGACTAAGCCTTGCTTTTGGTCCCGAGCATTCATTTTGTATTTTTCTCCGATTTTTGGCAGGACCTCTGTTTTGTCATTCCGAGGGACACTGGGTCGCAGATACCACTTCATTGCTGAATACCACTTCCGCACTGACCCATTTTCGGATCCCGATTTGCTCGGTTTGGCCCCGACGCTCATTTCTCATTAGTTTTTGTTCAAACTTGGCGGTACCTCTGTTTCAACATCAGAAGATCACCGGGGTGGGAGGCCAGCAATTATCCCAGATAACCGGTTCGCTCCTCCCGAGCCCGTTTTGCTCACTTAGGGCCAATGTTGAACACCTTGGGGGTATTTTCTTCCAACCAAAGTTGCATATCTGATGAGGGACAGGAGGACCCTACCAACTCTTGGTCGGCGAACCGTGAGTTTCATTTTGGGCCTCTCCTTCAAGCTCTATGTTGTGACTCCTGCTTGGTGTTGCCAATTTCCCTTGGAACCTTGTTGCACACATCTAGGAGGACACTTTGGTATGGTCGGCGAAATTGTGCCTTTCATTTTTGGGCCTCTCCTTCAAGCTCTATGTTGTGACTCCTGGTTCAGTGTTGCCAAATTCCGACCCTGGGGCCTTATTCTACACACATGGGAGGACACTTCTGAATGGTGGTCGGCCAGAATTTTTGAAGTTGATTTTTTGAGGTGGCTGGCCGGCCATAGGAGGTGGCTGGCCGGCCATGGTGGGTGGCTGGCCGGCCACCTTGAACAAAACCACCTGGCCGGCCAGACTTGTGCTTTCCAGCCTGTTCCAGCTGTCCAGCTGCTTTTCAAAGTGTCTCCCTCACCCGGGGGACATTTCAGGAGGGAAAGATTGGATGCTTTCCCTCCCCTTTTACACCCCATCTTCTTGCCTATTTGAGGGCCTCTCCCCCTCCTTCTTCAAGGTTAGAAATTTTGGTCTCAAGAACACTTAACCAAATTCCCTCATTTTCATAGCTTTAAACTCCAAAGAAGCTTCAAGTGTCAAGGCCATTCCTTCATCAACACCTAGCTTCACCATCCCTACCATCACTTCAGCAGCAAGAAGGTGAATTTCAGAGGTTGAGAAGCTACAAATCAGAGCCAAGAATCAAAGAAAGACAAGTCTTCAAGGGTAAGTCCTCAAAACCAACTTTTAGGGCATTTTCTTGATCCTTTTCTATACTTTAATTGGTTGAGAATTGGGGCCCCGACCCCTACTGATTTTGTGCTTAAAATGAGCCCCTCTACAACTTTGTAGAAGGGCCCAACCTCATTTGGTGTTTGTATACACTAGTTCCTTCAATATTCCTCAAGTTGGTAACATTTTTGCATGCTAAAATTGACCTATTTGTGTTGGTTTTTGGGGTCCGACCCTACTGATTTTGAGCTTAAAAAGAGCCTCTCTACAACATTGTAGATAGGCTCAACTTCATTTGGCCTTTGTATCTATCACTTCCTTCAATTTCATCAAGTAGGCCATATTTTGTATGCAATTTTTGACCTATTTTTGTTTGTTTTTGGGACCTCGACCCCTACTGGTTTTAGTCTTATTTTGACCCCCTTTACATTTTTCATGAAGAAGGTTTGGTCATTTGGTGTATAGATTGCATGTCTTAGGTTATACCCTCTTATGGCTTCATTTTTGCCTTCTATTTCTAGCATATTTGTCTTATGATTTAGAGGCTGCCATCTTCTGCATACATGCTTATTTTTGGGCCCTCTTTCATGTTATAGAAGAAAATTTTTCTATTTGAATTTTCTATATACTACTTGCTTTGAAAATCCTCTCTTTTACCGTATTCTTGCGAGCTTTTGTTGCCATATCTATGCTTGCATTTTGGCCATGTTTATTACTGAAAAATGCCATATTTGGGACTGCCTTGCTACTGTTCTTGCTGCCATGATCATATTTTGCATGTATAGCATGGCTATAGGCCATTTCGGGGCTTAATTTCGTACTTTCGGGATGAATGCATGCTTCGGGTGTCGTTTCGAATTGTTTCGGGGCTGTTTTCCCCTTTATTTAGGTGCTGAAATTCCATTGCCATGCTTGCATATCATTTCCCATGCCATTTGCATCATTTTTGCATTGCCTCGGTTTGCGTGCCAATGGGCACGCATTTCGAGGCACCTCATTTTTATCATTCCGGCAGCCTATGTGAGTGTGGTTGAGGCCCTCTCATGTTGGCGTAAGCCCAATTCGCATTTTCATACTTGTATGCCATTGCCTCGATTTGCGTGTCCGCGGGCGCGCGTTTCGAGGTAGCTTTATTTTTACCCGACGGCCTCCTATGTGAGTGAGCTGAGGCTCTCCCATGTTGGTGTAAGTCCATCCCGGCATTCCGTATGCCATTTCATTGCGCCTTTCATCATCGCCTCGATTTGCGCGCCGGCGGGCACGCGTTTCGAGGCACTTCGGTTTTATCCGTTTTTCATTCTTTCATCATCGCCTCGATTTGCGCGCCGGCGGGCACGCACTTCGAGGCACTTCGGTTTTACCCGTTTTTCATTCCTTCATCATCACCTCGATTTGCGCGTGGCACGCGCCGAGGCACTTCGATTTTACCCATTCTTTCATCATCGCCTCGATTTGCGGCGTGGCACGCGCCGAGCGCCATTTACCCGATTTTCATTCTTTCATCATCGCCTCGATTTGCGGCGCGGCACGCTGCCGAGGCACTTCGATTTATCCGATTTTCATTCTTTCATCATCGCCTCGATTTGCGTGTCCGTGTGCACGCATTTCAAAACACTTCGGTTTATCCGATTACGCATCGTACATCATCGCCTCGTTTGCGCGCTTTGTGGGCACGCGCTTCGAGGCGCCGCTTTTATCCGATTTTCATCTTCGGCATCGCCTCGGTTTGCGTGCGTGGCACGCATTTCGAGGCATCCCATTTTCGTAGCATTCATGTGTATTCATCCCAACATTGAGTTGTACCGTCGCTCCTCTACCATCATGCATCGGTATGCGTGATTGGTGGCGCGAGGATCGAGACATGCATACATTTGTGGAATACACTGCTGTGCCCTTTTCCTGCTCTCTGTTGCAGCAAAATTCAGAGTTGGCAACTTTCCGGAGCATGGCACGCGGTTCAAGGTAAATTGCAAACAGAGGCTAATTGGGGCATCCCAGTGGATTTCTGCGCCAGGCAGCTACAACATACATCATCCTTCAGAAGCGAGGCAGTCCCTAGCTTGCATGCCAGCTTTTACAGCTTTCATAGTTAATTTGTTTAATTAATTAGAAATTTGTAATATTTTGGACTGTAATATTTGGGATCAGATATTCTTTTATTCGGACCCTCTGCGCGAGGGCATAAATGTAATAAGGGTGTGTGAGTGTGATGTATGTCTTCCAACCCCCATTTCTTTCTCCCTTTTATTTACCCGCTTTGAATGGCTAGATATAGGGCATGTTCCAATTAGCATACAGCATGACAGCATGTTTGCATCATTCATCTGTATTGCATGCATCGGGCTCGGCGCATCATACAAACTGCATTGTATTTTCAATTCCAAATTGAATACGTGTTAGTTGTAGCATTTCATATGCCATATTTAGAATAGCCGAGCCTGCTATAGTTTGCATTCTTGCATGTGTTGCATTAGGCATTTCTGTATACCTAGGATCATGCATGATTTCTAATCATTTTCTGTTTTGGCTTGGAGTACTCGGTGAGTTTTATGCTTTAGCATCCTTGCATGCGTGTGAGTGTTGCCATGATAGCATGCTTACCATGAGGCTAAATGCTTATGTGATATAACGCCTTGAATGCTGTGGGTGGAGGTTGAGTTATCTGAATTGGAGCAATTCATCAATTGTTTGTTAAGCCCACTAGATTGTGGCAAAATCAGATTTTAAGCCTACTGCGGGTAGCAAACCATCTTTCACAAACAAACATGAGATGTTTAGTTCCAATTCGACCCGATCTATACTTGTTTCTTTCGAGCATCACATAGTAATCCTAGGCTAATAATCTAATAAGAACTCACAAAGTTTTTAAAAGCAGATATCATGGTTAGTAGAGGCGGTCTTTGACCGGGAGAGGGGTGCTCACGATGTGACCCCTAATCGTACTCCAAGTTCGAGCCGACTTTGGTGATGACTCGACACGTGGCCTTTTGCACCGAGTCGTGGTTTCCTAAATTTCCCATTTTAAAAATATTTAGGTGGCGACTCTGTTATCTGGCAAAGCAGTCCATGTTTGGCACTTCTTTCAAAAAATCCGTTTTCTCAAAACGATTTGCCGGATTTGGACTCTTTGGTTCGAGATTTGGAACCGCAACACAAAATCGAGTCCGAGCTGTAGCGAGGCTCCCCGCGGGCGTTGTTACACCAATACACTGGCGTCATTTATGGACTTGATGAATCGAGTCTTTCGTAAGTTCTTAGATTAGTCCGTGGTCATCTTCGTCAACGACATCTTATTCTACTCACCCTCCGAGGAGGAACACAGGGAACACGTGCGGGTTGTACTTGAGTTTCTTAGAGCACATTGTTTATATGCTAAGTTCGAGAAGTGTGAGTTTTAGTTCAATGAAATTAAGTTTCTAAACCATGTGTTGTCTAGGGAAGGGGTGATTGTAGATTCATCTAAGATAGACGCAATACAAGATTAGGAACAACCTAAGAATGCTTTTGAGATCTGGATTTTTTTGGGCTTAGCCAGGTATTACCGATGTTTTGTAAAAGATTTCTCTACATTGGCATCACTATTAACTTGGTTGATAAGGAAAAGAGTTAGATTTGCGTGGAGTGAGGCTTGTGAGAAGTCGTTTCAAGAATTTAAAGATAGACCCTTCACTGATCCAGTTTTGATTATTCTAGAGAGAGGTTTAGGTTATTCAATTTATTGTGATGTGTCTCGCGAAGGTTTGGGTTGTGTATTGATGCAAAACAGGAAAGTTGTAGCCTATGGTTCATGACAGTTGAAAACGCACGAGAGAAACTATCATACTCATGACTTAGAACTACCAGTGGTGATTTTTGCCTTACAAATCTGGAGACACTATTTGTATAGAGAGAAATTTGAGGTATTTTCTGATCATAAAAGTTTAAAATATTTGTTTTCACTAGAAGACTTGAATTTAAGGAAGAGGATGTGGATGGATTTTATGGAAGATTATGACTTCGAGTTGCACTATCATATGGAAAAGGCCAATGTAGTGGCTGATGCCTTTAGTAGAAAGTCCGTAAATGATGTAGCTAGTATTGTCATCCATGAATAGGAGATGTTGTGTGTTGTAGGCAAGTTTCACTTACATCTTGGCTAGTTCATCAGGTTAACTACCTTGCACACTATAGTTGTTTAACTGACTTTAGTTAGCCGAGTTATAGAGGCACAACAGAATGATCACGAGGTAGAGGCTAAGAAGATCTCCAGTGAGAAGGTAGAGAAGGGTTTGATTGTTCATTTGGATTAGAGTGAGGTATCTAGACCACCTTTGTGTGCCAGAGTCTTATAGAGAAGAGGTACTCTAAGAGTTCCACCATTCATGTCTTGCGGTATACTTGGGAGGCACAAAAATGTATCATAACCTTTGCCGTCAGTTTTGGTGGAAGGGAATGAAGAGAGATGCGGCCTTGTTTGTTTCAAGATGCCTTACTTGTTAATAAGTGAAGGTCGAGCACCAACAATCAGTGGATTTGTTGTGGGTCTTTCGAGGACTCAAGGGGGTAATGACACTGTGTGGGTAGTAGTCAACTGGTTAACCAAATATGCATACTTTGTACCTATGCGCACGAGTGACATGGTGGACTATCTTGCCAACCTGTATGTTAGAGATATAATACGACTTCACGGGGTTTCGGTGACTATCATCTCGGATAAGGATCCCCGTTTCACGACTCGGTTATGGCAGAGCCTACATAGTGCCTTGGGTACTAAGTTGACTTTTAGCACCACTTATCATCCTCAGACTGATGGGTAGTCCAAGCTCACCATTCAAATTTAGAGGACATGCTTTGAGCTTGTGTCCTTGATTTTAAAAGGGTCGTGGGAGAGGCATTTGCCTTTGATGGAGTTTGCCTATAATAATAGTTTTTAGAAGAGATGGTATGGCACCTTTTGAGGCCTTGTATGGCCGACCATGTATTGGGCTAAGGTGGGTGATGCACCTATGTTAGGTCTGGAATTAGTCTGAAAAACGACGAAGAAAGTTGCACTTATTCGTAAGAAGTTGGTTTCAACTTAGAGTCGTCAGAAGAGCTATGTCGATTGGAGAAGGAGACCTTTGTATTTTGAGGTGGGGGATCACGTGTTTCTTAGGATGTCACCGAGATGGGGTTTAATGAGATTTGGAAAGAGTGGGAAGTTATCTCTGAGATTTATTAGGCCTTTAGAGATTCTAGAGCAGATTGGGGAGGTAGCTTATCATTTGGCCTTGATGCCCCAACTTTTTGGGGTTCATGTCGTGTTTTATCTTTGTATGCTTTGGAATTACAAGCATGATCCTTCATACATGTTGGATTGGATTGAGTTAGAGGTAGATGAGGATGCCTCATATACGGAGAGACCAGTGCAGGTTTTAGATTCTCGGGATAAAGTCTTGGGGGGCAAGACCATCCCATTAGTTAAGGTGTTGTGGCAACATCATAGAGTCAAAGAGGCAACTTGGGAACATGAGGCTGAAGTTTGTGAGAAGTATCTAGACTTGTTTGTTGGTGTTTAACTCTTTGTACTAAAATTTCAATTATGTTGTAATATGTAAACATTGTAAGTGTTTTGGAGATTCAAATTGTAATATTTTGTGTTTGATGGCATTGTTTTATCTTTGTCAGTAGTATGGATTGTCAATGGGATTAGATTGAGGTTATTATTGTTTTGACTTAAATTTCAGGGATGGAATTTCTTAAGAGAGAAAGATTATAATGGCTTGGGTTAGACCCGACCATTTCATGTTCTTGGATCCGGGATCCGATACTCTTTATCATTGTCTATATTCCTTCTTGCCTTGTTGTCATTTGGGTTTGGTTATTGGTTGTGTTTGAACAAGTTGGGAGTTAGTTTTTTAAAGGAGTTTGCTCAAGCGGTCCTTTCTTGGCTCGAGCGGTCTTTTGCAGGTTTGCAAAACTTTTGGGAGGGGATCATTATGCGCTCAAGTTGTGTTTTGGTCACTCAAGTGGTGTTTTGGTCACTCAAACAGTCAGTGCATACATCAAATCGGGGAAAGGTCACTTGATGTTACTTTTTAATCACTCTTTCTCTCTCTAAAACATTCCCAAACCTAATTTCTTCACACACACTCTCTCTCTCTCTCTAGGTTCTTCTTTAAAAACTTACATACACCCAAATCCATTGATTTCTCCACCTTAGTACCTGAAAGAAAAGTGTAGAATGTAGAGGTGGTCGTTTTGATCAAAGAAAGTTCAAGTTTCAGTTTCATCAAATCTTGGGTGTTGTTCATCAACTCTTCTAATCTTGAGGTAGAGATTTTTTCAACCTCTCTGTATAATTCTTAGCTATGTTATGTGTATTTGAAATGTATAGTTAATTGGGAGTTGTCACAACCCAAACTTGCTCCTATAGATTTAGTGTCGTAATCGGCCAGTACTTCTCGGATTACAGAAGGCCTCTAACCTGATTAACAAAATATAAGGGGCTAGCGGAAGCAAATATAAAAACATATATAGCCCATTGAGTTGTGTAGACATACATGGGACAAATATTTCAAAAACTTTATATACATAAGCATGGCGTCATAATTACAATAATCCCCGTCACATTCATTACAAATATAACAAAGGGGAACTTAGCCCCTATACGCATAAACATAAAACTTGTTCATAAACCAAAAGAAAACAAAGTTTCAAACATGTGTGTCAGAAAAGGGAACCTCCTTGGGAGGCACAACAACTAGCTAACACGATTGAGGTTCCAGGTCATCAACTCTAAGCCTGGTCACCTACATAGATAAATAATAGAGTGAGCTGAAACCCAGTGAATAATAACAGAGTAAAGATTTTAACGAATGATGTTGTAGACACTCCATTTTTGACCACCCTTAAGACTTAGGCGCTACTGATTGCATACTTGGTGATGAAAGTTGTGCAGTGCAAAGGTTCGATTTCTTTCGCAAGGAGAGCGTCAAATCCAAACCTCACACCCCACTTTTGGACCAAAATGATTTTAGACCTTAAAACCCTTTCTTTCAAAATATTTTTGGAAAAATTTTCTACAATGTTCCGAGGTTTGCATTTTATTAAATGTTGCGCTTTTCGGTAAACCGAGCAAGGACAAAGTAGAAATGCATGCAAGAGAGGTGAAATTTTTTTAAAATCTTCTAAAACAACTTATTTAGGGGTTTGGAGTTGAAGAAAATTAGAGGAGAGGGAAAAAACCAAGTTGGGGAAGAAGTTTCGCATAAATCGTTAAGAGAAAGTCGAGCGGCCCTCTCTAAATCCGGCCTATCTATTTGTACACTTGGATTTCAGCTATGAGGCCACCACCATTGGAAAGTGGACTTTCGGGGCTTCATTTTTCACTCAAGAATCTCCTAAAGCCGAGTCCGGATGAGGGAGATATGGTTGGTTGAAGTTGGGCATCAATCTGATTAGGACTGAAACTGAGTAGTTTTCACTAAAAGAGGCATATCTTTTTTCACACTTATAATTTTGATGTGAGGCTGCCACCATGGGAAAGAAGACTTCTGGGGCTTCAATTTAGGCACAAGAATGACCTGTAAAGGAGTCCAAATGAAGGAGATATGCCTAATTGAAGTTGGGGCCAGAAACTAGTCTTTGCTTTCCAGGCACTAGTGAAGCTTGTCGGCCATCTGTCGGCCACTAATGGCCTTTGTCGGCCATATGTCATCCAAAAAGAGTTCTTGTCGTCCACAAAAAGTGGCCGGTCGGTCACTGGTGTCCAAAACTCAAATATTTTGCAAATATTACTCCTCTAGCTGTTTTCACATTGCTCCAACTGTCTTAATTCAGATATTTCGACTTGAAGCCCATATATTGCTAGATATAGAGGCCGTATCTCTCATATTGTAAGGTTAGAAAGTTTGGGAGCCTCTCTCTCTAAAATCTCTCTCTTTCTCTCTATAATCCTCTCTCTCTAGATCTCTCTCTCTCTCTTGAGCTTTTGTGCTTAGAAGCTTGTATACTTCAAAATTTAACCTATCATCTTTGGGCTAAGGTTGCTTGAAGCTCTCTCGAAGCCTCCTTTAAGCTCTAGAAGGTGGTATAAGCTCAGATTTATGCATATTTTGTGCTTTGGCTCCAAGAGGTATATTACTTACTTTGTTAGCTTGCTTTGAACACTTGTTTTGCCATCTTTTCACACTATATTTGAGCTAGTTTTCAACTGCAAAAACCTTTGTTTTTCAGTCCTAAAAATGGTGGTTTGAGCCTATTTTGTGTTAGGGGGTTGTCTCTCCCTTTTGTTCCTTAGCTTGTATAGCTTTTTATGCCATCTTTCAAGGCTTTCAAATCAAACTTTTTGGACCTTTAAACCACTGAAATTCAGAGTTATTTCAGTGGTGGAAAACAAGTTTTGAAGTCCAAAATGGGAGGGGTTAGCCTCCCCTCCTTGTGTTTTGCTTTCATGCCTAGGTTGCTTCACATGTTAGCATGATTTTCTAGCGTAGCCTAGCTTGATCTCAGCATGTTTTTGTTACTATTTTGGCATGTTTCAACTCTGTTTTGGGCTTCTTGGAGCCCTTGAGCCTTGTTTTGCATAGTTGTAGTGAAATTGTGCTTAAGGGTCTAGCTTGTGCTATGTTTTGACCTCTTATTCTAGCCATTTTTGGCTTACTTCAAACGTGTTTTAGGACTCCTTTTAGGCTATCTTAGGACTGTTTTAAAGTGTTTGTGCCTTTTGAGCTTTATATTGCATGCTCATAGTGTAATGGTCTTCGCTAGCTCTTTGTTTACCTTAAGCATGAAATGCTTGAATTGTTTGCATGTTGTAGTGTTATTTTGCATATAATCTTAGCATCATAATCTCTGCCACATTCTCGTTTGTCTCACTTTCAATCGTTTTTTAGAGTTGTTTCAAGTTTGGAATCCTTTAAGCTTGAGATAGAGTTTATGCTTAATGGTTTTAATCCCCTTTTGGGGGTTTCTACTAACCAAATGCATGACCTCTCTCTTGCCTTAAATCATTCCTTGGTTGACACTTCTTTCTCTTTAGAAGACTCTCACCTTGGACTTAATCGATTAAAGGACTAATCGGTAATGTAAAATGAGTAAACAAAAATGGACAAAGTAAAAAAAGGCAAGATTAAGCATCTTTGTGTTGCATTGCATGTGTTCAGATCGGACGTTAATCCAAATATAAGAAAAATGGGATGTTTCATACTCAGAGTGATGAAACGTGTCACTTTTCTTAGTCACCGTCACCCTTGATCATGCATGATAGGGTGGTGGTCCTTCGAGTCTTATTTGTGCATTCATTAAGCTTGTACAAGCTTGGTTGTCTAGCCATCATGCATTGAAAATGCTTGGTTGACGGCTCGAAGGCCAAGAGTTACCTTCCTTTGAGTTTGCGCAATGATAAGGAAGGTAGTAGTGCATACATTCCTTGAAAATATATTGCTTTGCCTCTGTTTGCTCTCTGTTGCAACAAAAGAAGAAGTCTAGGGATGTGGTGGCCAACTGACCAGTTTTAGTGGCCGACAGCCACTTTTTGTAGCCGACCGGCCACCAATGAATTTTTGCACAAATGAGCTCCTGAGTTGGAGCAAAGGTATTATGGGAGTTGGTACAATTTTCAGTGATCAAACGAGTGCAAACAGAGGCATCCAATGGCAAGGCAAAGGCATTTTCGGGTGGATCAACTGAGCATGCATGCATCCCTCGCCCTCGAGGCCATTTAATCACTTTAGACAGCTTAGAATAGCTAGTTAACTCAAATGTTGTACTTAATTAGTTAGTGTAACTAATTCTTCAATTTTGGTTTGTAATATTTTAGCTAACTTAGAATAATTAGTTAATTTACTTCCATTTTGGTTTGTAATAATTAGTTAACTAGAATAGTTAATTAGTTTCATATTGTAATAGTTAGCTTAATTAGCATAGCTAATTAGTTAGCTTATTCATTCGAACCCTCCTTCGTGAGGGCACAATGTTGTAATAAGTGTGCATGAGTGTGTGTATGTCTTCCAACCCCACACCTTTCTCCCTTTTATTTATCCGCTTTCGATGGTTAGATTAGGGATCATGTTTCAATTAGCATACCTTATGCTTGCATGTTTGCATCCATTCATTTGTCTTGCATACATTGAGGCTCGGCGCATCATTCAAACTGCATTGTCAATTTCAATACTTCTTTGAATACATGTTCAATCGCATGTTGTTCAAATCGATCGTACGCCATATTAGTAGCCGAGCCTATTAATTTCATGTTGCATGTGTTGCATTAGGCATCTTGTATGTATGGTTAGGATCATGCATATTTCTAACTAGTTTTTGTTTTGGCTTGGAGTACTCGGTGAGTTTTATGCTTTAGCACACTTGCATGAGTGTGATTGCCATGTTTCCATGATAGCATGTTTGCCATGAGGCTATTTGCTTAAATGATTAACTGCATGAATGCCTGTGGATGAAGGCTTTATTATTTGAATTGTAACAATTCGATGATTGTGTGTTTTAAGCCCGCTTTGCGAAGTGGCAAATCATGTTTTAAGCCCATCATGTTTGATGGCAAATTCGCGTTTTAGCCCACTTGAGGGTGGCAAATTCAAACAATTTTCGAAAAATAAGCATGAGTTGAATTCGTTCCAATTCTTACAATTTTAGTCTATACTTGCTTGTGTGCGTCACATAGTAAAGTTAGCTAATAACCGGAATAAGAACACGTGAGATTTATAAAACAACATATCATGATTAGTAGAGGCCGATCTTTTGATCGAGCGAGCGGGGGTGCTCATTTCAAGACTTTCCCCTCTCGTACCCAAGTTCTCGAGCCGAGACAATTTTGGTGATGACGGACACGTGGCCTTTGTCACGAGTCAGGGTTTCCTAAATTTCCCCAAAATAAAATATTTAGGCGGCGACTCTGTAATCTAGCAAAGCAGTCCAGTTTTGGCATTATTTGATTCAAAATCGATTTTCCAAAATGATTTGCCAGATTGGACTCTTTGGTGATTATCAGTCTCACATTGCACTTGTGAGACTAGATTCAGAATCGTGACAGGAGTCTGAACTGTAAGACCAATTCGAGTTCTCCAAAAGGAGGGTGCGGAAAAAGTCGAGCTACAGATGTCAATAAAGAATTCAAATCCCTTATCAAATCAGAAACATAGTCATGTTCGTATTTATATCAGAAACAGAGTCATTTTACATTCATATCATGCATGGTACATCCATTAGCATTAACATATTTCTTTGGTCAAGCATATCAAGTCCCATAATGGAACCTCCAGTACCGGGTAACATATTGTAGCTCGACTTTTCATGCTCCTTTCAGATATGACTAGCTCTACAGTTCAGACTCCGGCAGTTCTGAATCTGATCTCACAAGTGCAATGTGAAATAGATAAACACCAAAGAGTCCAATTCCAACAAATCTTTTGGAAAATCGATTTTGAATCAAAATGCCAAAAACGAACTGTTTTTCCAGATACAGAGTCGCCACCTAAATATTTTTGGGAAATTTAGGAAACCCATGACTCGTGCCAAAGGCCACATGTCCGTCATCACTAAGATTGTCTCGACTCGGGAACTTAGGTACGAGAGGAGAAGGTCATGAATTGAGCACTCCCGCTCGCCCGATTAAAGATTAGCCTCTACTAATCATAACGTGATTCTTATTTACATTAGATACTCTTGTTACGATTATTAGTCTAACATTACAATGTGATGTGCACACAAATATAGACTAATTTACAAAAATTGGAACATTTGATTTCATGCTTGTTTGCAAAATTATTTCGAATATGTACCACTTAAAAAAAGTGATCGCATATGTACATCACTCAAATTATTCCAATTCAAGCAATTAGCCTTCATCCACAGGCATTCAAGTATATATATATATATATCAATTAAGCACTTAGCCTTATGGCAAACATGCTAAACATGGCAACAATCACATTCGTGCAAGATGCTAAAGCACAAAAGTGTTCACCTAGTACTCCGAGGTGAGCTAAAAGAAACAAAATAATTAGAAAATATGCATATTTCTAACTAATGCAACACATGCGATATGTAACTAATAGGCTCAGCTACTAAAACTAAGGCCTAAACTACCAAACCTATGAGAACCATTACACTATAAGCATGCTATACAAAGCTCAAATGCAATGAACAATTAAAAACAGTCCAAAAATGTGCTGGAATGAAAACAAAAATTGCTAAAACAATAAGCTAAAATATTGAAATACTAGCACACAAGCACAAGGAAGGGAGGCTAATCCCTCCACTTTTGGGACATCAAAACATGATTTTTGCCTCTGAAAAGCCTTTGAAAATCAATAGTAAAAAGCTCAAAAAAAGTTGATGAGAAGGTGGGAAACACAAGGGCAAAGGCCTTAGAAGCAAGGTTCAACGAAGGGCTATCAACCCCTCTACCTTAAATGGCCTTAAACCACAAGTTTCAGCCCAAAAATATAGGTAATAAACAACTTACAAACAGCAAGAAAAGATAGAGAACAAGTGGTGTAGAGATGCTACAAACACACTAGAAGGTATACCTCTTGAAGAGGAATGCTTCTTTGAGTTACAAACCATCAATTTCACACTCTCAAGTGTCTTAAGAGCTCAAATCACCTTAGCAAGAAGCTCTCTAGGTTTGGTTTAGAGTGTTTAGGTAAAGGCTATGCAAATTGTAAGAGACAGAGAGAATTGTAAAGAGAGGAATTTTTCAAAATTTGCTCTTCAAAAATATTTTCTCACCTCTAAATTTTTCTAACCTTCAAACTAAGAGAGAAGGTCAAGTATATATAGAAAACATAAGCCTCAGTCGAAAATATCTATATACAAACAGCTGGTGCAGTGTGGAAATAGTTGGCAACAAATATCTACAAAAAAAAATCTGCTTTTTGACACAAGTGGCCGGCAGGCCATTTCTTCTGGCCGGCAGGCTACTATTGGTGGCCGGCAGGCCACTAGTAGGGGACACTTGGAAGGCCAAAACACTCAAAATGGCCAAATTTTGCACAACTGATAGTGGCCTGCCACAAATATCTACTTCCAGGCCCAATTTCAAACGAGCATATCTCCCTCATCCGAACTCGGTTTTAGGTCATTCTTGAGTCTAAATTGAAGCCCTGGAAGTCTAATTTCTAATGGTGGAGGCCTCACATCTAAATTCTAAGTTTGTAAAAAGATATTCCTATTTTAGTGAAGGCTGCTCATTTCTGTCCTAATGAATTGATTGCCAACTTCTCCCCAACTAGGTTTCTTCCCTCCCCTCTTATTTTGTTTAACTCCAAACCTTTAATTAAGATGTTTTAAATTTTTTCAAAGAGTTCACCTCCCTTTCATTTATTTCCACTTTGTCCTTACTCGGTTTACCGAAAATTGTAATTTTTAACAAAATGTGAGCCTCGGAATATCATAAAAACATTTGAAAAAAAAAATTGGAAAAAAGGATTTTAAGGTCTAAAATAGTTTTGGTCAAAAATTGGGTGTAAGGTTTGGATTTAGAAGTTGTTCCTGCTGAAAAAATTGAACATTTGCACACATAACTTTTATTATCGAGTGATCAACCTAAGATGCCCAAGTCTTAAGGGCGGTCAAAAATGGGGTGTCTACACATTTCTCATACATAGGCCGTGGTATTGTTTCCCACAGGTGAAGGACTGGGCCATGGTATTGTTTTCCCCAAGTGAGGGCCTCATGGCCATAAGCCACAGTATTATGTCCCTTGGGCGAAGGCCTCTGCTAAGGATACTACAAATACATTTCAAACAAAATTGGACAATCATTCATTCATACAAAACATAGCATTTCTGAAAACTGTTCATTTCATATCATCAGAAAATAATTGAAGTTAAACAAAACTTTACAGAGTTATTATTCACAGATAGTTTCACAGATAGCTCTAATAACAAATTAATGACCAATAGCTCTCGATGCGTGACCTACACAAACATAATAGATACACGCATTGAACCACACGCTTGGATTTCACGTAATTTATTTCATTTCGTTCGTAGTGTGTTTCTAACCTTCATCATCATTATCATGTCTTAATCTTGACCTAGGAATGCCTAGGATGCAATGAGTATGCTAAAATGCACTTGAAAACACTTAGTCAAATATACTGAAAACAGGGGCCTCGCTCAAGCACAACTTAATTCGCTCGAGCTGTCTATAAACTTTGCAAAAGTACTGGTTGCTTGATTTTTTTTCTCGACACATGCTCGACCGTCGCTCGAGCGTGAGATTAAGGTCCTCGCTCGAGTGCAACTCTTGTTGCTCGAGCGGTTTGCAAAAAAGTGTAAACTTCTAGAAGCATGCATTGACGCTCAAGCCAACTGTTTGTCACTCAAACAAGAGTGTCAAAGAAAGAGTGGTCACTCGAGCGCAAGTTTTGTCGCTCGAGCGGGGAGCAGAATTCTGGAATTTCCAGATTACACTCCCAAGTTCAAAACTTGAATTCAAAGCCTTCAAATATAGCTTTTGAGCCCTAAAACTTGAAAAAACATGATTACACTTGTAAAATGTCAAGGAAAGAATCATTTCACAAAATCAAGGCTCAAGAGTAAGTCGATTGTTCAAAATCAAGCTTGGAATATTGAAAACATTACATGCATGTAAATTCCTTGAACTTAACCTTTCAAATCATGCTCAAACAAGATAAAGTAATAGAAAACATGATGAATTCTTAGAATAAAGCCAAATTGAGGACATGCATAAGGAAATTCTTTGAATTCAACTTCAAAATTATGAGAATTATGCATGTATGCATGCATGATACACTCCCATAGTCATCTATCCAAGCTCAATTCTTGTCTTAACATAGAATTTCTTTTGAAATCATATTTTAGCTAACTTAATTTCATCATCAAAAGCTTGAATTCTCACCTAAACTTCCCAATTAAGCTTTAAGTAGTCCTATTCTTGAGTGAACAAGCTAATTCTCCTTAATTCCCTACAATTCTTTAGCAAGTCACTTTGGTTGAACTCAATTCTCTCTCTCTCTCTCTCTCTCTCTCTCTCTCTCACACACACACACACACACACACACACACATTTAGTCGTCAAGGATGAAGGATTGAGAGTGCAAAGTGTATAAAAGGTGTTGAGAGTGACCTTATATAGGCTCATTAATGAGTCTTAATTAAACTTGAATCAAATGGGCATTATTTATTTTAATTATTTCCTTCTAAATCGAATTTCAATTGAACCTACCATAATGTTCTAAAAATTTCAAATAACTCATATATCGAGTCAATTTTGTGATCAGATGCTGACAAGGCCTTCAATTCGCGGAACAAAACAGAAACACAAATAGATATTTCTACGATAAACACATAGAAACACAAATAACGTAACACATATGCAAATAATTCAAAATTCTATCTTAATTACTGATTAGGTACACTTAATCATGGTTTAACAGTTAATCACGGGTCGGGGTTATTACAGTCTTCCCCCCCTTAAAGAGTTTGGTCCTCCAAATTCAAATTACCTTCATTTTGGAAGAAAATCAGATCCAAAGGGAATAGGTCAGGGTATCTTTTTATCATATCTTCTTCGGTCTCCCAGGTTGCATAGGTCCCTCCGTGGTTTTGCCAATCAACCTTTACCAGTGGGATTTCCTTGTTCCTCAGTCTTTGATTCGGCGGTTCACAATTTGAATTGGCCATTCTTCATACGTGTAGTCATCTTTCAAAAGCACATGTGCCGGCTCAATAATATGGTGTGGATCTCGTAGATACTCCCGAAGCATTGAGACATGAAAAACATTATGCATATGTTCCGTGACTGGCGGTAAGGCTACCCGATACGTCACCAGATTGATTCTCTCAAGAATCTCATTTGGCCCAACATATCTTGGTGCCAACTTGCCCTTTACTCCAAATCGTGTCTAGCCCTTCATTAGAGTCACTTTTATGAACACATGATCCCCAACTTCGTATTCTCTATCTCGCCTTCGGACATTCGCATAACTCTTTTGGAAACTTTGTGCATTTTTCAGTCTTTGTTGAATCAATTTCACATTTTCAGTCGTTTCACAAGTTCCGCGCCTAGCAAAGGTCTATCACCTACTTCGGCCCAACATATCAGAGAATGACATTTTCTACCATACAAAGCTTCATGTGGAGCCATACCAATACTCGAATGGTAGCTATTGTTATACACAAACTCAGCCAATGGTAAGTAGGTCTCCCAATTTCCTTGGAAATCTAGGGCACAGATCCGTAACATGTCTTCCAGTGTTTGAATGGTCCATTCAGATCGGCCATCTGTCTATGGGTGATAAGCATTACTTAGTCTCAATTCAGTCCCCAAAGCTTATTGTAAACTCTACCAGAATCTCGAAGTAAACTTGGGATCTCTGTTAAATACTATGGAAACTGGAACTCCATGCAATTTCACAATCTCACAGGCAAAAAGTGGGCAGTTTTAGTTAAACGATCAATAATAACCCAAATAGAATCCATATCTCGAGAAGAGTGAGGTAGTCCAACAATGAAGTCCATAATAATATGCTTCCATTTCCATTCCAGTATTGGAACCGGCTAAAACAATCCAACAGGTCGCTAATGTTCAACTTTAATTTGTTGACAATACAAGCATCTAGCCACAAAATCAGCAATGCTCTTCTTCATTCCCATCCACCAGAAATTTTGTTTCAAGTCATGGTACATCTTCGTATTCCCCGGATATATAGCAAATCTAGAATTGTGAGCTTCAGTCATAACCCATTTTCTCAAGTCAGAACAATCCAGCACACAAAATCTATTATGAAATTTCAACACATTATTATCAAGCACAAATCTTGGCCTCGGTTTTGAGTCCATTTCATTCATAACCTTCCTTAAAAATTCATCTTCAAGCTGTTTCTCTTTAATTTCTTCAATTATTGCAGGCTGGGCAAAGGTGGCGGCTAGAATTCCGCCCTGTTAGCGCAAAACCACTTCAATTCCATTCTTTCTAGGTCACACAACAAATCTTTTTGACCAGTGAGTAAACATGACAAGTTCCTAATAGATTTTCGACTCAAAGCATCTGTAGTAGTATTGGCTTTCCCGGATGATACTGAATCTACAAATCATAATCCTTTATCAATTCCAGTCATCTTCGATGTCTCATGTTCAGTTCTTTTTGGGTAAAGAAATATTTCAAGCTTTTGTAATCAGTGTACACCTCACAAGTCACTCCATACAGATAATGCGCCAAATTTTTAATGCAAAAACCACAACTGCTAATTTGAGGTCATGAGTTGGATAGTTCTTTTCATAAGGGAAGTTGTCGAGAAGCATAGGAAATCACCTTCCCATTCTGCATTAACACACACCCCAAACCTTTGTAGGAAGCATCACCATAAATTGAAACCCATCAGTTCCATTGGGCAATATCAAAATCGGTGCAGTTACCAATCTTGTTTTCAGTTCTTGAAAGGCCAATTCCCGCTGATTAGTCCAATCAAATGGTACATTTTTCTGGGTCAACTGTGTCAATGGCATGACAAGCTTAGAGAAGCCTTTCACAAATCTACAGTAGTAGCCAGCAAGTCCCAAAAAACTTCTTATTACTGACACATTGGTTGGTCTTGGCCAATCTACAATGGCCTCAATTTTCTATGGGTCCACTAATATACCATCTTGGTTGATCACATATCCTAGAAATGCTACACTGTCAAGCCAAAATTCACATGTGGAAAATTCTGCATACAATTTCTTTTCTCTTAAAATCCGTAGCACTGTTCTCAAATGATGTTCATGTTCTTCCCTGCCTTTAGAATAAATCAATATATCATCAATGAACACAACAACAAAATCATCAAAAAACTGTTTGAACACTCTATTCATTAGGTCCATAAACTTTGCAGGTGCATTAGTTATCCCAAATGGCATTACCAAAAGCTCATAGTATCCATATCTAGTCCTGAATGCAGTTTTCTCTACATCTTATGCTTTAACTTTTAGCTGATGATATCCGAATCTAAGGTCTATCTTGGAGTACACTTGTGTCCTTGGAGTTGATCAAAGAGATCATCTATTTGGGGCAATGGGTATTTATTCTTGATAGTCACTTTGTTTAACTCCTGATAGTCTATACACAGCCTCAAAGATCCATCTTTCATTTTGACAAACAAAACTGGAGCACCCCATGGTGAAGTGCTCGAGTGTATGAACTTCTTGTCTAACACTTCCTAAAGTTGAGTTTTCAATTCTTTCAGTTCAGAAGTTGACATTCTATATGGGGTTTTGGAGATAGGTTGTGTTCCAGGTACTACATCAATATTAAATTCAATTTCTCTATCAATTAAGTCCCCAGGCAATTCATTCAGAAACACATCGAAAAATTCACAAGCAACAGGAATAATTTCCACATTAGGACTAACAGAAGTCTCAATCAAAACACAACATATATAACCCTTATATCTCTTCCTAAGTAGTTTTATGGCTTTCATGGCAGAAATCAAATATGGGAGAGGAACTACCCCATTCACAGCAAACACATATTTAGGTAATCTAGGTGGACAAAATATAACAGACTTATTCACACAGTCAATCGTTGTACAGTACTTCATTAACCAGTCCATACCCAATATGCAGTCAAAATGATTAATTCCCAAAAGCAATAAATCAAAATACAACATCACATTACCGATCACAATATCACATGCTGGGTAAACATATGCATATACCATGGAACTCCCAGATGACGTAGCAACCAACAATAAATAATTCATGGGTTCTAAGGGTCTAGTTAATTTTCAAGAAAAGGCATGCAATACAAATGAGTGGGTAGAACCGGAATCTATCAAAACATAGGCATTTTGGGCACAGATGGAAATTATACTTGACACCACAGATTCGGTGTTCTGTACATCCCCCGGCACCAGTGTGAATACTCTCTGTTGCCTTAGTGTTTCATTTCCAGTGTTACCTCTAGCATTAATTCTGGCATTTGACTTTGTCACAGAAGCAGATCCGGCTAAACTTGTTGCGGGGCGATTGGGATTCTCAAACCCAAGTGAACAATCTTTTCATCATATGGCCAACTTTGCCACACCAGTAACAGGCTCCAGATATACGGTAACACACTTCTCTATGCTTCCTTCCACAATCAGGGCAATTTGGAATAGATCTGCTACTCTGACTAAAGCTACTAGAGGATCCCGTGTTTTGCTTCTTTGAAAATAACCGACCCTTTTTGAAATTGAATCCAAATCTTTTACCCTTCCATTCGATTGTTGAAGCTTTAGCTTGCTTCTTTGCTGCAAAAGTGGCTTCTACCATCAATGCTCTATCAAGTACTTCCACATATATAGGCAACTTCAGTATGCTTACTAGATCAAACACATCCAAATCTAATCCTCCCTCAAATTTTTGAGCCTTCTTATAGTTCGTATCCACTATATGAGGAGCAAACCAAGCTAATTCCATGAATTTAGCCTCATACTCAGCTACAAACATGTTGCCTTGCTTGAGTACTTGAAATTCAGAAACCTTTTGGTCCCGGAAGTACTGAGGAAAGTACTTATAGAAAATTTCATTAAATTGAGTCCACGTCATGCTCCCATTATTAGTTCGGATTAACAACCACCATCTTCGAGCTACATCTTTTAGGGTATAGATGGCCAATAGAACTTTTTGAGTCTCGGAGCAAAGAAACACTTCAAATAATTTCTCCATTTTCGATAACCATGTCTCTGCCTATAAGGGTTCAATACTACCTAAGAAATTCGACGGTTTCATCTTCATGAACTTCTAAGTTAAATTTATAATATCATTGTTATCCGGCTCAATTTGGACCGGAGGAGGCAGAGGTTGTTGTCTTTGCTGCTGTATCATTGCTTCAATTAGGGCTATGAGCATTTGTTCCATTCGGCTCATTCGAGCCTCAAAAGATTCAGCTGTTCCATTACTTCTTATATTTTCCATTGCTATAGATAAATAGGACAATAATAAACATAGGCAAATGGTTCTTTTTGCAATATTAGGCACATTCATTCCCAGTTCATTTATCTCAATTTCTTGTGTTCATGTTCAAGTTCAATTTTCACATTTACAGAAATTAACTCACACACTCACACATATAGGTGAAATGTCCCTATTCTTTTTCTAGGACATCATATAGCTCATATGGACTTGTGTGTGCGGTATAACACGTGCTCTAATACCACTCTATCACGACCCAAACCCGCCCCTACAGATTTAGCATCATAACCGGCCAGTAATCCTCAGATTACCGAAGGCCTCTGACCTGATTAACAAAATATAAAGGGCTAGCTGAAGCAAATATGGAAACATACATAGGCCATTGAGCTGTGTAGACATACATGAGATAGAAATTTCAAAAACTTTATATACATAAGCATGACGTCATAATTACAGTAATCCCCATCACATTTACTACAGATATAACAAAGGAGAACTTAGCCTCCATATACAGATAAACATAAAACTTGTTCATAAACCAAAAGAAAACAAAGTCTCAAGCATGTGTGTCACAAAAAGGAACCTCCTCGGGAGGCACAATAGCTGGCTGACAGGACTGAGGTTCCAAGTCATCAACTCTAAGCCTAGTCATGCGCCTGGTCACCTACATACATAAATAATAGAGTGAGCTGAAGCCCAGTGAATAATAACAGAGTAGAGATTTTAATGAATGATGTCCATAAAGAATTCAAATCCCTTATCAAATTAGAAACACAATCATCTTCATATTCATATCAGAAATAGAGTCATTTCACATTCATATCATGCGTGGTACATCCATTTGCATTAACGTATTTCTTTGGTCAATCATATCGAGTCCCATAATGGAACCTCCCGTACCGGGTAACATATCTCATACATAAGCCACGGTATTGTTTTCCCCGGACGAGGGCCTCATGACCATAAGCCACAGTATTATGTCCCCTAGGCGAGGGCCTCTGTTAAGGCTACCACAAATACATTTCAAACAAAATTGGACAATCATTCTTTCATACAAAACATAGTGTAGACACCCCATTTTTGACTGTCCTTAAGACTTGGACGTCATCGTTTGAACACTTGATGATTATCCATGCTCGTGTTCATTTTGAGTTCTCGGAGGTCTCGGTCGCGCGCCTTGCCTCAAGATCTCTCAACTTGTCTATTTTGTGCTTGGTTGTGGACCAAGCACTTGTGTTTTTGCTTTTGAGGGAAAAGGGTGGCTTGTTTGCCATCCCCTCAACCCATCGACCAAGGCTTGAAGCCATCGGCCTTGTTTTCTTGCCATCGGACAAAAGTGTTGGCCGATCGGCACATTATTTGGTCAACCGGCACTTATGTTGGTCGATCGGCCATGTTTTCTGGCCGAGCCCTGTTCATCTGCTTTATGCATAAATTTTATGCCAGCTGCCACATCTGGCATGCACAAGTCACCCCCTCCATACACATGTATGGAGGGATTTGCCCCTTTGCTTAGCTTCCTCAAGAAGCTTTCCTTTTGGCTCTCTATAAGAGAGAACCATCTCCTCCCTCCTCAAGGGTTTAGAAAATTGAGTCTTGAGGGATAGATATACTTTTGTATCTATTCTTCTTTGTTTAGCCTTGTTTTGTACTCAAACGTGTAGTATTGTCTTACTATTGTACACAAACACACACTAGAACACCATCCTCTTGGATCTGAGGTCCCTTGAGGTTGACTTCAGAGTTCTTGGGTTGGTTTGAGCTTGGAAAAGTTGCTGGAGCCTTGTTCTTGAGAGTGTTCTTCAAGGGTGAGCATTCTTGCTTTTAATACCCCTTTCTTGCTTAAGCTTTTAGACCTTCTTGCTTATTGTTTTAAGCTTAACTCTAAACTACAATAAGTTCTATTTTTACTTGCTTTAGACCTTTGTTTAAGATTACTTTTTGGTTTGGGGTTGTTTACCCCCTCTTAGGCCTTGTTTGGCCTTATTTTAGGCCATCCCTTTTGGCTCTTGTTCTTGGCTTTGCATGACCTTTCTACCACTGAAATCCAGAGGATTTTCAGTGGTGGGAAGGTGGTTTTAGAGTCCTAAATAGGAGAGGGTCATCCCCTCTCCTTGTTGTCTTGTATGCTAGTATAAATGGCTTATATTGGTAGCATGTTTGCTTAGCTTGTTTTAGCTTCATTTCAGCAAGTATTTGGTGTTATTTTCCCATGACATACCTCTGTTTCAAGTTGGTTTAATGGCCTCTTACATGCTCCATATACTTGTCTTGCAATCCCCTCATTTGCCTTAATATGCATCATGTTGTAACATGTTATTCTAGCATGATTTTGGCTCGACTCCATGAAGATTTTAGCCTTGTTGTAACATGCTTAAGCTCTGATTTGAGTTGTTTTGACCATATATGCCATGCTTTGTATAGCCATAAGGCATTCTTGCTTGTTAGCCTTAAGTGTCCAAGTCACTAGCATGCTTTACTTGGACCATTTCAATGATTTGGCATCATTTGTTATACTATTTCAGTCCATGTTTCATGCTCAAACACTTTCACTTGTCACACCTTTAATGCTTTAAAGAGTTGATGTTTTATTCCTCATGAATGGGTCATTGTGTGTGCCATCATGTTTAGGTCTTTTGGATGCCATCTAAGTGGGTTTTTGGTCTTGTCTTACCATGCCATATTTGGTTTTGATAGGTGTAGTGTAACACCTCTTTTGTAGCCTTGCATGCCTCATGCTTTTGGCCCTTTGTTTCTAGCATGTTTTGTCCTCATTCCTTGCATGTTTTAGGCTTACTTTGGCATGCTTTAGAACTGTTTTGGTTCACTTTAGCCATTTGCTTCATGTTTCACATAGCCATGGTTTGAGCTCCTTGGCTAGCCTTAAGTTTTAGGCTTTCTTGTATGCTTTGTTTGGTTTGTTTGTGTGATTTGGCATCATGCCTAGCATCATTTCAGAGCTTTGTAGTATTGTCATACTTGCATGCTTTGTCCTCTTTTAAGTGTTCTTGAAAGTTTCTCTCCTATGCTTAGGTGATAGGCAATTGGCATGCATGTTTGTATGTACCTTTGTCTTCATTTCCATAGCATTTTGGCCACTGATTTGGGCATGTTTGAGAGCTATCCATTTTAGTTTAAGTCCATCTCCACATGTTGTTGCATGCTTGCCTTGCATGTTGTTGCATGCTTGTTGCATACTTGGCACATTACATGTTGTTACATGCTAATTCCACTACATGTTGTCACATGCTTGTTAATTGACATGTTGTTACATGCTCGTCCATGTTGCATACTTGTCTTGCATGTTGTTGCATGCTTGCTTCATTTTGCATGTTGTGGCATGCTATGCATGTTTGCATATTTAGGTTGTATGCCTATTGCATGTTAGTTGCATTGCATAATCTTGTTGCATGCTTGAGTTGCTTGTATGCTTGCTTGCATGATTAGGTTGCATTGCATTGCGTGTGCATTCCCTTGCCTCTTGATCGAGCATGATAGAGGTTGGGGCCCCTTATGTGTTTTTGTGCATTTCATTTGATATTGAATTGCACACTTGGCTCCTTTGGCCATCATGCATTGGAATGTGTGATTGGTGGCCCGGGGGTCAAGAACGACACTCCTTTGAGTCTCAAACATGATAAGGAGTGTGGTTGTGCAAACATTGTCTTGCAAATGTATTGCCATGCTCTGCCTGTCCTCTGCTGCAGCAACAGGAGCATTTTACAGGAAGAGATGGCCGATCGGCTAGCTTCAGTGTCAGCTGGCTACAAACATTTGGCCAAGAGCCCTATTTTTGGTCGATGACCAGTTTCTCTGGGCCAATGGCTCTATATTTTGGCCGATGGCCTCTCAACATGCCCCCAAGGTGGTTCAGAAGTGTCGCAGAAGTTGGCACAGTTTTCAAAGGAACAGAGCAGTGCAAACAGAGGCAACATGAAGCATGGCAACGGATTTCCGAGCGAAGCCGACCAAGCATGCATTTGTTCCTCTTCCCGAGGCTACTTTACTGTTTTCAATAGCTTAATTAATTTGTTTAATTAGTTAAGAGTTGTGTAATAATTAATTAGCTTGTTAATTAGTTAATTAGTTAATTTGTATTATTCTTTTGGTCCCTCCATCGAGAGGGCCATTTGGTGTAATAAACGTGCGTGTGTGTGATGCATGTTTTCCAACCCCACGTCTTTCTCCCTTTTACTTAACCATTTACGATGGTTAGTTTTAGGGCATATTTCATTTAGCATACCTTATGCTCGCATGTTTGCATCCATTCATTTGTATTGCATGCACCAGGCTCGACGCATCATACTAACTGCATTGTATTTCAATTCCTACTTGAATACATGTATCGAGTTGTCACATCTCACATGCCATTTTAGAATAGCCGAGCCTATTTCTAGTTATATCTTTGCATGTGTTGCATTAGCCATCTTAACATGAGCTAGGATCATGCATTTGATTACTAACTAGTTCTTTATTTTGGCTCGAAGTACACTATGAGTGTTTATACTTTAGCATCTTGCATGCGTGTGAGTGTTAACATGATAGCATGCTTGCCATGAGGCTAATTGCTTATATGATATAATTTCCTGAATATCTGTGGGTGAAGGTTGAATTACTTGAATTGGAACGATTCATTGAAATTCATGTTTTACCCTACTTGCGAGTAGCAAACTTCAAACCATTTCCAAACAAACGGATATGCGATGCTTTGTTCCAAATTAGGCGATCTAGTCTCTACTTGCGTGTTGTGCACATCACATAGTAATTCTAGCTAATAACTGGAATAAGAACGCATGTGTTTTCAAAAATAAGATATCATGCTTAGTACAAGCCGATCTTTGATCGAGCGAGCGGGGGTGCTCATAGATGACCTTTCCCAATCGTACCCAAGTTCCCGAGCCGAGGCAACTTTGGTGATGACGGACACGTGGCCTTAGGCACAAGTCAGGGTTTCCTAAATTCCCCCAAAACAAAATATTTAGGTGGCGACTCTGTATCTGGCAAAGCCGTCCATGTTTGGCACTTCTTTCTTAAAAATCAGTTTTCCAAAACGATTTGCCGGATTTGGACTCTTTGGTGATTTATCGGTCTCGCATTGCACTTTGCAAGATTAGATTCAAAACCATGACATTTGAGTCCGAACTGTAGTAGCAAAGCCCAAGGGCGCGCCTACAGTTTCTGACGGGAGTGAATGTCAAAGCCCAGAGACGACCCATTTTTGACGAGGCCGAAGACTTAGACAAGCATACAAGATAACAAAATGTGTGCCCGAAGGCAGGGGCAAGATGCAAAGGACATGCACGGTGCCGAACATAACTTATGATCATGCAAAGAAAGCTGTAACGAAGCAAAACATGCAACAGTTTTAAGCAGGCGAACACAAATCCAACTACATTACATGCAAAAAGGATGTAAAAGAATTATATAATTCTCGCTACGTCACACACGGAGAATACAATACCGTCCGGTTCGTTTGGTCTTGCCAGCTTCAAATGAACTGTATATACAATATCGTGCCTGCAAAAGAAAGAAACTTAATAGGTACAATATCGTTAGAAACATGCATAACAATGCAATTTAAAACCACGTGACAATGCGAGTGAAGTGTGAAGTGCATGACAATGCAATCCTGAGGGTGCGAGACAACGCGGGTAGAAGGGTGCAAGACAATGCAACCTAAGCGTGACGCATAACAATGCGGTTGGAAGGGTGCAAGACAATGCAATGCACTAACAAGTGTAGATGAAATGCACAAGATAGTGTGAACAATGCACTAACAGGTGCATAAAGTGCGCAAAACAGCGCGAATGCAAAATGCAATGCACTAACAGGTGCATATGATGTGCGCAAAATAGCGTGAATGAAATGTAATGCACTAACAGGTGCATATGATGTGCGCAAAATAGCGCGAATGAAATGCAATGCACTAACAGGTGCATATAAGGATAAACTCAAATCACGCTGAAATCATGAGAAGAGGTAAAACAAACAATCAGGCGCGTACACAACACATCGTGAGATAAATTCCAAACACGCTGAAATCGCGTGAGGAAAATAACACTCAAACCACACTAAAATCGTGAGAGCAGGTCCAAAACAACCCGCCCAGGTGTGTATACAACGTAACCTGAGATAAAACCCGCTCAGGCCCGCGCATCACGCTGTAGACGTCCCCGAACGTCCCGGGAGGGAAATCCCGTTTTGTTCATTGGGGCTCAGTACAGTTCAGGACTCAATGTCACGGTCCTGTATCTAATCTCGCAGAGTGCAATGCAAGACCGATGAATCATCAAAGAGTCCAAATCCGGAAAATCGTTTTTGAAAGTAGATTTTTTTGAAAGAAGTGCCAAACATGGACTGCTTTGCCAGATACAGAGTCGCCACCTAAATATTTTATTTTGGGGAAATTTAGGAAACCCTGACTCGTTGCCTAAGGCCACATGTCCGTCATCACCAAAGTTGCCTCGGCTCGGGAACTTGGGTACGATTGGGGAAGGTCACTTCGTGAGCACCCCCGCTCGCCCGATCAAAGATCGGCCTCTACTAACCATGATATCTAATTTTGAAAACATTATGCATTCTTATTCCGGTTATTAGCCTAGATTTACTATGTGATGCGCGCAGCATACAAGTATAGACTGGATCGTCTGAATTGGAACAAAACATTTCATGTTTGTTTTTGAAAGCGGTTTGCTACTCGCAAGTAGGCTAAAATGTGGATTTACCACCCTCAGGTGGGCTTAGAAAAGATGGTTTGCCACTATCTAGTGGGCTTAAAACTCGCAATCAATGAATTGTTCCAATTCAGATAATCCAGCCTTCACCCACAGGCATTCAGGCAGTTATATCACATAAGCACATAGCCTCATGGTAAGCATGCTATCGTGGCAGTCACTCACACACATGCAAAGATGCTAAAGCATAAATACTTACCGAGTACTCCAAGCCAAAACAGAAGCTATGTTAGAAATCCATGCATAATCCTAACTATACAGAAATGCCTAATGCAACAGATGCAAAACTGCAACTACAATAGGCTCGGCTATTCTAAGATGGCATATGATGATGCTACAGCTAATGCGTATTCAACTTGGAATTGAAATACGATGCAGTTAGTATGATGCGCCGAGCCCGGTGCATGCAAGACAGATGAATGATACAAACATGCAAACATAAGTATGCTAATTGAAACGTGCCCTAAACTAACCATCATAAGCTGGTAAATAAAAGGGAGAAAGACGTGGGGTTGGAAGACATACATCACACACATGCGCACTTATTACAATTGTGCCGTCGCTCGGAGGGTCCGAATAAATAATACGGCCGCCTAATTTAATTAACTAACAAGCTAACTAATTATTACAAAACCGAATGAATAACTAGCTACAACTAATTATTACACAACTACTAACTAACAAGTAAGCAGTAAACGAATGATATTCCAGCTCTGTTTGAAGAAGAGGAGGGTATGCATGCTCGCTTCGGTTCTTCGCCTCGAAACGCCTTCCGTTTGCTCTCTAGAGGCTCTGTTTGCAGGGTGTCTTCCCGTGCTTGTTGCTGGAACTTACCAAAACACTACAGGGGAAGTCACCAGTGGCCTGCCAGCCATGGAGGGAGATCTACCTGCCAAGGATGGTCCATTGCCGGCCAAGGGTGCACATCGCCGCCATCGATGGCAAGTCGCTGGCCATCGTGTGTCTTTGGACACCAAACTGCAACGAAGCACAAAATAGAAAAAATTGAGGGTTTCCCAAGTACATGTACGCACCATGGCACTCCAAATCGCCTCAAAACATCAAGGGAGAGGCCTAGTCGGATCCACGACCATCAATCACGCATCCCGATGCATGATGGCCAAAGATCCAACTTGTGCAAATCAATATGAAAATGAATGCACAAATAAAGCAAGTAAAGCCTAGAACTCTATCATGAATCATCAAGAGCTTCGGCGACCGAGAATTGAGACGCGTTCCATCACTTGAAGTATGAAACGCCCCTCATTCCTCGTGCTCGAATTAATACTTAATCCAAGCAATGCAACATATAAGCATGGCAAACATGCAACATGACCTAAGTGTGCAAACATGCAACTAACCCAAGCATGCAACAAGCGTATAAGCATGATGTGAGGCAACAACCTTGGACAACATGACAAAATGCAACATGAACATGTGAGCATGCAAGGTATGCGAAGCTAAACAAGTATGCGATAACATACGAATGAAACAAGCATGCGACAACATGGTAAGATGGGCTTACACCAAAGATGGACAGCTCTCAACTAGGTCCAAATTAGTAGCCAGAGTGATGGAATTGATGGCATGAAAAGCATGGAAAGGCAAGGCAAGCACGCCTGCCAAATGGCTCAAGTATTAAGGCACAAAGAGGACAACTCTTAAGCACACTTAAGGAGCAACAAACATGGATATATGACAATGAGGTAAACTCTGAAATACCATGTAAGGTGATGCCAAATCAAATCAACAATGCAAGCATAGCATATTATGATGCTCAAAACTCAAAGTGAGCAAAGGGACTTAAGCCATGGCCATACAAGGCAAACCCCAAAGGGCCGAGGGGACCTAAAATAGTCCTAGGGTAGGTCCAAACAAGACCAAAACTAAGCTCAAAGCTAGCTAACAAAGGCTTGAACACAAGGCTAAAAGTATGGAGCATGCAAGGCTTTAAAGAGGCAATGCACTACACCTATGAGAACCAATCATGGCATGACTTGAACAACCAAAAACAGAGTTACATCATGGTATATTAGGACCCAAAATGCACTGAAATGATGAGCCAAAGGCTTAGGCTAAGTGGCATGCACAAAAGTCCACTCTTGAGGCATAAAGCACAAGCTATACAAAGCATGCAAGGCATGTCAAATGCAAGTGTATGACAACATTTCATGGACTGAAATAGCATATGGAATGAGGGCAAAGCATGCAAACATCACATGTATGGCATGATAGGGGCCTCAAAACCCAAGACTAGCCTAAGCATTTATACTATAGATATACAAAGCATGAGTGATATGGCCATGGCAGCCCAAAACAGTCCAAGGATAGCCCAAAATAAGCATAGAATCATATCAGAGCAAAGCCAAAATATGCTAGGATGATTGGTCAAAACATCATGCACAAAGGGCTAGTAAACAAGATTTGTTCTACACCTATATGGAGCATGCAAAGGATGATCAAACCAACTATGGATAGGGTCATAACATGCCAAATGATGACCAAATACATGCTGGAATGTAAACCAAACAAGCTAAAATGACATGGCAAAGCCTGGAGCATATGAAGCTAGTTTAGGGGATTTGCACTACAAGTGTATCATGCAAACATGGAGTGACAAAACCAACCCAAAACAGATTCATGGCATGGTAAAACATCACCAAAAATGGATTGAAATGGACTCAACAAAGACTATGCACACATACTATTTTGATGAGCTATGAATGGAGTTACACTACACATGCTAGATGCAAGCAAGACATGACCAAACCAGCCTTGGGCAGGGCCAAGGCAAGTCCTAGAAGTCACAAAAAAAAAGGCCTGAAACAAACCTCAAAAATGCATAGAGGGATGGTCCTTTGGAAGGCCAAAAATGCAAGCAAAGAGGAACTAAAGGAGAGGGGGCCACCCCCTCTGATTGAGGACCTCAAAACCACACCTTTACCACTAAAAATCCACTTGATTTCAGTGGTGAGGAGGCCAAACCAAGGCTAGCTCGGAGGCCTCAAGGAATGGCTTGAAATAAAGCCAAATAAAGCATATAAGAGAGTTACATACTCCTGACAGCAAAATGACCTTAAACAAACTTCAAAAGCACTTAAATACAAGACTTTTTTCAGTTATAAGCAAAGTTCAAATCAATATGCAAGGAGGGCTAAAGTGAGGTACAATAAAGTGCAAAAATGGGGAAAATACTCACCCTTGAAGACTCTCTTCGAAACCAGCAATTTCAAGGGGTGGAAACCAGTTTTCAAAGCTTAAGAAGACCTCCCAAGAAGCCTAGTCCAATGGTGGTGGTGTATATCTATGTGTTGTAGTGTAAAAGTGCAAGGAAATCTAATTTCTAAGCACTAAACACAAACAATATAGAGAGATAGAGGCATATCTCTTGAAAAATTGCTGAACCCCCCTCTAAGGAGAGAGGCACTCTCCTTATATAGAGGAAAGCAAAGCTAAAGCTTCTTCAAGAAGCTTTACAAGGGTTCCATCCCTCCATACACGTGTATGGAGGGGAGCAAACAAAAAAGCAGCTAGCTCAAAAGATCTGGAGGAAAACCAGCTGAGATAGAGAAGGTGTCGGCCATCATCAATGGCCGGCAGTGGCTCACCACTGGCCGGCAGTGCTATGCCAAGGGCCGGCAGGCACAAGGACATGGCCGGCAGTGCCATGCCATGGCCGGCAATGCACCAAAAGGTCCACCAAGAAAGGACCTAGCCAAGGTCCAAAAAGGGGCAGAGAGGATATAAAGTCCGGAAAGCTCGGACCGGTGGTGTTCCGCCGCGACAGTCGAGTACTCAGCGAGCAATTGAACTAGTTGCTGGGTGTACCTATAAGCACAACCAAGTCTTGAAGACGGTTAAAAATGGGGTGTCTACACACGCGTCCTAAGATAAATTCCAAACATGCTGAAATTGCACAAGGAACGGGACACTCAAACCACGCCGAAATCGTGAGAGAAGGTCCAAAACAATCCGCCCAGGCATGTATACAATGCAACCTGAGATAAAACCTGCCCAGGCCCGCACATCATGCGTCCCGAGATAAAACCCCCCCAGGCCCGCGTATCACGTGTCCTGAGATAAATTCCAAACACGCTGAAATCGCGTAAGGAACGGGACACTCAAACCACGCTGAAATCATGAGAGGAGGTCCGAAACAACCCACCCAGGCGTGTATACAACGCAACTTGAGATAAAACCCGCACAGCCCCGCGCATCATGCGTCCTGAAATAAAACCCGCCCAGGCCCGCACATCATGCGCCCTAAGATAAATTCCAAACATGCTAAAATCGCGTAAGAAACGTGACACTCAAACCACGCTGAAATCATGAGAGGAGGTCCGAAATAACCCGCCAAGGTGCATATACAATGCAACTTGAGATAAAACCCGCCCAAGCCCGCGCATCACGCATCCTGAGATAAATTCCAAACACCCTGAAATCGCGTAAGGAACAGGACACTCAAACCACGTTGAAATCGTGAGAGGAGGTCCGAAACAACCCGCTCAGGCGTGTATACAACGCAACCTGAGATAAAACCTGCCCGGTCCGTGCATCATGCATCCTAAGATAAAACCCGCCCAGGCCCACGCATCACGCGTCCTGACATAAATTCCAAACATGCTAAAATCGTGTAAGGAACGGGACACTCAAACCACGCTGAAATCGTGAGAGGAGGTCCGAAACAACCCGCCCAGGCGCGTATACAACGCAACCTGAGATAAAACCCGCCCAGGCCTACGCATCATGCGTCTTGAGATAAAACCCGCCCAAGCCCGCGCATCACGCGTCCTGAGATAAATTCCAAACACGCTGAAATCGCGTCAGGAACGGGACACTCAAACCACGCTAAAATCGTGAGAAGAGGTCCGAAACAACCCGCCCAGGCGCGTATACAATGCAACCTGAGATAAAACCCGCCCAAGCCCACGCATCACACGTCCGGAGATAAATTCAAAATACGCTGAAATTGCATAAGGAACGGGACACTCAAACCACGCTGAAATCGTGAGAGGAGGTCCGAAACAACCCGCCCAGGCACGTATACAACGCAACCTGAGATAAAACCCGCCCAGGCCCGCGCATCACGCGTCCTAAGATAAAACCCGCCCAGGCCCGTGCATCACGCGTCCTGAGATAAAACCCGCCCAAGCCCGCACATCACGCGTCCTGAGATAAATTCCAAACATGTTGAAATCGTGTAAGGAATGGGACACTCAAACCACACTGAAATCGTGAGAGGAGGTCCGAAACAATCCGCCCAGGCGCGTATACAACGCAACCTGAGATAAAACCTGCCCAGGCCCGCGCATCATGCGTCCTGAGATAAATTCCAAACACGCTGAAATCGCGTACGGAATGAGGCACTCAAACCACGCTGAAATCATAAGAGGAGGTCCGAAAAATCCGCCCAAGCGCGTATACAACGCAACCTGAGATAAAACCCGCCCAGGCCCGTGCATCATGCGTCTTGAGATAAAATCCACCTAGGCCTGCGCATCACGCGTCTTGAGATAAATTCCAAACACGCTGAAATCGCATAAGGAACGGGACACTCAAACCACACTGAAATCGTGAGAGGAGGTCCGAAACAACCCGCCCAGGCGCGTATACAACGCAACCTGAGATAAAACCCACCCAGGCCCGCGCATCACGCGTCTTGAAATATATTCCAAACACGCTGAAATCGCGTAAGGAACGAGGCACTCAAACCACGCTGAAATCGTGAGAGGAGGTCCGAAAAATCCGCCCAGGCGCATATACAACGCAACCTGAGATAAAACCCACCCAGGCCCGCGCATCACGCGGCCTGAGATAAAACCCACCCAGGCCTGCGCATCACGCGTCTTGAGATAAATTCCAAATACGCTGAAATCGCGTAAGAAACGAGACACTCAAACCACACTGAAATCGTGAGAGGATGTCCGAAACAACCCGCCCAGGCGCGTATACAATGCAACCTGAGATAAAACCCACCCAGGCCCACGCATCACACATCCTGAGATATATTCCAAACACGCTAAAATCGCGTAAGGAACGGGACACTCAAACCACACGAAAATTGTGAGAGGAGGTCCGAAACACAACCTGAAATAAAACCCGCCCAGGCCTGCCCATCACGTGTCCTGAGATAAATTCCAAACACGCTGAAATCGTGGAAGGAATGGGACACTCAAGCCACGCTGAAATCGTGAGAGGAGGTCCGAAACAACTTGCCCAGGCCCGCGCATCACGCGTCCTGAGATAAAACCCACCAAGGCCCGCGCGTCACGCGTCCTGTGATAAATTCCAAACACGCTGAAATCGCGTAAGGAACAGGACACTCAAACCACGCTAAAATCGTGAAAGGAGGTCCAAAACAACCCGCCCAGGCATGTATACAACGCAACCTGAGATAAAACCCGTCCAGGCCCATGCATCATGCGTCCTGAGATAAAACCCTCCCAGACCCTCGCATCACGCGTCTTGAGATAAATTTCAAACACGCTGAAATCGCATAAGGAACAAGACACTCAAACCACGCTAAAATCGTGAAAAGAGGTCCAAAAACTCGCAAAGCGCCAGATACAACGCAACCCGAGATAAAACTCGCCAGCCCGCATCACGCGTCCCAGATAAAACACCGCCAGCTCGCGATCACGCATCTTGAGATAAATTCCAAACACGCTGAAATCGCGTAAGGAACGGGACATCTCTTAGCGTATCACACGCGACAGAGAGAAAGAAGTGGTACAAACACTGGAACGTATTCCAAGTGCTCTTAACCAAAGAAGAAGAAACACACGGACATATCCCCGCTGTTTCGAAAAGGAAAGAGAAACATAGGGACGTATCCCCATGTTTCGGAAAGGAAAGAGAAACATAGGGACGTATCCCCGTGTTTCCCGAAAGAAAGAGTGTGCATAACAATGCAACAAGAGGAAAGGGAAAATCTCTCAGCGTATCACACGCGAGAGAGAGAAGATGAACTTCTCGGCGTATCACACACAAGAGAAGAAAGTGAAAATCTCTCAGCATATCACACGCGAGAGAGGAAAGATAAACTTCTCAGCGTATCATATGCAAGAGAAGAAAGGACTGTGCAAGAAAGCGCAATCATCTAAACGCGTGTCAAACGCGAGAGGAGAAAGGTATCCAAACGCGTGCCAAACACGAGAGGAGGAAGGTATCAGCCAAACTGAACCGGAACTTCTCTAAATGAACCATACATACAATACGGTGCATAAATGAGAAAGAAACTCGATAGAGAGAATGCAATACGATGCACGATACTACATGAATGCAATAAACAGACAAAGCGGCGCTTTAGAAGGCACCTCATGAGGTGAGTGGTGGTGAACCGCTCTACTCTGACGGAGATCTCCCCTTCCTCAACTCACAGTTCAAAGGTTCTGAATTGCTGGCAAGGAGCAACATCTGCTGGGGAAACCGCGGATGCCGCTTTTCCTCCTGATCATGCTCACAACTTTCCCTATTCTTCAACAGGGTGACAGACTAGGTTGGATCGGTATCCAGAATTGAGGTGCATACATGCTTGATACCTTAACCTATGGGGCTTCCATACAGATTGCAAGCCAGGAATACACCCCTGGGTATTTAAACCAAACTTTAGTCTCGGAAATTCCAAACCTTTGCGTTCCAGGCAACAACCATTCAAACTCTAGTTTTCACCATCATGATTGATCTCCTAGGAATTCATCGCAAACACAGCCAAGATACCTTCTTGAAGGGACTGGTACTCCGTGAGAGCACTTCTGATCGCCATTCTGGCATGAAAATAGTCGGCACAGTATTCTATTCACTCTGAACATACAGCTTATACAGCACACTGCTTATTCTAAACACACAGCCTATAACACAGTACTCTATTTATTCTGCACACAGCTCATACAACACACTGCTCATTCTAAACACACTGCTCATAACACAGTGCTTGGTTTATTCGGCACACAGCTCATACAACGCACTACTCACTTTGAACACACAGCTCGTAACACAATACTTGATTTACTCTGCACACGGCTCATTTTGAACAAACAGTTCAATCTGAACATACGGGATGCAAAGACGGAACTTGTAGAAGTTGAAACACCCTCGGATGCTCCAAATTTTCCCTCTTTTCCTTTGTTTCACAGTCCGGAACCCATATAGCTTCAGATAGGTCTTGGTTCTACTGTTCTCACATGACCTGGGTTGAACCCTACAGTTTTATGAAAGAACAAATCCTGTTTTGCACAAATATAGAGAATGGCACAGCACTCTCAGCACAAAACGAATCTTTGAAATTGAGAAAAGGGTTCTCAATCGGGTATTGAGCCTACAACTGACCACAGTCAAAATGACTCAACAAAGAAAAACGACAGGTAAACAACCTAAAAACACCGAGTAACACTCGATACGACTCAAAACAAGAATCGAGACAAACAACATAACAAACACGACACTCAGACGTATTACAAAGACGAGAGACCTCTCAGTTCGCAAGGAGCCAGTTTCTCTGGGTATTATTTCCCACCCTTTTCTTATTTGTGATTCTCACATCACTCAGCCCTCAGGCTCTGTTTTTCTAAAAAAACCTTTTTCTCACTTTTTCTCTCAGCGCACATCTCTCTATTCTTCAATCTCTCATTTTTATCCCTCCCCTGGGTGGTTGATGGATAAACAAGAAGTTGTGGGCTCTTGCCCCTAGTAGTCTACTAGATTCTCTTTCTTCTGCTCACAACAGTAAACTTTCCCACAGAGGGGTTGCGCTACAAGTGGGTGTATAGCAAATCTGCAGCTGACATCAGTTGACGATGCTCTGCCGGGGAGTTTGGACATGATCAAATCCGTCCAGGTGAGGGAGTGGAATATCTTGATCCATTCCAATATGTGCTTCGCACTTGCCTTGATACCTCGATGTTTGGAGAATGAGAAAGCTTTCAGCCCTTTGTTGTTAGCTTCAGTTGTGCCCTTTGTGGCGAGTAGAGTGCCCTTCTTGGCAAGTATGTTGACTATGGGGGAAAGACAGAACACCTGACTTAACTGTGCTCCAAGTTCATCATTTTGACCATTTTTTGTTTTGGCTTTCTACTAAAATAATTTTGACCAATATGAGAGTTAAATCAACATACTTGTTCAACTTTTTTATTTGAAATCATGCAAGTCAGGCTATGAGCACTGAAAATTTTCCTTTTTGGGGTCCAAGAAAAGGTCCAGTTTTGGAAAAATAGAATAATTTTCGAGAAAATTAGTCAACCTCAGTGAAAATTCTCAAAAACTATTTTTGCAAACGGCCACTACTCAACGAGCACAGAATCTACTCTTGAGATGTTCAACCTTAGATCCAAAACAATGGAAAAACTGCCTCTTATCTGAAGGACACTGCATGGCAACGGAAAGTTGCCCCTTGTTTGAATAGCACCGCAGCACATTGTATGGCAACAGAGAGTTGCCCCTTGTCTGAATGGCACCGCAGCGCATTGTAATCAGTCATCAGAGTGACGAACACAACCAAACTCTCGGATACAGAGAAGACAAAGATAATCAAAACCACTACATGGGCACAATCAATTTGGAAGTGTTTGTGGCTGGACTTCAGGATGAAGTTGCCTACGTATCCCAACTATGGGAATCAAGCCTTACGTAGTTCACGTTAAGGTACACTCGTGTATTAACCCTCACCTTTTACGCTCTAATTTTTGCCAAGGCTGCCCTTCCGGGTTTTCAACCTTGCGAGCTCTGTTTTTCTTTTCATTTCAATCTTTTCTTCTTCTTTTTTTCTTTTTTTTTTTTTCATCATCTTTCTTTTTTTTTTATTCTTTGCATTTTTTCTTTTTTTGTTCTTTTTCTTTTGCTCTAACTTTTGTCTGGGTCGCCCTTCTGGGTTTTCGGCCCAGCGAGCCTCTTAAGGGTAAAAGTGTAGCTTTGCCCATGCCAAATGGTTTTGTGATCCTGAAATCATCTGAATCCAGGAGAGTGGCTGTTGTTCGCTGATGATATTGGAGTCCATCCAATGGGGGCTGAATTTGCCCCTAGTGTTGTGGATAGGAACTTGGTTGTTCTTCAACAAAACTTTCTTCTTTCCTCCCTTCTGGGATTTGGCATTCTTGTTGATCTTCATTGATTTGCGGAATGATCCATCTTCGGCTCTTTGAGCGCAACGGACATTTTTACCCCTAGTTCCAGGGGTACTTCTGATCTAGCTTTGCAAGCTTCTTTTGATAACATCTGATCTTCTTGATCTGACTTTCTTGCCGCTAATTCATGGGCTACTTCAAATCTGGCCACACAGGCCTCCTTTGATGGTTGACCATTGAACATTCTGAATTTAAGTCCAAGGTTTGAAAATGAGGGATTGAGTCTCGAGGCTGAGAGCGATCCTAGGCTGCACAATCACAAGAACGATTCCACATAGGTCTTCGCAGGACCGCGCAAAACATTTTTTGAAATCTTTTAAGAAAGCGACTAATCGCTCGCGCTGAAGACAGAGTAGAACCAATCTGGATCAAGCCAGGATCCTTCTCAGTACTCACATTAACAAACATAATTTTATTCATTAAGGGCTTAGCATGCCTCTCTTTCTCTCAATTGATCAAATTTTGCAAATCCTGAGGAATTTCTTCCTCTTTGTTTTCATCATAGTGTTTGAAAAGTTTTGAAAAACTTAAGTCAATGCAATGGTTTCAAGGCACAGAAGAGCAGGTGAAATGCACTATCGTTTCATTCAAGTTTGCTGGCACAACAAGCTCAAAGTAGAAACAAGCACAAAAGCATGAAAACCACAGCTGTTTCATTCAGATCTTCTAGTGTAACTGGCTCCATGGCAGAAACAGACTCAAAACAAAATGAAAAGACAAACACAAAACAAAATAGTGATATCCGAAGTAACACCCCCGAAATCACCCAACTCCTATACAAGAGGGCTGAGTCGATACAACAAGACAGACCCCAAACAAAAAGACTGACTCAAAACAAAGAGACAGACTCAAAACAACACAACAGGACTGACTCAATGCCCAAGTCAAAAAGTACAAAACTAGCATTCGCAAATGCTCAAAATAGTGCGTGCCATATGCCACATCTGAAGTGAACTGAACGTCGTCCGCAGGTGGTTCATCCCCTGATCACATCATATTATCCTCCAGGTTCACTGATCCAGTGATAATAGACTTTGCTGAGCTTGGTGGGAGGACAACCCCGTTGTCAAACAAATCCTGTACTTCATGGCGAAGACGGAAGCAATTGTCGGTGCTATGACCAGTTTGTTGATGGTATGCACAGTATTAAGTAGCATCATGACTAGATGGAAGACGACTAGGGAGAGGCCGAGGCTCGAGGGGTTTGAGATGCCCCTTTTCAGCAAGGATTTGAAGAGCCTTGGACAAAGGCATGTAGAGGGCATGAAAGACCATGCGACCTCGGGGTAGATACTTTGAGGTTTGTGGACTTTTGCTGGATGCACTGGCAAAGGGGTCAGCAGGCGCTGGCTTGGTCTGCTGATCTTTCCTGGGTGCAGGATTAGGGTTGGAAGGAATGGTTCTGGTATGACAGCCCTTCTCCCGATTTTCCCCTTGGCTTGAACTGCCTTCGTTTTGAGTAACGAAAGTGTCCTCCACAGTTTTTGTAGCAATTGCGAACACTTGCTAGTTGTTCAGTCCCCCGGCTTTCAAAGCCTCAACAACCTGCAGAAGTTGTTCATAAGGATCAGCGTCCGCCTTCACCTTGTTCTTACCACTCACCTCAGCTTGGTCGAAGGTTTGGGTTGCTACATCAGTGTGAGGCCCGGTTATTGCCGACACGTCATTGCCCGAACTTGGGATGGCTTTAGGTTGGCTGAGTTCAATTACAATTCGCCCCAATAGTGGGGGCTCTTCTGGCATGAAGTTCCCGGCGTGTGATATGATTGATGGCAAAGCCGACATTTCGAAGGCTAGATCAGCCACAGACCTCTGAAGGTCGCCGATCATTCCCATCAGCTCAAAAGTGGTGGGCTCATGGGTTTGGAACAATTGGGGTTCCCAAATTGGATATGCGGCAGGTGACCTGGGTGGGTGCTGCTCTTCAACATCGGTCTCACCCTGCATGGTGATTCCTTGGTTTAATGTTGTTGCCATGACCACAATTTCTTCTGAATTCTGTGTCATCATGAGACTGCTAAACTGAACAGAGGTGAGGTGGCTGGTAACTAATGGATCAAATGAAACGATGAGCCTTGGCTGGCCTTTCTCTATCTTGCCTCAGCAAAGGAAAACACTGACTACTCTTGAACTGAAACTCTGACCTGACAAAGTCTATCAGCACAAATCCAATGAACCTTGGGGGATATCGGAGCCTTCTGAAGCTACAGTTCCAAGACTACCTAGTAAAAGAGAAAACTAGCAGGATCTCAGCCCAATTTCACCTAAACAGATGTAAGTACAGCTACATGACTATGCTCTCTTACTGAATTCTGCCCCAAAATTCTACCTATAAACTGATACCCTCAAGTAAAAAAACCTGACCCGGACTTGCAAACTGATATGCGCATTTCTTGTAGAGGCACACTCTAAAAAACACATAGCAAGTAAATGTGAGCCAAAACACCCCTATGTTGGGGTAGGGTTTCCCTGTCCTATTTTGTCAGGAGCTAGGGTTTCACTACGCACGCAGCGGTTTCAAACAACCTATAATCGGGTAAGCAACATGTCCTAGTTTGGAATAGTCACTATGGATTCCGAATATGCACTAGGTCGAATGGTCAAAAAGGGTGCCCCAGTAAAAACCGAGGTTTGTGTTCCCGTCATGGCAAAGCCCGCAACCGGTCAGCCTTATGGCACGCTTCTCAAAGCGAGCCTCTGGCAAACCATTCAGGATTAGCATACGACAAACACGGTGTCCTAGGCGCACCAATGCAAATACAATGCAAAGAAACACATAAGTGTAATCAAAACAAGATATCATGAGTTCGAGTCAAGTTCTCTAACTCCCCAGCAGAGTCGCCAGAAACTGTAGGCGCACCCTTGGGCATTGCTACTACAGTTCGAACTCAAATGTCACGGTTCTGAATCTAATCCCGCAAAGTGCAATGCGAGACCAATAAATCACCAAAGAGTCCAAATCCGGCAAATCGTTTTGGAAAACTGATTTTTAAGAAAGAAGTGCCAAACATGGACTGCTTTGCTAGATACAGAGTCGCCACCTAAATATTTTGTTTTGGGAGAATTTAGAAACCCCGACTGCGCTTTAAGGCCACGCGGTCCGCTATCACCAAAGTTGTCTCGGCTCGGGAACTTGGGTACGATTGGGGAAGGTCATCTATGAGCACCCCCACTCGCCCGATCAAAGATCAGCCTGTATTAAACATGATATCTTGTTTTTGAAAACACATGCGTTCTTATTCCAGTTATTAGCTAGAATTACTATGTGATGCGCACAACACGCAAGTATAGACTAGATCGCCTAATTTGGAACAAAGCATCGCATATCCGTTTGTTTGGAAATGGTTTGAAGTTTGCTACTCATAAGTAGGCTAAAACACGAATTTCAATGAATCGTTCCAATTCAAGTAATCCAACCTTCACCCACAGGCATTCAGGTAATTATATCACATAAGCAATTAGGCTCATGGCAAGTATGTTGTCATGTTAACACTCACACGCATGCAAGATGCTAAAGCATAAACACTCACAGTGTACTCCGAGCCAAAATAAAGAACTAGTTAGTAATCAAATGCATGATCCTAGCTCATGTTAAGATGGCTAATGCAACACATGCAAAGATGTAACTAGAAATAGGCTCGGTTATTCTAAAATCGCATGTGAGATGCGACAACTCGATACATGTATTCAAGTAGGAATTGAAATACAATGCAGTTAGTATGATGCGCCGAGCATGGTGCATGCAATACAAATGAATGGATGCAAACATGCGAGCATAAGGTATGCTAAATGAAATATGCCCTAAAACTAACCATCGTAAGCGGTTAAGTAAAAGGGAGAAAGTTGTGGGGTTGGAAGACATCCATCACACACACGCACGCTTATTACACCAAATGGCCCTCTCAACGGAGGGTCCAAAAGAACAATACAAATCAACTAATTAACTAACTAACAAGCTAATTAATTATTACAAAACTCTTAACTAATTAAACAAATTAATTAAGCTATTGAAAACAATAAAGCAGCCTCGGGAAGAGGAACAAATGCATGCTTGGTCGGCTTCGCTCGGAAATCCGTTGCCGTGCTTCATGTTGCCTCTGTTTGCACTGCTCTGTTCCTTTGAAAACTGTGCCAACTTCTGCGACACTTCTAAACCACCTTGGGGGCATGTTGAGAGGCCATCGACCAAAATATAGAGCCATTGGCCAAGAGAAGCTGGTCATCGACCAAAAATAGGGCTCTCGGCCAAATGTTTGTAGCCGGCTGGCACTGAAGCTAGCCGATCGGCCATCTCTTCCTATAAAATGCTCCTGTTACTGCAACAGAGGACAGACAGAGCATGGCAATACATTTGCAAGACAATGTTTGCACAACCACACTCTTTATCATGTTTGAGACTCAAAGGAGTGTGTTTCTCGACCCCCGGGCCACCAATCACGCATTCCAATGCATGATGGCCAAAGGAGCCAAGTGTGCAATTCAATATCAAATGAAATGCACAAAAACACATAAGGGGCCTCAACCTCTATCATGCTCAATCAAGAGGCAAAGGAATTCACACGCAATGCAATGCAACCTAATCATGCAAGCAAGCATGCAAGCAACTCAAGCATGCAGCAAGATTATGCAATGCAACTAACATGCAATAGGCGTACAACCTAAATATGCAAACATGCATAGCATGCAACAACAAGCAAAATGAAGTAAGCATGCAACAACATGCAAGACAAGTATGCAACATGGACGAGCATGCAACAACATGTCAATTAACAAGCATGTGACAACATGTAGTGGAATTAGCATGTAACAACATGTAATGTGCCAAGTATACAACAAGCATGCAACAGCATGCAAGGCAAGCATGCAACAACATGCGGAGATGGACTTAAACTAAAATGGACAGCTCTCAAACATGCCCAAATCAGTGGCCAAAACGCTATGGAAATGAAGACAAAGGTACATACAAACATGCATGCTAATTGCCTATCACCTAAGCATAGGAGAGCAACTTTCAAGAACACTTAAAAGAGGACAAAGCATGCAAGTATGACAATACTACAAGCTCTGAAATGATGCTAGGCATGATGCCAAATCACACAAACAAACCAAACAAAGCATACAAGAAAGCCTAAAACTTAAGGCTAGCCAAGGAGCTCAAACCATGGCTATGTGAAACATGAAGCAAATGGCCAAAGTGAACCAAAACAGTCCTAAAGCATGCCAAAGTAAGCCTAAAACATGCAAGGAATGAGGCCAAAACATGCTAGAAACAAAGGGCCAAAAGCATGAGGCATGCAAGGCTACAAAAGAGGTGTTACACTACACCTATCAAAACCAAACATGGCATGACTTAAGAAATGAAAAACAGAGTTATGGCATGGTAAGACAAGACCAAAAACCCACTTAGATGGCATCCAAAAGACCTAAACATGATGGCACACACAATGACCCATTCATGAAGCATAAAACATCAACTCTTTAAAGCATTAAAGGACTGACAAGTGCAAGTGTTTGAGCATGAAACATGGACTGAAATAGTATAACAAATGATGCCAAATCATTGAAATGGTCCAAGTAAAGCATGCTAGTGACTTGGACACTAACGGCTAACAAGCTAGAATGCCTTATGGCTATACAAAGCATGGCATATATGGTCAAAACAACTCGAAACAGAGCTTAAGCATGTTACAACAAGGCTAAAAGCTTCATGGAGTCGAGCCAAAATCATGCTAGAATGACATGTTACAACATGATGCATATTAAGGCAAATGAGGGGATTGCAAGACAAGTATATGGAGCATGTAAGAGGCCATTAAACCAACTTGAAACAGAGGTATGTATGCAAAAATAACACCAAATACTTGCTAAAATGAAGCTAAAACAAGCTAAGCAAACATGCTACCAATATAAGCCATTTATACTAGCATACAAGACAACAAGGAAAGGGGATGACCCTCTCCTATTTAGGACTCCAAAACCACCTTCCCACCACTGAAAATCCTCTGGATTTCAGTGGTAGAAAGGTCATGCAAAGCCAAGAACAAGAGCCAAAAGGGATGGCCTAAAATAAGGCCAAACAAGGCCTAAGAGGGGGTAAACAACCCCAAACCAAAAAGTGACCTTAAACAAAGGTCTAAAGAAAGTAAAAATAAAACTTATTGTAGTTTAGAGTTAAGCTTAAAACAATAAGCAAGAAGGTCTAAAAGCTTAAGCAAGAAAGGGGTATTAAAAGCAAGAATGCTCACCCTTGAAGAACACTCTCAAGAACAAGGCTCCAACAACTTTTCCAAGCTCAAACCAACCCAAGAACTCTGAAATCAACCTCAAGGGACCTCAGCTCCAAGAGGATGGTGTTCTAGTGTGTGTTTGTGTATAATAGTAAGACAATACTAAACTTTTGAGTACAAAACAAGGCTAAACAAAGAAGAATAGATACAAAAGTATATCTATCCCTCAACACTCAATTTTCTGAACCCTTGAGGGAGGAGATGGTTCTCTCTTACAGAGAACCAAAAGCAAAGCTTCTTGAGGAAGCTAAGCAAAAGGGCAAATCCCTCCATACACGTGTATGGAGGGGGTGAATTATGCATGCCAGCTGTGACAGCTGGCATAAAATATCTGCATAAAGCAGATGAATAGGGCTCGGCCAAAAAACATGGCCAATCGACCAACATAAGTGCCAGCCAACCAAATAATGTGCCGATCGGCCAACACTTTTGGCCGATGGCAAGAAAACAAGGTCGATAGCTTCAAGCCTTGGCCAATGGGTTGAGAGGATGGCAAACAAGCCACCCTCTTCCCTCAAAAGCAAAAACACAAGTGCTTGGTCCACAACCAAGCACGAAACAGACAAGTTGAGAGATCTTGAGCCAAGGCACGCGACCGAGACCTCCGAGAACTCAAAATGAACACGAGCATGGATAATCATCGAGTGTTCAAACGATGACGTCCAAGTCTTGAGGACGGTCAAAAATGGGGTGTCTATACATAGCATTTCTGAAAACTGTTCATTTCATATCATCATAAAATAATTAAAGTCAAACGTAACTTTACAGAGTTATTACTCACAGATAGTTTCACAAATGGCTCTGATAACAAATTAATGACCAACAGCTCTCGGCGCGTGACCTACAAAAACATAACAAATACACGCATTGAAACACACGCTTGGATTGCATGTGACTTATTTCATTTCATTCTTAGTGTGTTTCTAGCCCTTATCCTCATTATCATGTCTTAATCTTAACCTAGGAATGCCTAGGATGCAATGAGGATGCTAAAATGCACTTAAAAACACTTAGTCAAATATATTAAAAACAGGGGCCTCACTCGAACGCAACATCCTTCCCTCGAGTAGACGTCCAAACATGTGAGTGGTCACTCGAGCGGTCCATAAACTTTGCAAAAGTACTGATTGCTTGATTTTTTTCACTCAACGCACACTCAACGGTCGCTCAAACATGAGACTGAGGTCCTCGCTGGAGCGCAACTCTTGTCGCTCGAGCGGTCTGCAAATCATGTGAACTTCTGGGAGCATTCATTTTACACTCAAGCTAACTATTTGTCGCGCGAACGGGAATATCAAAGAAAGAGTGGTCACTCGAGCACAAATTCTATCACTCGAGTGGGAAGCAGAATTTTGGAATTTCCAAATTGCAACTTTTAAACCTCAAAACTTGAGAAAACATGACTACACTTGTAAAACGTCAAGGATTAAGAATCATTTCACAAAATCATGGCTCAAGAGTAAGTCGATTATTCAAAATCAAGCTTAGAATATTGAAAACATTACATACATGTAAATTCCTTGAACTTAACCTTTCAAATCGTGCTCAAACAAGATAAAGTAATGGAAAACATGATGAATTCTTAGAACAAAGACAAATTGAGGACATGTATGAGGAAATTCTTTAAATTCAACTTCAAAATTATGAGAATTATGCATGCATGCATTATACACTCCCAGAGTGATCTATCCAAGCTCAATTCTTATCTTAATATATAATTTCTTTTGAACTCATGTGTTAGCTAACTTAATTACATCATCAAATGCTTGAATTCTCACCTAAACTTCCCAATTGAGATTTAAGTAGTCCAATTCTTGAGTGATCAAGTTAATTCTCCTTAGTTCCCTACAATTCTCTAGCTAGTCACTTTGGTTGAACTCAATTCTTCCTCTCTCTCTCTCTCTCTCACATTTAGTCTTCAAGGATAAGGAATTGAGAGTGCAAAGTGCATAGAAGGTGTTGGGAGTGGCTTTATATAGGCTCATTAATGAGTCTTAATTAAACTTGGCTTAGGCTAATCAAATGGGCATTATTTATTCTAATTATTTCGTTCCAAATTGAATTTCAATTGAACCTACCATAATCTTCTAAAAAGTCCAAATAACTCATCTATCAAGTTAATTTTGTGATCGAATGTCGATAAGGCCTTCAATTCATGAAACAAAACCGAAACACAAACATATATTTCTATGATAGACAGATAGAAACACAAATAACACAACACATATGCAAGTAATTCTAAATTCCATGTTAATTACTGATTAGGTACGCTTAATCATGGTTTAACAGTTAATTATGGGTCGGGGTTATTACATAATTTGTGGGTTTGGATTTAGGGTTTGATTTGGTTTGATTTTAGGAATGAAAAATGGAGGTTTTCAAATGGATTCATGAAAGATATTGTGGAGATGGTTATCTTGTTAATTTGTGTTGAAATCTTGGAAATTTCTCTTTTAAAGTACTATGGAAAGGTATAGATTTTTGGTTGGAAATCTTTGAATTTTTGAAACTAAGAAACAAAGGAAAAAGGTTAAGTTTTGAAATGATATATGCATATATAAATGTTGATGATAAGAGTGGAGTTGACTATGTAATATCACTCCTATATTGAAATTATGAGATTATGTTTGTTGTTGGAAATTTATCTTTTGTATAAAGATATCTGCTTTTGGCTATCAGTGGAGGAGAGTTTGATTGTTGTAGAAATTGTACAAGAAATAGGTTAAATGAAAACTATTTACTCATACATATTGCATTGAACAATGTTTCATATCCTTACATTGAAAATGTATTATTTTTTTAAAAGAAAAATAAGTGAATACCTTGGTGAATTTGGTTAGGAGGTGTGGTTGTGGTTTTATTATATTAGCTTATGTATCCTTGGTAAAAGTCCAGAAACTCGCGCGGTTAGGTGGCGATCCTTCCGGTTAATACCGGTAAAATGACTTTGTAGAGCTTGTATAGCCTACTAAAAGACATGTACCTAGAGATTCCCGGTATTACGTATCCACTACCCTATTTTCTGATTTAAGAAGATATTATTTTATGAATTGATATATAACTATGGCATTGCATTGTTTTGAAAGAGGAAGTGTGACATTTTGGTAACGGTGTGCATATGCATTGACCATATGACTTTGTTAAGTTTCATACATTGTGTTCAAGTATCTCTACTGGGTTTTGGCTTACCCAATGTTGAAAATAACTTTTAGGTGTTGATGATATGCCTCCACCAAGGAAGTAGCTTGGGAGGACCTCGGAGCTGAGAGCTTCATTTCATTCTTTTGCATAAATATTTGTTGTACAAGCCTTGGGCTTTATATGTGTGGAGTTTGGCTCATTTTGTTATTTCCAAGAATTGACTTGGAAAGATAGCCATTAGGACATAAACTTATTTGTACTTTCTTTGATTTATGTTATTTTCATATGTCATATGCTTTCGATTCAAGATCTAGGATTTATTGATGTATACATGCATATATCTTTTTTTTGTACGGTTAAAGGGGATAAATGAAAGGTTAACATCTGGTAAGTTTCTACTTTCTATTGAATATCATGAGGTGGTTTATTGTTCTCAATTTGGGGCGTTACAAGAGGGTTAGAGATTTTAGGGCTTTGTGATCTATGAGAAAGAAAGGTTTAGGGTAAGAGAGAAAAGGGGATTAGTGATGAGGGATAAAGATGGAGAGAGAGAGAGAGAGACAGATGACTGGTTTTGTCAAAGAATGATCAGCTGGTTTTGATCATCTTCATTTTCATCTTCTTTGTGATTCATGTTAAAGGGGATCAGTGATGAAGGGGTGATGAGGGATGAAGATGGAGAGAGAGAGAGAGAGAGAGAGTTGACTAGCGATCAACGTGAGAAAAAGGTTTAAAGGTAGGAGAAAATAATTGGTGATGGGGGATGAAGAGAGAAAGAAAGATGAAGAAAGAAAGAAACAGAGAGAGGAACAGAGAGATGCAACTGAACTTTGAAAATGGAGATGAGAAAGACAGAGTTGGGATGGCGATGATTATAGAGTGTTGATCTCAGCCATTGGATTATGCAAAGATCCAACAATGAGATGGTGTCTTGGAATGCTAAAGATCAGCACAACGACTCTATTTCAGTCTTGAAAAAAATGGCACTTTTTCCAAACAGAGAAGACATCAACGGATAAAAAAAACATAGTGGTATAAATACAAACACTTGGATTCAATTTGAGTTCACAACATCAATAGGTACGCCGTATTGAAGGATCTGAAGTGTAATGGCAATGCTATTATAGCATTTCACAAATTGCTATAATTTGACAATTTGTTACTATTCATTGCCAAATTATAGCAATGGAAATGCTATATTATAGCATTTTCCATTGGAGATACTCTCAAGGTCCTGACTTGACATAGCCTACGCTTGTAGAGTAACCTGGCCCACAACCAAGTGGGTGCTCAAACTTATCCACCTTTGTCTTGATTTTGATTTTGATTTAGATTGAAAACAAATCAACAAATTAAAGTTCAAATTAATAAAATTTAAAAATTATTTTGTTACCATGGTCAAATTCTATGAATTTTTTTAAAAAAATTATTTTCCAAAAAAAATATAACGAGCCTCATGGAGGTTACCTCATTTGTTATAGAAAAAATAATTCATTCGCCTAATTTTGCCCTTCTCAATTCTAACCCCAATGATGTGGAATTAGGGGGGGTTAAAGATGAGAGGAGATGAGTGTGGGATCAATAATAACAAAATAATTGAGAGGAATAGAAGCTTCCCCTCAAGTCATGCAATATGATGGAATAAAATATAAGATTTCAATCTATTTTGCTCTTCCAAATAAATCAAAATAGAATTAAAACAAAATAGAAAACAATCATCAAAATACATTATGTCTAACAATCTCCCCCTTTTTTATAATGGCACACCATGATGTTTTGATTTGTTTGGGAGGAATAGAAGCTCCCCCTCAAGTCATGCTCTCCCTAAATATTTGCTTCTTCTAGATGTATAAACATGTTAGCACGGAAGTAGTATATATCAATATAAGCATAGCATGATGATTAAGATACCAAATAGGAAATTTTGCCCAGGTAAGATACCAAAAATATGACAGCATCACCATGACAACATCACCATTTCAAAACAATAATATGACAGCATCACCATTTCAAAATAGTGCAAAACAACACATCACCATTTCTCCCAAACTTTTTACCATTTCTCCCCCAATCTATCTTAAAACAAAAACATCACCATTTCTCCCTCTGTGACAGTATTAAAAACATATAAATGATAGATTTCACAATGTAGCATGAGGTGTTGATAAATGCCATGATTTCATAAAGATATGGTATGTTCTTTGAAGATTTCAAATCAAGTCAAGGAGAATTATACTAAGTTTAGCCAAAAACATATAACAATAAGTGTGATATCAAGAAACAATTTAGCTCAAATAATCAAGAGTGGAGCACACATTTTGTTTGGCAAGGAAATATACGGCAAGAGTTTTGAATCATTGATTTCATCCATTATGAAAGATTATGCTATCTCAAGTAAACAAGCAAGTTCTAGCAAGAGCATAAAGATATGAAGTTTATGCAATATTGTTGTATGCCTCAACAAAAAATGACATGAATCAATATTGTTGTATGAGGTACTTTGAAGCAATTTTAACATGAGAAACCAAAGGAGAATCAAATTCAAGACTATTAGAGATGATATAAGTATAACAGTGCATAGTCCAATAGGTTCGTCTATCAAGAGCATAGAACCAAGTTGATAAGAGATGGAAATGTTTGAGCATAAAACCAAGTTGATAAGAGATGGAAATGTTTGAGAGTGTTTAATAGCATTCAAATGATATGAATGTTTCCGTATCAATGTAATAGTACACATACCTCATTTTATGTAAAATTCAAGTTTCGCATTCACAACAAAAACTTTAAGTTGAATTCGACATTCCAAGTTTCCCACAGATAAAATTGAAACATTCCTCACGTAGGGGTTTTGTGAAAATATCCACCAATTGCTTGTCGGTGTTTACAAATTCAAGAACAATATCCCCTTTTTGAACATGATCTCTTAAAAAATGGTGTCGAATTTCAATATGTTTTGATCGTAAATGTTGAACTGGATTTTTGCTTAAGTTGATGGCACTAGTATTATCACATTTAATAGAGATATGATCGTAATGCACATCAAAGTCCTTCAATTGTTGTTTCATCCATAGTACTTGGGCACAACAACTTCCGGAAGCTATATATTCAGCTTCGGCCGTTGATAAAGCAATAGAATTTTACTTTTTGCTAAACCAAGATACTAATGAGTTACCAAGGAAGTGACAAGTACCGCTAGTACTTTTTCTATCAAGTTTGCACCCGGCAAAGTCGGCATCCGAGTAATTAATCAAATTAAAAGCTACACATCTAGGATAAAACAATCCCAAATTTTGAGTGCCAACAAGATATCTGAAAATTCTTTTAACAAAACTAAGGTGTGATTCTTTAGGATTTGATTAATATCTAGCGCACATGCAAACACTAAACATAATATTGGGTCTACTTGCGGTTTAATAAAGAATCGAGCCAATCATACCTTGATATTTTGTTTGATCAATGAACTTACCATTTTCATCCTTGTCTAGCTTAATTGATGTGTTCATAGGTGTTCCAGCTACTTTGGAGTCATTCATACCAAACTTCTTGAGTAGTTCCTTTATGTACTTAGCTTGGTTGATATAAATCCCTTCCTTACATTGTTTAATTTGAAGTCCAAGGAAATAATTTAGTTCCCCCATCATGCTCATCTCAAACTCACCTTGCAAACACTTAGCAAAATCCTCACACAAAGCTTCATTAGTAGCACCAAATATAATATCATCCATATAAATTTGTACAACAAGTATATCATCATTTTTGGTTTTAACAAAAACGATGGTGTCAATCTTTCCTCTAGTAAAACCATTTTCAATCAAAAATTTGCTCAAACGTTCATACCATGCACGAGGTGCTTGTTTCAAACTATATAAAGTTTTGAGAGTTTAAACACATGATTGGAAAAGTATGATTTTCAAAACTAGGAGGTTGTTTGACATATACTTTTTCATTTATGAAACCATTTAAAAATGTATTTTTTACATCCATTTGAAAAAGTTTAAAATCTCTAAAACATGCAAATACAAGTAACATGGCAATGGCTTCTAATCTAGCTACCGGAGCAAAGGTTTCATCGAAATCAATACATTCTTCTTGATTGTACTCTTGTGCTACAAGTCTAGCTTTGTTTCTAGCAATGGTGTCAAATTCATCAAGATCTAATTTGTGCCAATAATTGAATGATCTTTAGGTCTTGGCACTAGATCCCAAACTTTGTTTCTTTCAAATTGGTTGAGCTCTTCATGCATAGCCATCATCCAATGTTCATCGAATTCGGCTTCTTGAAAGTTCTTTGGCTCAATCTATGAGAGAAAAGCCAAGCTACCACAAATATTTCTAAATGAAGAGCGAGTGGCGATATCTATGGTGGGATCACATAAGATTAAATCCTTAGGGCGACTATGAACAAACTTCTATTCTCGTGGCAAATCATCGTTGTTTCCACCTTCTTCTTGAGAAAGGAGAATAGGTTGTTCACCATCTTTGTTCACTTCACATGGTAGGTCCTCTTCTTTGTAGATGCTTGAATCTTCCACATTAGGTTCTAGTTCTACAAAATTATCACGAACAATTTTCTTTGGAGAAGAGATGTTAGTTTCATCAAATGCCACATGTATAGATTTTTCAACAACAAGAGTTCTTTTATTAAAAACATGATAAGCTTTACTAGTTAAAGAATATCCAAGAAAAATTGCTTCATCGAATTTTGAATCAAATTTACCCAAGTTGTCCTTACCGTTATTGTGCACATAACATTTACAACCGATATATGCAAGTGACTAATGTTGAGCTTTCTACCATTCCAAAGTTCATAAGGAGTCTTTTTTAGAATAGATCTAATCAAGGCACGATTTAAAATATAGTATGTGGCTTGAATGGCCTCGACTCAAAAATATTTTGGAAGATTGCTTTCGCAAAGCATTGTTCTACTCATCTCTTTTAAGATTCTTTCTTTCTACTACACCATTTTGTTGAGAGGTTCTAGATGCTGAAAAATTATGTCCAATTCCACGCTCATCACAAAACAATTCAAATTTTCATTTTCAAGTTCTCTACCATGGTCGGTTTGAATATTTGTAATAAGAAAACCTTTTTCATTTTGAATTTTGCTACAAAGTTTTGTGAAGGAAGAAAAGGCTTCATCTTTGTGTTCTAAAAACATAATCCATATAAATCTTAAAAAATCATCAACACCAATAAGACAATAATGTTTACCACCAAGACTAAATGTCCTTGAGGGACCAAATAAATCATATGCAATAATTGTAATGGTCTATAGGTGAAAATATGAGATTTTGATTTAAAAGATGTTTTAGTTTGTTTGCCTTGTTGACAAGTACCACAAAGTTGATCTTTTTTAAATTTAATTTTTGGAAATCCAATGACCAAATCATTTCTCAAAAGTTTAGCAATTAATTCCATATGAGCATAGCCAAGCCTTCTATGCCATAATCAACCACTATCATTACTAGCATATAAACATTTAACATCATTAGCATAAAGATCACTGAGATGAAAAATATAAACATTATCAAGGCGATTACCAACAAATAGTGATTTATGATCAATTGTGCTTTTAATTGTGCAATGTGATTTATCAAAAATAACACGATTACCCTTATCACATAATTGGCTAATGCTAAGTAAATTATGCTTAAGTCCATCTACAAGGAGACCATTTTCAACAGAAGGGTTAAGAGAGATACCGATGCTACCAATACCAATGATTTTTCCTTTCTTGTTGTCTCCGAAAGTAACAAATCCTCCATCTTTGGATGATAGAGTAGTGAAGGAAGATTTATCTCTGGTCAAGTGTCTAGAGCATCCATTATCAAGGAACCACCTTCCTTCTTCAGCTTTAGACTTAAGGCATACCTATAATAAGACAATTAAATGTTGGATTTTGGTACCTACGATTTCTAGGGTCCTTCTTGGTTAGTATGATTAGTACCTTTTATAATCCAAATCTTTTTAATCCCCATATTCATATTCTTTTTGAATGGACAAGTAGATATATAATCACCTTTCTTCCTACAAGTAAAAGAATTGTCCAAGTATTGTGTTGAGTTTCTTTTGTTTCTTAATAGGGTCATATCCAATGCCCGCCTTATCAAAAACACATCTTTGATTACCAAGAAGTTTGTTGAGATTATCTCTTCCTTTTACAAAATTTTCAAGAGTTTTATTCAAATCATCAACACTATTTTTCAAAACAATTTTCTCACTAGAAATGGTATTAAGGACATTTTTCAAAGTAAGGTTCTCTTTCTTCAATTCATCCACATTGTTAGATAACGATGCAACTAATTTCTTTCAGAGATTATTTTTGGCACATACTTTTCTAAACTCATTATGTAATTCATTGAAAGCACTTCCAAGTTCTTCATAATTAAAAGTTACCTCATCTTGAGTGGTTTCTTTATCTCCAAGAGCCATTAGACAAAGGTTGGCTACTTTATCATTTTCAGCTTCATCACTAAAACTATCATCACTTTCTTTCCAAGCTGCTATCATGGCCTTCTTGTTCCTTTTGTGGTATTTTCCAAGTTTCTTCAATTTTGGACAATCCATCTTGATGTGCCCCGAATTCTTGCACTCATAGCAAATTAATGTGTTTTTTCTTTTGGATGTCATCTTTGTTGTATTCTTTCTTAAAAGGTTTTCTTCCTCCATGATTGCTCTTCTTGTAGCACTTTTTTAGATTTCTACTAAACATGGCATATCCTTCATCTTCACTAGAATCCTCATCTTCTTCTTCATGGAATGAGGCTTTGAATGCAATTCTACTCTTCTTTTTGTCCTCATCATCCTTATGTCCTTTCATAGTAATTTCATGAGTCATAAGAGACCTCATAATCTCATCTAATCCAAGAGTTGATAGGTTCTTTGCTTCAATAATTACAATGACTTTAGCATCCCAATTCTTTAGTAGACACCTAAGAATTTTTCTCACAAACTCACTGTTAGTATAGGTTTTGTCAAGAGATTTCAAAGAATTTACAATTTCAATAAATCTAGTAAATATGCTTGAAATAGATTCATCAAATTTCATTTTAAACAATTCTTTTACTTGGTTGGTTCCTTCATAAGTAACTTCAAGTTTGTCCCTAATTTCTTTAGCCATGTCACAATTGGATATTCTATTATACTGCTTAGATTCTAAACCACATACAAGTGTGAGTTTGGCGTTGGCATTGGCATTGGCTTACAATAATCTATGATCCTTCTCATCACATTCATCTTCTGTTTTAGGTACACTAATGTTGTTTACTAATTTGGTAGGGATTTTGTGACCTTTGGTGACTATAATCTACACAGCATAATATATGGTTTGAAAATATAGGATCATTTTATCCTTCCAATGGCTATAGTTATTTCCATCAAATAAGGGTGGCCTACTGGTGGCTTGACCTTCAAGAGTGCTATTGCTAACTATGGTTGCCATGGACTGAAAACTCTAAGCTGGTTAAATCTAACCAAGAGTCTAGGCTCTAATACCAATTGTCACCCAAAAAGCAACCTAAGAGAGGGGTGAATTAGGATTCTACAAATAAAAATAATAATACCCCAATAAAAATTACAACTAGTATAGCAAAATATTATTTGATGATAAAAAGCTAATTAATAGTTAATGATCAAGCTTCATGAAGAAATATTTTAGAAGTATAGATAATAACTAATGCAATATGTGAATAAGTTTATTAGAAGCTTAAGATGCACAAGCAACAGATATATAACTAATGGAAGGTAGATGACTTGATTAATCACAAGGAGAAAATATCAGTGAAGTAGCTAAAGAAAATGCAGTGAATGATTTTTGACTTAACAGATTATGAAATAAATAAATAAGCAATTATAACTCTATCACACAATGAAAGAGGAATATCATACAGCTATTTGAGGTGATTGAAGGGATTTGATATTTAGCACAACAATAGCAAATAGTATAGCAATGATAGCACGGTGAATATATCAGATGTAGTTATAGCAATAGAGTAAATAAAAGAGATAAGGAAAGAGGAGACAAACAAATTTATAGTTGTTCAACTTCAACCAAGCCTACATCCACTCATTGAGCTTCACTTGAGATTTTCCACTATCCTCTAACTTTATAGGGATGCTAGCAACCTCTTCACAAAGGGAGCAATTCTCTACAGATTTTACAAAGACTGTACCAAGTCTTCAAACCCTTGCAAACCTTAGGTGATTCGTAATCACTCTCAAGGAATCAAGAAACCAGAGTGTACTACACTCTTACAAGATTGAATTGAGGGTGTTTTTGCTTTCAAAGAAAGCTATAAGAATTATCTCTCAAAGATAGATATACAATGTTAAAGCTCGGAGTTTTCCGTAAATTTTCTCATAGGAATATGTGCTTAAAGCTAAAGCTTACTATAATATGTTCTGAAGGAAAATGAAATCTTAGTTGAAGTACACTTCAGAGAATCAGAGAGATGAAGAATGTGTGATTGATGATAGAATCAAAATAGGTATAGCACATTGTATGTCTCTTTATATTCGTTGTTATTTGTTGCTTGTTCAGAGCTCTATATATAATACAGAGTTGAGTGCTCTGTTTGCTCTGACAGTGCCCATTCTCTTCTTCCCGTTGAAGAGATGGGTTGGGGATGGCTGAGGATGATAAACAAATGATTGCTCAGATATTTCCTGACATCCATGTGTGTTTTGTCGTTGAATGATAGGTCATCTGATGAAAAACATTTCTTTTTCTCTTCTCAGCATCTTTTACTGATATATGAGTTCTCTACACAGTGGACGTCCACCCAGATGTCCTAAGTGAAGTTCTGTGTCTGTGGTTCGTCCTCCCAGATGTCCCATGAAGTCCCGATCATCAAGGTTGTCGCCTATGGTTGTTAAACATACTGCTGATCTAACGTTCGGAGCGAAACAGAACTGATCTAGAATGAAATTGGGCCGAAATGCCTTGGCCAGTCGTTCTCCTGGATGTCTGCCCAGATGTCCAAGCCTGCCTAGAGCTAGAGAACAAATTTGCTGAAATCTACCTTAGTCGGTCGATCGCCCTTTGTTGTTCCAACCTCTTGTGTTCTGCTGCTCTAGTACACTGGTTTGGTACATGTTTAAGCCTCATTTTGAACTCAAGAAGGGCATGATTAGGATGTAAATATAGATGAAAATATGATGGAATAAAATATAAGATTTCAATCTATTTTGCTCTTCCAAATAAATCAAAACATAATTAAACAAAATAGAAAACAATCATCAAAATAACAATGATTAAATCAATCAAGTTTTCAACTATAATCCACTCTTCAAAACGTAATCAAAACAAAATCAAAAACAATCATCAAAATCATGTATTCATGCTATGACTAACACTAATGTAATAAAATAAAATTTTAAAAATAAATTATGAAGAAAAAAAATTTATGTAAGATTTTTTCTTCTGCCTTGGATCACTTGAGTATTTTTTTTTTTTTTTGTAAGCTTTTATCTTTTTTTATTTTATTTTATTTTTTTAATTTTTTATTTTTAGGAAAGGAAGCTATTAATAATATTATAAAAGTGTGTAAATGAGCATTACGGTACACGATATCGCTATAATAGTTAAGTAACAAAATGGTCATTACATATGTGAATTTCCGCCACACCGCTCTAGCAGTCATAACGGGTGGCGGTAAGCACTACAACCGTTACATAACAACGTTACATAATGGTTGTAGCTGCTTTTTAAAACCTTGGCTACACACTTCTGTTTACATGTTTTAATAGAGAATTTTTTCAAATTCTGAACAAAAAAATTTTGAGTTTTAATTACAAGCGATGAAAACTGCAAAATTTTCTAGTTTCAGTTTTTCAAGTGCTAAAATGAATCATGTTTTAAAATGGTAAAACTTTTATAGTTTCATAACATTCTTTAATATTACAAAATTTTACAGTTTTATAACATAATTTTTCTTACAAAATTTTACAATTTCATAGCATATTTTCCAATTTGATTAATAAAAGAGAAAATTTTCCCGTTGTTGTTATGTTTTTTTTTTTTTTTTCCCTTTTCAGTTTGTCAATATTAGCAAATTTTGCTATGTTTTTTCACTTTAATTCTTCATTAATTTTTATTTTTTTCAACAATTTCTAGACATTCCGGTAAGTCTCTAGCAATGTTCTTGACGTCCAATAACGTTCTAGACATTCCGGCAACTTCTAATGACGTTAAGAACACTCCAGCAACTTCCCAACAATGTTGAACATTTCGGCAAGCCTTTGGTGGCTGTCTAACGAAAGTCTGACAGAGGTCCAACAATGATGAAATGTGCAGCGTCCTTAAAGTTAAAAATAAAAATAAAAATAATTTTTTTGGTAACAATTAAAAATATATATGACTACTTGGTGCAAATATTTTGTTTAAGACTGATGAGTTTTGAACTATGCAAAACGACTTGCAAGTCAGTGCCCAAAATGCAATGATACTTGAAAATCTAATCACTCTGTTTGGTTTTAGTTTTCAAAATTCACTTTTCAGAAAAAATTTATTTTTTTATTTTCATTGAATTTTTTTAATATTTTAAGCAATTTTTTTAATTTTTAGACACACCTAACATAAATACACTTAAAAAGTATAATATTTGTGAAAAAAATCCTTAAAAAATTCACTAAATACCAAAAATATTTAAAAAAATACGAAAATTCAGTACATTTTTCATATTTTTGTGTATTTATTAATTTTTAAAAATATTTTTTCATAAATATTTTACTATTTAGATACATCTAAGTATGGTGCATCTAAAAAAGTAAAAAAATTGCTTAAAATTTTAAAAATATTCACTAAAAACAAAAAAAAAAATTCAATTTCCAAAAAACCAAATTTAGAAAGCTAAAATCAAATACACTGAATAATATTTAGACATATATTCTTTAAAAACTTTTAGTAAAATTTTTAGTACATGCAGTATTTGCTATATTTCCTACATTTTTTTTGGGTTCCCATTTAGATCATGTTATGCAACTGAACACAGCATACTAAAATAAATAAATCGAACAGCTCCACATTGATTTTGATTAAATTTAAACCTTATTATGTTTTGAAATTATAATATATTAAATTGATGATTTGCTTCTTTTTAAATCATTCTTCACTTAATTCAAACTGAATACTTCAAATTATTTTGCGGATTTGGTTGATTTGTCATTATCATGGTTATCATAATTTCGATTCCGATAATAAATCCTACAACTCTAGTCAAGCCAAACGATCTGATTTTAGGATCCAATTCATAAGTCTCTCCTAACAATCCTACTTAAGATCTCAATTTTGCCAATAATGACTCATTATCGTTTATATATTAGTAATTGAGGCAAACAGTTTATAGTTGGCTGTACTTATATCTAATAGAATTGTGCCTAAACCCACAAGCTTTTTGTTTTCTTTTTTTATTCTTAAGAAAGAAATTATCAATTTTGGTCTTTGATAAAATTGATTCCCTAACTTTCCAAGTACAAATATACAGAACATTGGGTTTTAGATACGTTTCTCTACATTTATATAATGTATACACAAAATACAGCACATACGTACTTAAAACATTCTCTCTAAATGTTTAGATGTCAAGAAAGGGTGTTACAAGATAAACTGCAAACAAAGAAAAAGTTGCTGTATTAATGACTCTCGCTATGAAAGTGAAATTTACATGATAAAAATAAATAAATAAAGCAAAAAAGGAAAAGGTAAAAGTGGCAAATCTTCTTCTTATGTTCTTATGTCAATGATGGATCTAGGAGGGCGCAGCTGCACCCTAAAAATTTGAAAAATATCTTACATTATATTAGAAATTTTAAGATAATAAAAAATTATAAGAGTTCGCACCCTCAAATTTTTTTTAGATAATTTCAAAATTATATAGTGTACTCCCAATTTTTTAAACTATAGAGTAGCCCCCAAAATCATAATCCTGAATCTGTCACTGCTTATGTACCCCCACTTGCTTACTGTGTAATTCCACTCCTGACATTTGTTTTATGCCAGTAATTCCCAATATATATATATATATATATATATTTAAAATAATTATTTAGAATTCGAAATATATATTTATATATATGTTAGATTTTTTTTTTTTTAAAGTATCCAACTTCAAACTAATTTACATTAGGTAAAGAGATTTTATGTATGGTTTATAAGCTGATTTTTTTGTTTATTATAAAAAGGTGTGTATAAAAACAAAGATATGATATGATTTAAATAAATCAATAAACTAATAAGCTGATTTTTGAAAATATTACCAAAAGAGCTTAGATTAAGTTTGAATGACTTCAAAAAAAGGTGAAAATTTGTAATAAATCCAAAACATATAATCCCGTCAAATGTCAAATAAATGTAATAGATTAAGGAAAGCTTGAAGCAAATATTTAGCTCACGAGAGACTATTCAAAGTTCAATTATGATACCATGTTATACCATCAATTATTATATAAAAGAAAAAATTAAATTAAATTTAACAATGTATATCAAACAACCTTACTATATAAACTAAAAACTTGAAGTTCAACTCTTATTAAAATTAATTTAACATCTAACAATCGATTTTACAGATAAGCAAAATAATAATAATGATTTATCTTGGTGTGATCTCCACACAATTTAAATCTATACAACATATCAAATTCTAGATAATTTTAAAATATTTTTCTTAGTAAATACCCATATATTGGAGAGAGAGAGAGAGAGAGAGAGAGAGAGAGAGAGAGAGAGAGAGAACCTCATTTGGTCAACCTAAGAGGACAAAGAAAGATGGGGTTTTTCGTACTTGAACAGTCTAGATTCTTTTCCTCCACTCATTCCTTTCATTAATATAATCAGCACTTCCACTCTTACCCTTCCAGAACTTCTTTATACACACCTTTTCTCCTCCATTTATTTCCACACAATACAATACCTTCCTCATATATTCCAAAAACACTGTCTGGTGTGATGTCCTAATTCAGCACCAACAGTTCAATATTCCAGAATGGTCTTTGAAGGTGTTTGCAACACAGGCCTTAGCCTTGGCTCAACCTCTATCAACAATCCTGAGAATGATCACTTCCATCAATCTCATAATCATCATCATCAACACAAGATCAACAAACTGTCATCTCTGAAATTCGATCATGTGTTCCCATCTCTTACTTTGGGCTTATCATCAGAACACAAACACCGAGCTCCTGAAGAGATTGTTGTTAGCAAAATTCACGGTGAAATTGAATCCATAGTTTTGTATCGACAGGGCTCTTCGCGTAGTACTGTATCTTCGTACTCGAACTCTAGTGTCAAGAGGGAGAGAGATAATCTTAGTGCTGAAGAGGTAGAGAGAGTTTCTTCAAAGGTGAGTGATGATCAAGATCAAGATGAGGAGGGCAGTGCAAGGAAGAAACTTAGACTTACCAAAGAACAGTCTACCATCTTAGAAGATAGCTTCAAAGAACACACCACTCTCAATCCTGTATATATACCATCTTTTCTATATCAATCTTGATTTATTCTATTTTAAATTTTATGTGACAAATAGACAACTATAGGTTAGAAGAGTGATTGATCTGTTTCTGAATTTGGTATCCTTTCTTTCTTTTAATTATCAGAAGCAAAAGCAGGCCTTGGCGAAACAGCTAAATCTTCGGCCACGGCAAGTGGAAGTTTGGTTTCAAAACAGGAGAGCCAGGTATTCCTAATAAATATAGTGTTCTCTCTCTTTTAATACTGGTTTTGAGCAATACAGATAAGGAATCAGGTGATACGCTTGTGAATTTTTTAAATAAGAGTGTGAAATAGTTTTGTAGCCACCGCCATATTACAAGTCATGCCATGAAATAATGTTTATAGCAAATTAATCGATATGCATGCATGTGATTTTCCTTCCCACCAGTATATTAGAGTGCTTTTATTCCCATCAACATAAAAGACTTATGCTCATGTTAAAGACTTATGCTCAATATGTTTGATCTAAGTATGAATCATAGTTTTAAATAACAATATTGGGATATGTATTGGTTCTGGCAATATGGCCATACATGGGCCAATTTCAGATAGTATCGACAGATATATCGATAAATTACAGTATTGCAAGTCCAAAATCCTAACATGAAATGGCTGGTATTTAAAACTCTTATGAATTAGTCATACTGAATTTTCTTTTCTTTTCTTGCTCTTAACAGGACTAAGCTGAAGCAGACTGAGGTAGAGTGTGAGGAACTGAAAAAGTGTTATAAAACACTAACAGATGAGAACAGAAGGCTGCAGAAGGAGTTACAAGAGCTGAAAGTAGTGAAGATAACCGCTCCGGTTTATATGCAAATGCCGGCAGCCACCCTTACCATGTGCCCATCGTGCGAAAGGATCGGTGATGGCAGTGGTGAAAACTCTTCCAAAAGCCCCTTTTCAATCAGAGCAAAGCCTCACTTTTATAATCCCTTCACCCATCCATCTGCAGCTTGCTAGATGATTACTACGGTTTGAAGTATCAACTATTGTGTATCAGGATTTTAGACTCTTTTTTTTTTTATACTGTTATTCATCTATATATCGACTGATACTGTCTGATATCAATTGATGTACAATTGTATGGCCAATACCGATGCTGTTATTTAAAACCTACCGCCAAGGCTGAACAATTTTTAGTTCAAGCTAGCCTTCTCTATGTCACTCTAGAACTAGTCAAGTTATGAAATTTGTACCGTGAAATCTCTCTCTCTCTCTCTCTCTCTCTCTCTCTCTCTCTCTCGTGTACATATATATGTTTGTACAAACTTTAACAATAGTATATGAAGGGGTTCTTTTTCCTTTTAAGTTTCAGTAATTTATGATTTTCATTTGGAAAATCTGAGTGAACTTTGATTTTCTGATTAGAGTGATGGGAAAGAAAATGATAGTATGCACAGATGAAAAGAGGCATAGAATAATTAATTGATAATATTATGATTACGCATGAAGATAGAAAGCTTGGTTGAATTGTGTGTGGTTGCAAGTTGTTAATTCTGCTGTTACACTTGTGAATGCCCTCAGAATTTCTGTCCATAGAACAAATAGAAGCAAAAGATAGTCATTGGCTTGTTGAGTTTGCCAACTTTGTTGGGATATTTTTCTTAAGCTATCATACTTTTATCCTGGACCATTTTTATTTATGTAATTTGATTGTACTGCTTGTACTTCTTTTTCATCAATAAATTTTATTTTTTCGATCAAAAAAATAAAAAATAAAAATACAAGCAAACGAGAACTTACTGATCATGTTGTTACATATTTCGCGTACCAAGTATTCACGTAGTCATACTCATACCAAATAGGTACTCAATATAGGGAATCATTTTTGAAATACACATGCTTCATGGATTTCAAGTATATAAGTTCTAAAATCAAGATTTACGATAACTTTTGAATGCACTTGTAGAATTTAGAATATTTGGTTGTAAATCAGTACAAGCAAAAAATAAATAAATAAATAAAATACAAGCAAACAAGACCAAACCAAAGAAGTGACTCACAATATAGCCAGTAATTTGCAAATTATTAGGGGAAGCAAAGCTTACAAACACAACTGGATGCAAATTTTTCGGCATTCCAGCGAAATTATGGAAAAGTGTATAGGACATCTGTTCATGATTTTTGTTAACCATTGCAAATTGCAATTCATTAATTTAAATCTTACGAATTTTTATTTATTTATTTTTCGATATGGTGAAAACCATAAGTTTGAGTTACTAATGAAGTGCGGGGGCGGATTCTAGTTCACAAAATTTATTGCTTAGACAGTGAAGTGCTAAAGTATAGGGTTACTTATATTACAACCAACAAATACATTCAGGAGGATTATAGATGGTAAAGTTTCAACCAATCCATCCAAGTTGGTAAGGCAATATGCTCTCCACATTACTGATGAGGATTCAAATCCCCCCTCGTTTGCCTAGTTCGCTATTAAATGGCAATTTTTGAATTTTGAGTTTACTTTCTTGAAGTGGGTCCAAAGGACCCTTCTTAAAATGGGTTCTTGATTATCAAAAATAAAAATTAAAAAGTTTCAAGCAATCCTAGCTTGATGCACATTAATGGTCTCAAAATTTTTCAACTGTGATTATAATAAAAGAAAATGTTATAAATCCCAAATGATTTATTTGAAGAGACAATTATGCCTCTAATAATTGTTTCATGTTTTTCAGAGCATGGTCTTGCTGACTCATGCTAGAAAAGTAATAACCTTGGAGATTGCTGATATTGCAAAAGATATTCATGCAAATTCAAGAGACAATTATGCCTCCAAACAAATGCAATTTAAGAATAATTCAAGTCACATTCATAGTTATCATCTAATTAAAAATGTTATCATACTCCTAAAATCAATTTGCTGCAACATTTGGTCTCTCATTCATTGTAGCTAAATCGTCATCCAAAACGTATGGCATGCCTAATCACATAAGGACTAATTTAATTTGTGAAGCATATTTTCTAAATACAGATCATTTGTCCACCTCTCTCATGTTTCTATCTCAAATCATCTACACATTGCACTAAATCTCTCCGACTTAATCATATAATATAAAATTGATTTAAGAAAGTAGCAAAAGAATAGATTTAAGACGTGAAAATCAGAGAGAAGAGGACATATTATCCATATTAGAACTTGCTAGCAACATTCATGACATAGTGCAGCCATCAAACATCGTTGTCATGACCAAAACCACAAATAATGTTAATGTCATAGCCCACATTAACCGTTGCCCTATATGCAGTCTCTTCCACGTCCCAACATAGCTTAATATAATAATTATTATTGTTATTATCTTCACATATAATTAATTAATCCTTAATTAATATAATGTTTCTTTTTGCAATTCTTTTCATGTGTGCTGGGCATGCCAGATTTTTGCATAGTTGATGACGAATCTATTCAATGCCCTTTATGTACCATCTACTTGCATGAACTAAATTGCTATATTATTGACACGTGTCTCAAACTAGGCAATTTTGGTTTTGTCTACTTTAAATATGACTCTCTATTAAAAATAAAAATAAAGAAAGAAATTTAAATATGGTTGATGTTCCGGAAGACCACCATGACATATTCTAAACAATTACTGCCTGGGCAGCCGTGGAAAAACCGAAGCCACTAGATCAACAAGGACTATTTATCGTATAACCTACTTTGCAACGTATAGAATTAATGTATTTCGAAAGTAAAATGTGTAATATAAATTTAAATTTGATGAATAATGAGAAAAAATTTAATAGATAAATTTTGTTTTGTAATATTTTGGGTAACTTACAAATACACCTTGGGGTTTGCTTAAAATACGAATTGTCCCTTGTAGTTTCAAAAATTACAAATACCTCCATATCAAAAAATTTTATTTAACAGAATTAATTGAAAAAGTGAAATTTCTAATTGTTCACCTATACAATAATAAAATTATCTAAATTATTAATTGAAATAAAATTTTAATATTATTAAAAACTGTTAATTAACTTGATAATTTATTAATAAAAGAACCTATTTGTTATGAAATCACTATGCCAAAACAGGGCATTGACGGCGATTTTTTTAACGGCGGTTTTCGTTACCGCCGTTAAAGATACTATTAACGGCGGTAACGAAACCACCGTTAATAGCGCCATTAATCTATCTTTAACGGCGGTTTCATTACCGCCGTTTAAAAAACTGCCGCTAAAGTATCTTTAACGGCAGTAATGAAACCGTCGTTAAAAAGACTGCCACTAAAGCCCTCTTTTAATGGCGATAACGAAACCGTCGCTAAAATCCTCTCATTACCGCCGTTAATGACGGTGGTCTTTGCCGGCGGAGCTCCGACCACGCGCGGCCAAAGGTTGAACATGACCATCTACAATAAAGTAAAAGTAATGTTTAAATATTTATTTAGGAAATATATTTCATATAGAGTGGCTATGGTGTAGTGGTTGATATGCGTGGATTAAAGGTCCCGAAGGGTTCGAGGCTTGGGGGGTGCAAGAAGAGAGAATTATTTTTAAAAAAATTTGAACCTATTTACGGCGGTAAAGAACTGCCGTTTTGGGTCCTATATTACTATCGTTTTTGATCGACTTTTAATCACGGTAATTTACCTTTGTACGACGGTTGTACCTTTTCCGACACGAATATAAACGGCGATCCTAAATTACCGCCGTTAAAGGCTTTAACGGCGGTAAAAAACCACCGCTAAAATCCAATTTTGGTGTAGTAAATTAGAAACCTTATGGGGCATAATGCAATTTCTAAAACTACGGCTAATAATTTGTAATTTAAGTAAATCTCAAGGAATGTGTTTGTAATTTATCCTAATATTTTTTTATAGTTCATAATATTATTGTCGTTGTATATGTTGAAAAATGGTTTTAAGAGCATAAGTTCTTGCTAAGTTTGGGCCAATTTAGAGTAAGTAGTACCTACCTAATATTTTCCATTGGTCCAAGAGGTAAAGTCGTTGGTTTTTGTATGGAGATTAAGAATATATATTTGGTTGGTTAAAACTATTTATGGGTATAAGAAATTGACAGTAAAATGAGTTAATTGGAAAGCGCTCATGTTGTTCCGGCTCCTGGGAATTGGAGTATTGTAAAAAGGGTGGGAGCTATAGCGAACCACCAAACACGCAGACCAAGTCGTGGTTGGTTGGGTTGGGTTGGGTTAGAGACAAAAGGTAAAATTACTTATTTAGTTAAATATTTATTTTTTCTAAAAAAATCCATTCAAAATTTTTTTTTTTTTTTTTTTCTCGTGGTTGTTTTGTTCAAACATAAAGCCGCCATTCATAACTTTTGCCATTTGTGAATAGGTTCAACCTCTTCCGATCCATTTCTTGGTATTCGATTTTTGCTACTTTTCTTCTCTACATAAATTCAATATTTAAGTGTTTGTGAGAGTGTAAAGTATAGGTCTCATTCGTTGGGCAAATTAATTGTAGTGCTACTTTAATTTGTGAAGATAGTTTTATATTGGGAGATAAACGTCTACCAATTTATAAACATAGTGTGAGAGACCAATTTATCTCAAGGACAAAGTACTAAACACTTGATTTGATCTACTCTAGAATTCATGACTATTGAAACCAATAAAACAAGTTCTAGTTTGTCTTTTGTTATTGTGACTGCTCCTATCCTTTTAACCATTATTGCAATAATACCAGTAAACATGGGGGGAAAGCTAGAAAAGTTTGATGGAAATGACTTTGAGAGATGGCAACAAATAATATTGTTTTATCTTATTACTCTAAATCCGACTAGATTTCTATGTAAGGATGCTCTTACACTGAAGGAAACAAAAAGAAAACCAATGAGATTTGTAGCTTCAAACATATTTTATATTTGACTCCTCTGGATCACATAATTCGCAAATTCAAGTTTCACAATGATAAGGAAGTTTAGATTGGAAATAGTTGAACATTTGAACAAAGTGTAGATTTTTCAGAGTGGACCATCATTGTTGCTCGTGAGAGCTTAAACGTACTCTAATACCATGAAGAAAAGGAAGAAACGGAGAAAGAGAGTTAAGAAAGAAAGCAAAGAAAAGCAGAAGAAGACTGCTCTATATTTATTTCAATTCAATGTTCTGCAATATCACAAATTAATTAATGCAATATCACTAATGCAATATCTATTTGTATACATCTCATCTACTAGTCCAACTAACTAGTTGTTACAAATTCTAACTAATTAATTATATATGTTACAAGAACTTAGATCCAATACTCACGCCTCATAGTTCTTGACATATAACTGCACTTTAGATGCACTGTTCGCCCTCAATGATTGAGATCTCTTACCAACCTTCAGAGAAAAAGGATTTAGTACTAAGAATGTGACCAAAATATCTGCCAAAGCTAACCAATCCAATCCAACCCAACCCAACCCACCCGTTTTTAGGCGATTCTAACAGTATAGGCAAATGGATGCATGTTGAGATTTTTCAAATCCGCTTATATTCGAATGAATGGCAGATGAGAAACCACCCGATCTAGTAACCCCACTTAAGAAAATGATCTTATGTTTTTATACTTTGTATGTTAAAAAAATGACATTTTATTTAGTATTAATTTTAATTATTTATGAAATATGAATGTTGGACTCAAATAAGGCTCAAAATAATAATAATAATAATAATAATAATAATAATAATAATAATAATAATAATACAATTCTACTCTAAAATAGTTTGAAAATGGCCTAAAACAGTAAAGTCCAACCAAATCAATTTGCATCCACCTACCAACCTGCACGACTTGCTCAATCTGTATCCACTAACTAAGCGAATGAATGTGAATTTATTTTTTTTTTTCCAATCCCCTTAAGTTTGGACGGATGGGAGGCCACCTAATCCAATCCAATCCACGAGCACCCCTATCATCAAGTGATGTTCTTAGTTGTAGCAAATGAAACAAAGGGTCCAAAAGCTTTACTACAAATATGAATCAACTACAGTTGTAATGCTAGTGAGGAAATAAAGGGATAGACAAAGAAAAACAATGCAAAAAGAGAGAAATGGAGCAATAAAGAAACATGTTCACGTATTGTGCATACCGAATCTCGCACTAAATGAAAGTGGATCGAAGCTCCGCAACTAAAATGGACTATCTAGGAACTGGGATCTGCAAAACAGAACATTGTCAAAGCTACCCAGTCGGGGTTGGCAAGAAAACCCCTCTGACGTAGAAATGAGAGATCGAAGAAGATGAAGAACTCTCTCTAGGTGTAGAGAGAGGTAAAGAAAGAGTGTTTGAGTTCATGTGGATTGAGTTAATTACCTTCAATGTGAAGAAAGTGGCTTATATAGAATACTTTACTTGTTGCCCAAGATGGTTTCATGGAGTTCTGGTGCCTCAAGGCTTCCTTTAGCATTGTTCATGGTGGAGGACTACAAGGTAGTTAACCATGGATACATGTGCTCATTATAACCATACATATAACAGATCACATTCTCTTTGCTAATTGTTTCTGTGATTCTAGGAGAGAGGGGACTAGTTGAGGTGGCAAACTACACATGCATGTGTTCACAGCTTCCACGTTTCTTTAAGAGGTTTCCTCAGCTCGATACTGATATGCCTCGGCTCGGCCTTTCATAAGATTGGTTATAGAGATGGGTTGGCCCATTTGGATAGCTTTATGTAGGCTCAATCCACTTTGGTTCTGATGATGGGTTCGACTCATCAATCTGGTCCATAAATTAGGTCTTAGCAGCTTAACCTAGCTCAGCATCGCGGATGGCCTAGCCTTTCCACTACATGTTGGGCCCGAGTGCGTAAAAACTTGGGAAAATCATTCTTCATGGAAATGAGCTTAATAGATTGCCCTACATACTTGTCTAGCCCACTTGGGTTTGGGCTTGGCAGATTAGACAGGCCCAAGGCTTGGATCCGACCCATTTATACCTTGCCCTTTCATTTGCCTCCTAGCCCGCGCTAAGGTTCCCCTTGGGGTGAGCTACTGGTCCCAACTGTTGCATCGGTTTAGCTTTTTCTCGATTTGGCCTTGGTGGCGGTTCAAGTCTTGACACACGCGCTCTACATGCGTTCTTTCACAATGACATGTGGCAGTATGGTGTTAATGCACAAAGGTAGTGTGCCATTTCCTTGCAAGAGGACATGATTTGTACCATCGCATCAGTTAAGGGTCATAAATACCCTAGGGCTGTCTTTTTATCTCTTCACTAGCTCCCCAGATTTTGAAATCCTAAAAATCTTTTCATTCTCTTCCTGTAGTTTCGACAGTGATTCACTCCGACGCTTGCCACCATTATTGTTAGTTCCAGATGCCGCCATCTCCTTTCGATTCCAGTCCCCTAGACCTCTGTTCGTCATCACTCTTTCATCAAATCGCTGTAAGTTCTTCTGAACCTCTCTTTGTTTGTGTTTTTTTTTGTCTCTGTCGCTATTATTGGCCCTCGCGCCACTGTTTTCGGTGACTCATGTTATTTCTCTGCCTGTCTCTTAGTCTTGCTTTGTCTTTGCTTTTCTTGGTCTAGGTTATGGTTAAATTTCGTGCTTTAGTTGATACCTCAGACGCGATGACCTTGTTCCATCGTGACTATGGTATTTCGGACGACAATAATCTTACATTGGCTAGGGTTGATGCCAAATGTATGGATATAAGAAACACTCATGCATTCCCGATCACTGCCATCACTGAAGGAGGGGTTCAATTCTCATTGGACCCATTGGCCCATCATTTTCTACACCAAGTTCAACTTTTCCCAATTCAAGTTTCGATGAATCTATTCCATATTGTATGTGGCATTTTCGCCATAAACAGGCAATTTGACATGAACCTGGATATCTAGGGCATCTTAGGCTATTACACCCTTTCCTACAACAAAGACTATAGCACTTACTACCTTCATGTTCATTTTGTTGACTCTCACCTTGTCACTGGTCTACCCGATTCTGACAAGTATAACGATGACTTTCTGCAAGTCAGCGGGAACTGGATTCCCATGCTAGGATAGAGATCTAGTCTAAACGGATGCCCCAAAAGAACAGTTATCCAAGCCTGAATCTTCTGTCTTGATTCTTCTGCTTTCAACTTCTGTTCTGTTTGAATACTATGCTAATGTTGTTCCCTGTTTTTGCAGAATATTCTTGCTACTAGAATCTGCTCCTGAACTACTAGAGTACCAAGCCACCTACCAAACCACCATACCCAAGAAAGCTAAACTTGTTGCATCTTTGCTCAACTCAGACACTAAAAATGACACACCTTCTACTCCTCTGATTACCAATGATCGCTGTGCCCGCAGTCATTCTATTGAAAGGACCTCTTCTCTTGTCTCCAGTTTTACAGAAGATAGATCAATGTCGAAGAGAAGGGTACTTGTAGACTTGGAAGCAAAGGCTTTTGGCTCCTCTTTGGCTTTGGAGATTCCTGGAGTCAAGGCTGAGCCAAAAAGCCTGATGGAAGTTAAGTTTAAGATGGGAGATCGGAGCTACTAGCCCTTCTACTATTGTTCTAGGATCTAAGGCCCTAGTTATTGAATGGGCTAGGAAGAGAATGAGAGAAACAGGTAAGAACAAAGTTGGTGAGGCTTTTGGAGAGCCTGTCGTTGATGAATCCTTTGATCAGTGGAAACTGCCCATGCTATATCAGGGCAAGCCCATTTCGACTTCTAACTCTGTTGTTGCATCTGGAGAACTAGTTTTTGATTTGACCAAGCGTCTGCTGCTGCCAATGGACATGGCAAACCACAACGGACCCTGTGACATTTCCATTTTGAAAGAAACCTTGCAAATGATAACTTGTCACGCTCCAAAATTTGGATAATTAAATATTAAATTAGGACTAAACCCCAATTAATATTATATCATCCAAATCTTAGGGGTGAAACAAAAAAACTAAACGTCAACCAAACCATCCACTCTAATTTCATAACTAACTAATACCTCCAACATTAAAGTAACAATACATAGTCAAAATAACTTAAATAATGTACGGTTACAAACCATGCCAAATTATCCCAATACTAAAGTCATAAAAAAAATAATAAATACATAAACTAATATCAACCCTAAGCTCAAGAAAACAAAATAAATCTAAGGGACATGTCCAACAACTATAGTTATTCCACATCACCACCGTAGCCCCAACTAATCCTACAAAGGAAGCTTGGCTGCGCTCAAACAGAATGCACCCGAGTTGCCAATAAACAAAACGGGTCAGTATATAGGTATACTGGTATGAGTACAAGATTTAACACCCACGTCTCCACCAGACACAAACAAAAACACATTTAATTCTTGTTACAGGACAAAACAAGTAGTTCCAACCGCACCAAAACGAATGGGTAGTTTCCCGAGATATGGTGACATTTAGTTTCTTACCCGTACACAACGAAATATAATTTGAGTATAAAATAAATAAAATAGAAATAAAAATATGGTGGGTCAGCCCTGCATAAAAAAAAATAGTAAGACCCACCATCCTGCAAAAAAATAAAGTTAATATAATTTACTCATAAGTAACTTGCTGAAGAAATATAAAAATGCACTGTTTCATGCTTAAATAATTCAAATTCACCAAAACTCAAAGAACAAAAGTTGTACAAAATCGAATTTCTTAAAAGACAAAGCGAACGAATTTAACAGGAACTAAACAGGTTGAGAGAAAGACTCGATAAAAGAACCTAGACGGAATTCAATCGAAAAATCTAAAACTGAAAATAAACAAAAACTGCCCTAAGATGATTTTTTTCAGAAAAGTTCAAAATATGAAAAGTGTACAGAATAATGTTTTACTTTAATTTAAGCGTACCCAATAAAAATGAGCTCGTTTCGTAGGTTAAAACAGCCTTTAAAATCTGCATTACCAAAATGAATTAAAACTACTATAATCAAAATCATCCGATTATAAGCTATAATCGATCTTTTTAATAAAAAATCTAAACACAAAAGTTATCTAGAATCACATATACATGTCTCTGCTCAAATTTCATAATTTATCGAGGTCGTTTACTATTTTCCAGAATGTACAAATCAATACACTTCGCACTATACTAATAAACTTATAATTAAATTCTTTGAACCTTAACTCCACTTCGGCCTCCACTTCCGGCCTACACATATATCCCATGTGCCTCCCATATACCTGACACCGCTCTGAAGCCAAACTTGCAAGAGGATATCGTCCCGAGTTTGACCCACACTCTCCAGATGGTTAGTATATACGTACGCACATAAATTAAAACACTCGTCTACTCATGAGAACGAGGCAACAATATACATATACAAAACATCTCACTCATGAGAACAAACATAACAATGCCAAGTTTAAGGCATTCAAATAAATCTCATAATCCTCACTTTTTTTATACACTCTTTCTCACCAATACTCAAATAAAACAATAATCCATGGAGTCATGATGGAGTGTAAGGAATTTATCCAAGGGTTCCAAGTTTATTTTAATTTCAAATAACCATGAGTGTGATTACAACCATAAAATAAATCCATATAAAAACATAAACCTGGCATACACAACTAATCACAATAATTAAAATCAATCAATTATCTAAAAACCCTAAACCTCACATACACAACTAATCAAAATAATTAAAATCAATCAATCATCAAAAAACCCTAAACTTTACATACACAACTAATCAAAATAATTAAAATCAATCAATCATCTAAAAATCCTAAACTTTACATACACCACTAATCAAAATAATTAAAATTAATCTATCTTCTATATGTAAATACAAAATCAAACTAACATCAAATAAATAAAAATAATGAATTAAACATAAATCAAGAGATGTGGGTTTTGTACTCACAATTATTTTTGAAGATCAAAGAAGCACTTAGAAAATTAATGGAGCCACCAAAATAAAACCCAAACCTTTTTTTTTTTTTTTCTCTTTTCCTACTCTCCTCCCGCCGTCCTTCTCTTTCTCACACCACACACAGCACTCTCTTTGTTGATTAAACACTCTTTTCTCTCTCTCTCTCTCTCTCTCTCTCTCTCTCTCTCACACACACACACACACACACACACACCCTTTCTTCCCATGGCTGCTACTTTGAAAAGAAAGTTCTCTAAACCTTTTTTATTACAACAACCTAAGTTTAATATATAATACCCTAATAACATTATATTTTATTTTATAATATAAATACAACATATATAAATATAAATATCCTAAATAAACTCAATATATACATAACACCCTTTTATATATATATAAATATTCAAATTAATTATATATAATAAATAACACAATTAAATTAATTAAACACCACATTAAATTCTTATATACCTACGCAATTAATAACGCCAGAAATAAAATCAAGTAATAATAAATAAATAAAGGCTTACGAAAAAAATCTGGGTCGCTACAATATACACACCTCAAAAGAATCTCGTCCCAAGATTCGACATGAGAGAGTACTAAACAAAAAGTTATGGATGCATACGCCGAACTTTCTCTTCTAATTCCCAAGTGATATCATTCTCATCCTCGCTCCATTGCACTTTAACCAAGTTCACTTTATTGCATTGCAACTACTTTACATCCCGATCTAGAATAGTAACCGGTCGCACCACATACGTTAGATCGTCACTAATCTCCAACACTTGTGGTGATACTACTTGGGAAGGGTCTTGCACACACTTCCGCAATAAAGATACATGGAACACATTGTGAATCATTGCTAAAGCAGATGGTAGGGCTAATTTGTAAGCCACATTACCAATCTTCTCAGTGATCTCATATGGTCCCAAAAATCTAGGTGCCAACTTTCCCTTCTTTTCGAACCACATGATAACCTTCATCGGCGAGACCTTCAAAAACACAAAATCTCCAACATGCAACTCAACCCCCTTACGTTTTCTATCAGCGTAACTCTTTTGACGACTCTGTGCAGTCTTAATACGTTCCCAAATAATGTTCACCTTCTCTGTGGTCTCTCTCACCAACTCTGGGCCTAACAATGGCGCATCTCCTACCTCCATCCAACAAACAGGTGATCGACATGGCCTCCTATACAAAGCCTCAAAAAGTGCCATCCCGATACTAGAGTGATAGCTATTATTATAAGCAACTCCACCAATGGCAAGTGTTCTTCCCAACTACCACCAACATCGCGAACACAAGCTCTCAACATATCCTCCAAGATCTGATTTACCCGCTCAGTTTGCCCATCCGTCTAAGGATGATAAGCCGTCCTCAAGTCTAACCTAGCACCCAAAGCATGCTAAAAACTCTTTCAAAACTCTGCCACAAACAATAGATCATGATCTGAAACTATAGAAACTGGTGCGCCATAAAGTCGCACCACCTCCCGAATATACAGCCTAACTAGTTTATTTGTAGTTAGGTGAACACTGATAGGAATCAAATGAGCAAACTTGATGAGTCGATCCACTATCACCCAAATAGATTCATTGCCTTGCTTAGACCATGGCAATCCATCCACGAAGTCCATAGAGATGTACTTTCATTTCCAAGTAAGAATCTCAAGAGGCTACAAAAGTCCAAACAGTCGTTGGTGTTCTACCTTAACCTGTTGACACACATAACATCGAGAAACATACTCTCCTACATCTTTCTTCATACCTTCCCACCAAAACGTCCTCTTTAGGTCATGATACATTTTAGTCCCACCAAGCTGAATGGTATATTGGGACCTATGGGCATCATCCATAATCTCTTTCATCAATTCAATAATGTTAGGTATACACAACCTACCCTTGAATCGCAATCCCCCATCTGAGTCAACAGACCAATTAGTAGGACAATCATCGATCAAATCCACTACAAGGTCATCGAGCTTGCTGACGAGAAACCGATCTAAATTCTGCATCTAACAAATTTTACCCAGTAACGTCGGCTACCTGGTCAAACTACCAATGTATGCCCTCTCAGCACTCTCTATTAGTTGAACATCATGTATCGAAATTAACTCCAAAGACTTCCATTCTTGAATCATCAAAGAAGATATAATCCCATGTTGTCGACTAAGTGCATCTGCAACCACATTTCCTTTTCCCGGGTGGTAAAGGATCTCGAAATCATAACTACTGATGAATTCAACCCACCTTTGTTACCTCATGTACAACTCTTTTTAAGAAAAAAGATAGTTGAGGCTCTTATGATCTGTGTACAACTCAAAGCGCTCCCCAAACAAGTAGTGTCGCCACATTTTTAACGCAAAAACAACTACCACCAGCTCCAAGTCATAAGTAGGGTATCGTCTCTCATGAGGTTTTAACTGTCGAGAAGCATAAGATACAACCTTCTGATGCTACATCAACACACATCACAATTCAATTCCACTCACATCAGAAAACACTACTAACCTTTCCCCTTGTACTGGTATAGTTAACACCGGTGCTGTAGTCAACCGCTGCTTTAACTCCTGGAAAGCTCTCTCATAATCATCTGTCCGTACAAACTTCACATTTTTGTAGGTCAACTTGGTCATGGGTGCTGCAATAGTGAAAAACTTCTCTATAAATCTCTTGTAATAACCGGCTAGTCCTAAAAAACTTCTCACCTCTGTAGGGTTCGTAGGCTGCTTCTATTCTTTGACCGCAACAACTTTTTCAAGATCTACCGATATCCCCTAATTGGACACAACATGTCCCAAAAATCAAACTTCTTTCTCCCAAAAGTGACACTTACTAAACTTAGCGTATAACTGCTACTCCCTCAAAGTCTGCAACACGACTTTCAAATGTTCTCTGTGTTCTTCTTCATTCTTAGAATACACCAAAATATCATCTATGAAGATAATCACAAACTTATCTAGATACGGTTGAAAAATTGTGTTCATCAAGTCCATGAAATAGGCAGGAGCATTGGTCAAACTAAAAGGTATTACAGGAAATTCGTACAACCCATACCGAGTCCAAAAAGCAGTAAGCGGTATACTTTCCTCTGACCCATCCACCTAATGGTAACCCGTTCTGAGATCAAACTGAGAGAACATGGCTGCCCCTTCAACTGATCAAACAAGTCATCAATTCTAGATAGCGGATACTTGTTCTTGATGGTCACCTTGTTTAGTTCTCTCTACTCAATGCACATACGGAGAGTGCCATCTTTCTTGGAGACAAAGATCACGGGTGCTCCTCACAGGGAGTTACTTGAACATATGAACCCTTTCTGAAGCATCTCTTCCACCTTCTTCTTCATCTTTACAAGCTCTTTAGGCGCCATTCTATATGCCGCCTTAGAAATCGGTGCAGTTCCTAGCATTAAGTCAATGCGAAATTCTACTACCCATCAAGGAGGATGTCCAGGTATCTCCTGAAATACATCCTCAAACTCACGCACCACATCTACCTCACTAATATCCTACTTAGGGATTTCTACCAAGCATAGAAAACTCGTTATTACAGACTCTTTTCCATTGCTAGAAGTGTGGGTAAGCCGTGGCATACGGGGAATATCTATATTTACAGTCCTTCTAGCACCATCTAAAGTCACAAAGTGTTTTCGTAGCCAATCCATACCCAAAATAATTACAAACCCCTCAAACCCTAACACAATTAGGTCCGCATACAAGACTTTGCCCCGCAAAGTCAATCTCAAAATCTTTACACATCACATAAAGAGTAACTGCCCCTCTTGAAGGGGTCTCAACACGAATAAGTCTAGACAATGAGATAGTTACAGTATGTTCTCTTTCTACAAACTGTGTAGATATAAATAAATAAAAAAATGAGAGCCACTAGTATCAAAAAGTACTCTAATGTTCTTGAAAGAGTTTAAAGATACCTGCTAGCCATCACCTTCAAGTTAAACACACAAAAAGAATTCGTTCATAAATACTTAGAATAAATTCAACCACCAAACTAAACTAGCTAACCCATGTTTCCACAATCTGAGGATCACCTAAACTCTCACAAGTCTAGGGTAACCTAGGGCTCTAATACCAAACTATCACGCCCCAAATTTTGGACAATTAAATATTAAATTAGGACTAAACCCAATTAATATTCCATCATCCAAATCCTACGGGTAAAACAAAAAAAACTAAACGCCAACCAAACCATCCACTCTAATTTTATAACTAACCAATACCTCCAATATTAAAGTAACAATACATAGTCAAAATAACTTAAATAATGTACAGTTACAAATCATGCCAAATTATCCCAATACTAAAGTCATAAAAAAAATAATAATAAATACATAAACTAATATCAACCCTAAGCTCAAGAAAACAAAATAAATCCAAGAGACGTGTCCAACAACTATAGTTATTCCACATCACCACTGTAGTCCCAACTAATCCTGTAAAGGAAGCTGGGCTGCACTGAAACAGAATGCACCCGAGTTGTCAAGAGACAAAACAGGTCAGTATACAGGTATACTGGTATGAGTACAAGATTTAACACCCACGTGTCCACCAGACACAAACAAAAATACATTTAATTCTTGTTACAGGATAAGACAAGTAGTTCCAACCGCACCGAGACGAATTGGTAGTTTCCCAAGATACGGTGGCATTTAGTTTTTTGCCCGTACACAACGAACTATAATTGAGTATAAAATAAAATAAAATAGAAATAAAAATGTGGTGGGCCAGCCCTGCATAAAAAAAAATAGTAAGACCCACCATCTTGCAAAAAAATAAAGTTAGTATAATTTAATCATAAGTAACTTGCTGAAGAAGTATAAAAATGTACTGTTTCATGCTTAAATAATTCGAATTGACCAAAACTCAAAGAACAAAAGTTGTACAAAATCAAATTTCCTAAAAGACAAAGCAAACGAATTTAACAGAAACTGAAAAGGTTGAGAGAAAAACTTGATAAAAGAACCTAGACGGAATTCAATCGAAAAATCTGAAGCTGAAAACGAACAAAAACTGCCCTAAGATGATTTTTTTCAGAAAAGTTCAAAACATGAAAAGTGTGCAAAATAATGTTTTCCTTTAGTTTACATGAAACCAATAAAAATGAGCTCGTTTCGTGGGTTAGAACAGCCTTTAAAATTTGCATTGCCAAAATAAATTAAAACTATTATAATCAAGGTCATCCGATTATAAGTTATAATCGATCTTTTTAATAAAAATTCTAAACAAAAAAGTTATCTAGAATCACGTATACATGTCTCTGCTCAAATTTCATAATTTATCGAGGTCGTTTACTATTTTTCAGGATGTATAAATAAATACAATTCACACTATACTAATAAACTCATAATTAAATTCTTTGTACCTTAACTCCACCACTTCGGCCTCCACTTCCGGCCTACACATATATCCCATGTGCCTCCCGTATACCTAACATCGCTTCGAAGCCAAACTTGCACGGGGATATCGTCCCGAGTCTGACCCACACTCCCCGGATGGTTAGTATATACGTACGCACGTAAATCAAAGCACTCGTCTACTCATGAGAACGAGGCAACAATCTACATATACAAAACATCTCACTCGTGAGAACAAACATAACAATGCCAAGCTTAAGGCATTCAAATAAATCTCATAATCCTCACTTTTTTTAGACACTCTTTCTCAGCAACACTCAAATAAAACAATAATCCATGGAGTCATGGTGGAGTATAAGGAATTTATCCAAGGGTTCCAAGTTTATTTTAATTTCATATAACCATGAGTGTGATTACAACCATAAAATAAATCCACATAAAAACATAAACCTGGCATACATAACTAATCAAAATAATTAAAATCAATCAATCATCTAAAAACCCTAAACTTTACATACACAACTAATCAAAATAATTAAAATCAATTAATCATTTAAAAATCCTAAACTTTACATACACCACCAATCAAAATAATTAAAATCAATCTATCATCTATATGTAAATACAAAATCAAACTAACATCAAATAAATAAAAATAACGAATTAAACATAAATCAAGAGATGTGGGTTTTGTACTCACAATTATGTTTGAAGGTCAAAGAAGCACTTAGAGAACTAATGGAGCCACCAAAATAAAACCCAAACCCTTTTTTTTTTCTCTTTTCCTACTCTCCTCCTGCCGTCTTTCTCTTTCTCATGCCACACACAGCACTCTCTTTGTTGATTAAACACTCTTTTTTCTTGATTTCTCTCTCTCTCTCTCTCTCTCACACACACACACACACACACACACACACACCCTTGCTTCCCGCGGCTGCTACTTTGAAAAAAAAGTTCTCTAAACCTTTTTTATTACAACAACCTAAGTTTAATATATAATACCCTAATAACATTATATTTTATTTTATAATATAAATACAACATATATAAATATAAATATCCTAAATAAACTCAATATATACATAACACCCTTATATATATATATAATATAAATATATATAAATATTCAAATTAATTATATATAATAAATAACACAATTAAATTAATTAAACACCACATTAAATTCTTATATACCTACGCAATTAATAAAGCCAAAAATAAAATCAAGTAATAATAAATAAATAAAGGCTTATGAAAAAAATCCAGGTCGCTACATGACTGTTGTAAGTGCTTTAGTAATTCATTCTATGTTCTTTCCTATCTGTACCATTTCCTTTCCTTAATGTCTTTCGTTGTTGCAATGTATTCAAAGGATGCACCTATCTATCACCCGTACCGAGGCATTAGAGAAGGCTGTATTGGAGGCTGTATTGAGTTCTGAAAGGTTGACGGTGAATTTGGAAGCCAAGAAGGAGGGCCAAAGAGCTATAGAGAGGGAAGTTTTTTATTTGAACAAGGTTGTTACTTTTGTGAGAAATCCAAGGAAGCTGATGTCAATACCCAAGAGAAATTTGAGAGGAAGGTTGCTGAGCTAGAGGTTGTTATTGTCGTAATCACTGCTGAGCATTCCACTTTGGAAGCCAAGTACTGGCAACAAGGTTGGAATGAGGCTGGTGCAACTTACAAGGAAGAGGTGCTAGTTCTACGCGACAAGCTTTTCCTTAAAGGATGGACGAGTGCCTAAACTACTACCAAGGTTACTGAGGAGTCCCCTCTGTTCCAAAAAGCCCCTGTTCCAAAAAGTCCTTAAGTTTAAAATATGTTGCAACTCCTACAACTCCCCAATCAAAGATCTCCTCAGGTGTTGGTTTTGCCAATAAGACCCCAGAGAGTGATGCTACTCACAAGCCGATGGATACTGGAAAAGGTAGGACTAAAGAGATACATGTTACAAAGGAGGCTAATGAAGTTTCTGTCCCATAAGACATTGGTGCTGCCTCTGCTTCTTCCCTCAAAGGTGATTTGGACAAAGTTGTGGGCCCAGCCTTTGAGATTCCTTCTTCGAAAGAAAATTAAAGTGATCCTTGAGACAATTTCAGTTTTTACATTCTGTTTTTTCTTCTTGTTTTTGTTACACTAGAGCTCGATCTCAGCCTCTGAGGCCATTTGTGCCTTTGATGGATGATTATGATTTTCTTGATTTTGCAATTTGATGTTTTTGCTTGTATATCTGAGTATATCTGTACTGTTTGCCTCGCCAAGCACTGTTGGGACCTTCGGGCCAAATAGCTGCTCAATCTGGTTACTTGATATGCTGCATGACTGTGCTTGTATAAAATTGAAGAACAATGACTTACTTAGGTCCAAGTTGGTTATGAAAAAATAATTGTTTGCCCCCACCTGGAGCTAGACAAGACTTGCATTGAATATCTGCTTAAATTTGCTCCAATCTTTGTTGTGCATAAGTGCACTTGAATGTAACGAAGTCATAAGGAAATGTCTTACTCTGGTCCAGGTTGGTTATGAAAAAGTAATTGTTTGCCTCTACCTGGAGCTAAGTGAGGCCTGTGCTGGAAGTTTACTCCTGAAAGAATTATCCAAGTTTGTTCTAATTCTGTTTGTATGAAGAAATATTGATGTAATTGTACTTAAGAAAAAGTTGTTTGTGACTTTGAAAGTCCTGTGAAAAAGGAATAATCATGTTTGAAAAATTCGTTAGTGTAGTTTCCACCAAGCAATTCAACTTGGCTAAATCCATTTAGTTGCCAAACATAAATTGCATGTTTGAGTGCAAACCAAACTCAAATTTCGAAAGTTAAATTGTAAACTTTCCTAAATCCAGCCCGTCATTCCGAAGCTAATTCTGTTTGGTCGTCCCGAACCTGATTCCGTTCAGTTAAACTGAAGCTAATTTCGAAATTCAATCATTGACTTTGCTAAAATCCGTTCATTCCCAATGAAGCATAGTTCGAGAGTTATTGGTAACTCTACCTTAGTCCAAACCATCTTTAGTTTGAACTAAGCCCCCAGAACTTGGATCTTAAAGGGCTATGTTAGTTATCAATCGATTATGGCCTTAAGGCTGTACAGATGCTGGAAAAAAAAAAGTTCAAGAAAGCAAAGAGACATTTTCCATTAATCAAAAGAGAAATGCCATTACACTTGACAGATATATAGGAAAACAGAGTACTGATAGTACTTCTTGAGATTTCTACATTCTAGGGTTGAGGTATGGCTTAACTGTTGAGATCCTCTAGATAATACGCTCAATTTCCAACAACGACTATAACCTTGTAAGGCCCCTCTCTGTTGGGGCCTAACTTTCCTTTGCCAGACACCCTCTTATGGTCCGTAACTTTCCTTAAAACCAATTCGCCAGGTGTAAACTATCTTGGAAGGACCTTTTTGTTCAAACTCTTGATAAGCTGCTGTTGATATGCTGCAAGTCTAATCAGTTCTGCTTCTCTTCGGCCTTCTACCATGTCCAGTGCTTGAGCTATGGCTTCTTCATTACTTGCATCTTCAAACAGTTTTGACCGGATGGTTGGGAGATCGACTTTCGAGTGGAATAATAGTCTCTATTCCATAAGTCAAGGAATAGGAAGTTTCCCGATTGAGCATCATGCCATCGTCTGGTTGACCCACAATACATGGGGTAACTTTCAACCCATTTCCCTTTTGCACTTTTAAGCTGTTTCTTCACGCCATTAATGATGATCTTATTTGACAACTTTATCTATCCATTGCTCTGTAAGTAGCCTAGAGAGGAGTTTCAATATTTGATCTTGAGATTGGCACAAAACTGCCTAAAAAATTTTCCATTAAATTGCATTCCATTCTACAATCAGTACCCTTAGAATGCCAAAATGGACTGCAACATTCCTCATGACGAACCTCTTTGTGTCTGCTTCCTTGATACTTGTTAGTGCTTCCACTTCCACCTATTTGGTGAAATAGTCAATTGCAGTGATGAAGAATCTTCTGTTCCCAGTCCCCCGTGCCAGAGGTCCGACAATGTCCAAGCCCCACTGAGTGAATGGACAAGGGCTGGTGAGCGAAGTGAGAGCTTTGGTTGGCTGATGCATTAAAGGAGCGAACCTCTGGCATTTGTCACATTTTTTAACGCACTATTGTGCGTTTGTCTGCATCTGTAGCCACCAGTACTCATGAGTTAGGGCACGGTGTGCCAACAACCTTCCACCAATGTAGCTTCCATAAATCCCATCGTGAATTTTGTAGAGAACATTCTGGACTAGATTTGGATGCACACATAGTAGATAGGTGCCAAGGTGGGAGCGTCGATATAATTTCCCAGATGGTAAGTTCCAAAACTGAGTTGATTGATGTCAAACTTTGTTAGCCTCTTTCTTGTCTTCGAAGAGAGTGTCAGATCTCAGAAAAACAAGTATTGGGTCCATCCAGCTCAATCATAAGTTCGTACAAAAGACCGTATCTGAAGACACAATGCTTGGTTTTGGCACAAACTCAACCCAAATCTTTCTGGCATCTTTGGTGTCCACTAATAAGCCTTGGAAGGCTAGAGCATCAACGTGGTTGTTTTTGTCTCGATTAATTCGTTACACTTGTATAAACTAAAATTTCTTGATTAGATCTCTGGCCTTGTCTACATACATGGCCATTGATTCATTTTTTGCTTCATAGATCCCAATAAGTTGACAACTAGCTAAGAATCGCTGAAAACCAGGAGCTCGTCTGCACTAAAGTGCTCAGCAATGTACAAACCAGCTAGTAGTGCTTGGTATTTCGCCTCGTTGTTAGAGGCTTGTTCCAGATGAATCCCTCTGGAGAGACCAGTACCACCCCTGCCCCCGAGCCTCGATTATTGGATGATCCATCAAAGTAGAGTTGTCATATATCTCCAACAAAGAGTTTCCATCTTTCTGAAGCACTTTGTTTTCCCAGCTCCGTGGTGTGTGGCACTAGTACTGAGCTGGTGTTCGGATGTAAGATGCTCAAGGTAGGGACAAATTTGGCGACAAAATCCGCCCAGACCTAAGCCTTTATTGTTGTTATAGACTGATACCTAATGTCAAACTTACTAAGCTCAACTGCCCATTTTGTCGTTTGGCCCGAGAAATTGGCTAAGCCGAAGATAGATCTGACAGGGAACTCGGTAAGCACATTGATGGTATGGCCCTAGAACTAGTGTTGAAGTTTCCTCGATGTGATAAGCAGGGCATAAGCCAAATTTTTGAGTGGTAGATACCGTGTCTCAACATCCAAAGGAGTCTTACTGACGTAATACGTTGACCTCTATTCATTTTCCACTTTGCGAATTAGTACATCACTTATTGTATGGTCTAAAACTACCAAATACAGGTATAGTTCTTTCCCTAGTTTTGGAGTAAGACGTGGTGAATTGAGGTTACTTCTTGAGGTCCTGCAGTGCCTCGGTACACTCGAAGCCTCATGAAAATGTAGCATTTTTCCTTAAGAGTTGGAAGAAATGCTTCATTCGGTCTGAAGACCTATTGATGAACCGGTTCAGCACTGTCACCATTCCAACCAATTTTTGAAGTTCCTTGCCTTTTTTTGGTAATTCTATCTCTTGTATTGCTTTAATCTGATCTGGATTTGCTTTGATTCCTCTTCAAGTAACCATGTAACCCAAGAACTTCCTTGCTCCTATTATGAAAATGCATTTCGAGGCATTGAAACGAAGTTGATGGGTTTTCATGATGATGAAAACTTCCTTTAGATCTGTAAGGTGGTTTATTGGAAGTCGACTCTTGACCACCATGTCATCTATATATGCTTCCATAGTTTGTCCAAGTTGATCTTTGAACATCCAAGTCACCATCCACTGGTAAGTAGCTCCAATGTTTTTAAGGCTGAACAGCATTACCTTATAATAATAGGTGCCCTTAAAGGTTATAAATGTTGTTTTCTCTTAGTTTGGGCCGAACAGAGGTATCTGATGGTAACCACTATAGGCGTCTAAAAAACTCATCCACTCGTGTCCGGCTGTTGAATCGATGAGCTGATCTATACGTGGCAAGGGAAAGCTATCTTTCAAACAGGCTTTGTTGAGGTAGGTAAAATTGACATAGACTCTCCACTTACAGTTCTTCTTCTTTACCATAACTGTATTGGACAACCATTGTGGGTACTGGACCTCCCGAATTACCCTCGCTGGTAGGAGCTTATCCACTTCTGCAATTACTACTTCGGTATGCTCAACTGAGGATCTTCTGTTCTTCTGCATGATGGGCCAAACTGAATGATTGACATTGCGTTTGTGGCAAAAAAATTCAAGATCCTGGCGAGTAGTGTTGTAGGCTGAACATACAAATACTTCAATTTTTTTCCTCAACAAATCCAGCAACTAAAGTTTCTCATCAGTGCCAAGCAAGGTACTGATAAGAAACTATTTCTCAGGGTCGCCCTTGTAGACACTTGTAGACACTCCATTTTTGACCGCCTGCAAGACTTGGACGCTTTGTCCTACGCACTCAATGATGAAAGTTGCGTTGAGTGTGGTTCAAGTTCTCAACGAGGGATTTAAGTTCAAGCTCCAAAACCAATCCCAAACCCTTCATATTTATACTGATCTTACCCCAGAAATTCATTTTTGAACATTGTGCCACCCTACACTAGGTTTAAAATAATGGAACAGGGGAGCACATTAGGAGCCAGCCGTGGCCATTGGGAGCCGACTCGGTTAAAAACAATAGGTGCGCCTATTTGTTCACACCATCTTTCCTCCTCTCGCGTGAGACGCGTTAAGATTGTTCATGCCGGTTAAAAATAGCAGGTGCACCTGTTTGTTCACACCATCTTTTCTCATCTTGCGTGAAACGCGTTAGGATTGTTTAAGCCGGTTAAAAACAGCAAGTGCACCTGTTTGTTCACACCATCTACTCCTTTCAAGTGAGACGTATTAGGATTGTTTTCTTCGGTTAAAGACAACAGGCGCACCTGTTGGCACACCACCTTTCCTCCTTTCACATGAGATGCGTTAGGATCTTGAGTTCCTCAATTAAACCTTGGGTACGCCTAGTGTTTACACCGCCCTCCACCTTCCCTGCATGAGACGTAGTTAGGCTGGCGTCTTTCCTGTGCGGGACATGGTTTAGTTCGCATTCTCTTTGTCCCTGTGTTCATTTACTTACCTATTTCCATGTGAGACGCGGCTTAAGTTGTTTTGCTTTCATTCAGACGTTGCATACCTGATTTTTTTTATAGCATTGTTTCATCGCTTGTTATTTACATTCTTGTTTCATTGTATTGTTTCATTGCATGATTATAAGTTATGTTTCATGCATATCATTGTGTACTTTGCCCTTGAATTACGCAGGTTTGATTCCTTGCAAAGAGGGATACGTTTGCAACCTTCAAGTTCAACCTTTGGCAATTGTATTTTGCTTTATTTCCTTGCCTAAGTCTTACGGCCTCTTCAAATGGGTCATTTTTGGGCTTTGACATTCACTCACATCATTTCATGACTTCGAGTTCTATCTAAGAAGAGCAACTGTAGACACCCTATTTTTGACCGCCAGCAAGACTTGGACGCTTTGTCCTACGCACTCGATGATGAAAGTTGCGTTGAGTGTGGTTCGAGTTCTCAACGAGGGATTTAAGTTCAAGCTCCAAAACCAATCCCAAACCCTTCATATTTATATTGTTCTTACCCCAGAAATTCATTTTTGAACATTGTGCCACCCTACGCTGGGTTTAAAACAATGGAACAATGGAGCACATTGGGAACCGACCGTACCACATTAGGAGCCGGCCGTGGCCACTAGAAGCTGGCCGGTTCTCTTTAGCGAGAAACACTGTTCTGGGCGGGAATCAGTCAGCTGTCCATTTTTGAAGATATTTTCAACCTATTTTTGCTCAAATTCTATAAATACGAGCATATATCTCAGTGTTAGAGATTGGAAAATTTTCAAAGCTAAAACATAGTTGAGAGCCCCTCCTTCTTGTACAAGCTAACTTTGAGATATTTGATCATCCATACACCATATCTATACACTACATACAACCTTGGAGCCATAACTTAGAAACTTGGTTGAGCTTTGTTAATCATAATTCAAGCTTGAGAGTGTGCTTAGACTAAGTTTGGTTCACAAACAAGAGATTACCTTTTTCAAGAGGTATAAGCTTCTGTCTTTCTCTGCATATTTCTTGTATTTTTGTATTGTTTTGATCCTATTTCAAGTGTTGGAACTTTGGTTTGAATAGTTACCAAAGGGTAGAGAGGGTTAACATTCTTTCTTGCACTCTACTTCATAGCTCACACCCTTGTTTTACACTCTTTTCTTTGCCTTTTAAACTGATTTTTAGAGTTTGAAAAAGGCTAAAAAACATGGTTCGAGGTCTCAAAAATGGAGAGGTTAGCCACCTCACCTTGCTCTTGTTCACTAGCCTTGCATTTCCTTGTTCTTTCTTACTTTTTTTATGCTCTTTAACATGATTTTTGGCTACTGTTTTTAGCATATTAGGGGCTATTTTAGGGATGTTCTAATTTATTTAATTAGTGTATGTTTGAAATATCTAGCTTGTTGTGTTGTGTTACCAATGCTTTGATAGCTTTTCTTTGTTTAATATTCATGTTGAAGAGTGTCATTCTAATAATTGATCCCACAATCATTTCTGCAACCTCTCTCTTTTCTTCTCTTCTTTTGTTTGAGAGTCACTTCAACCGATTAACGGTTATTCAAAGCATGAGAAAGAAACTTATGTTCAATGGCTTAATCTCCACAGAGGTTCATCATCAAGGCATAGGCTCTCTTTCATGCTTAGGATCATCTCTTGTTTGATATTTCTTCTCATTTAGTGGACTTAACCACCAATTTGGACAAATTGATTAAAGAATGGAAAGGACTAATAAAATTGGCCTAAAATAAACTAAACCGACATAAAGAAAATGTTTAGAGTTGGTTGTATTCGGCTAGACGTTATGCCAAGTCCATCATTCCGAGAATTGGTACGTATCAATCCATGATATGTTGATAAGACTAAGAGCGTGTCTACTTCCCTTTTTGAGCCTTCATAATAAGAGGGAGGGGTGATTTTCCATTACATTTATTCAATTTTATCCAAACATGTTCAAAATCATCAAGCCATCAAATTGTGCTTGTTGGTGGCTTAGGACTCGAAATCATTCTTCTCTTGAGTTTCCTATGACAGAGAGGAGCAAAAAAGACAAACAAGGCCTAGAAAGGCTATGTCTACACTGTTCTCACCTCAGAGCACAAAACATTTTTTGGCATAAAATTAGGGTACAGCCGGCACTTTTTTGGCCTGGTCAGATCTCATTTGGGGCTAGCCGCTCCGAATGTTTGGCAAGCAATGGATTTTTTTGCAAAAATAGAGGGCAATGGCTAAGGGTGAGACAGAGCAATCTGGGCATACAGAGCAGCTTCTAGGCACTATCCATGCAATCATTGTGCCTCATTGTTATTTGTATTCGTATTACTATCTTATTATTGTAATTATTGTTGTTGTTGTAAATATTAATTGTTGTTGCAATTAATATCGTCGCATAATTAGTATTGATATAATAACTTTATTGTAATAAATTAGATAGTTAGCTTAGTGTCCCTTGAACTTGTAATAAGTAGTTAATTAGTTCAACTTGTTTTAGTTCAATTTATTCGTATGGTTTTGTAATAGTTACCTATTAATCCAGACATTTGGACACGTACTCGGACCTTCTTGCATGGGGGCAAATATGTAATAATGGTGTATGTCTTTCAACCCCCATTTCTTTCTCCCTTTTATTTACCCACTTATGATGGTAGCATAGAGCATCATACTTACTTAGCATTCCCATGTTCGCATACACTTGTTTCATATACATTTGGGTTCGGCTCATCATACTAACCAATGTCCATTTTAATTTCATTGCTTGAAAACGTGATTTATCACATGTCTTGAACTGGATCATATACCATGCTCATAGCCAAGCCTATAAAAATTGCATAAATGTGTGCGTTGCATTAGTCACATCGTATTGTTTAGGAACATGCATATTTTCTAATCATTTTTCTTTATTTGGCTTGCCTTGGAGTACTAGATGAGCACTTATTGTTTTAGAATACCGCATAAGTGTGATTGTTGCCATGCCAAGCATAATACCATGAGGTTAAGTGCTTAAGTGATATACCTGTTTGAATGCCAGTGGATGAATGCCTTCTTTTACTTAAGTTGGAATAAATTAATTAATGTACAATACGAGCTTGCTTTTTCCAAGTGACATGTATTCAAAACACTTTTTCAAAACAAACATAAATTCAATGAGTTCCAAATTTTGTAAAGTCGTCTATACTTGTGCGTATCACATAGTAACAATAGTATAATAATCGGAACAAGAGCATATAAGGTAAATAAAAATCACATTATGATTAGTAGAGGCCGATCTTTGATCGGGTGAGTGGGGTGCTCAATTCATGATCTTCCTCTCTCATACCTAAGTTCCCGAGCCGAGACACTTTGGTGATAACGAACACATGACCTTTGACACGAGTCATGGGTTTTCTAAATTTTCTAAAAATATTTAGGTGGCGACTTTGAAATCTGACAAAGCAGCCCATTTTTGGCATTTGATTCAAACATCGATTTTCCAAGAGATTTGTCGGATTTGGACTCATTTGCGTTTACCTATTTCACGTTGCACTTCTGAAATCAGATTCAGAACCACGGGAGTCTGAACTGTAGGGTTAGTCGTATCCGAAAGGAGCACGAAAAGCAAGCTACAACACCTCATTTCAACCGGCCTTAAGACTTAGGCGCTTTCTTCCAAACATCCAATGCTGAAAATTGGAATATGTTGTTTTATGAATTTCTCAACAGAAAAATCAAATTTAAGTTTTAATTCCAACCTTACACCTGTGGACTCGACTTTCTTCACGCGCCCCCTTTCGGAGAGGCGCGAATTGGTCTCCTACAGTTCGGACTCCTATCACGGTTCTGAATCTAATCTCACAAAGTGCAATATGAGGCTGATAAACACCAACGAGTCCAATCCGACAAATCATTTTGGAAAATCAGATTTTAGATCAAATAATGCCAAAACTGGACTACTTTGCCAGATTATAGAGTCGCCACCTAAATATTTTATTGTTAGGAAATTTAGGAAACCCTGACTTGTGCCAAAGGCTACGTGTCCATCATTACCAAAGTTACCTCGGCTCAGGAACTTGGGTACGAGAGGAGAAGGTCCTTAAATGAGCACCCCCACTCGCCCAATCAAAGATCGGCCTCTACTAAGCATGATATGTTGTTTTATAAACACATGTGTTCTTGTCCGGTTATTAGCTAACATTACTATGTGATTCGCACAGCATACAAGTATAGACTAAAATCGCAAGAATTGGAACGAATTCAACTCATGTTTGTGTTTCGAAAATGGTTTGAAAGTGCCACCCTCAAGTGGGCTTAAAACATGATTTGCCACTTCGCAAAGTGGGCTTAAAACTCACATTTATCAGATTGTTCCAATTCAAGTAATAAAGCCTTCATCCATAGCCATTTATGCAGTTTAGCATTTAAGCAAATAGCCTCATGGCAAGCATGCGAAACATGGCAACACTCACACTCATGCAAGTATGCTAAAGCATAAAACTTACAGTGTACTCCGAGCCAAAACAAAAGCTAATTAGAAATCATGCATGATCCTAACTATGTTAGATGCCTAATGCAACACATGCAATAATGCAATTAATAGGCTCGGCTATCTAAGATGACATATGAATGCAACAATTTGATAACATGCTTTGAAACACATATTCAAATAGGTATTGAAATATAATGCAGTTTGAATGATGCGCCGAGCCCGGTGCATGCAGAACAAATGAATTATGCAAACATGCAAGCATAAGGTATGCTAATCAAAACGTGCCCTAATCTAACCACCAAAAGCGGATAAATAAACGGGAGAAAGATGTGGGGTTGGAAGACATGCACACACGTACGCACGCTTATTACAACATTGTGCCCTCGTGAAGAAGGGTCCGAATAAATAAGCTAAGCTATACTAAGCTAAGCTAAGCTAATTATTACAAACCAACTAATTAACTATTCTAGCTAATTAATTACAACAACACAATTGGATAACTAGTTATGCTAAGCTAATTAAGTACAATACTTGAATCAAATAATTAGCTTCATCTAACTAATTAAAGCAAGTAAAGTGGCCTCGCGGGCGAGGAAGAGATGCATGCTCGGTTGGCGTCATCCCGAAAATCCATCACTTTGCCGTCAGTTGTCTGTGTTTGCACTTGCCTTGTTTTCTGAAAATTGTGCTAATCTCTAGACTACCTTTGTTTCAAAACAGGAACATTTTTGCACCAAAATAGACTGGTGGCCAATCGGCCACCAAAAGTGGCTGCCGGCCACTTCAACTGGCCGGTCGGCTAATGCATGTGGCCGGTCAGCTACTACTACTGGCCAGTCGGCTACCTCCTTTCCCAAACTCCTGGTTTTGTTGCAACAGAGAACAACAGAGCCAAGACAATGCATTTTGCAGGAAATGTATGTACTGCCACTCTCCTCATCATTTCTCAAGCTCAAAGGAGTGTGACGCTTGGCTCTCAAGCCACCAATCAAGCATCTCAACGCATGATGGCCCAAAAACCAAGCTTGTACAAGCTTAGTGAGTGCACAAACATGACTCAAAGTGCCACCACCCTATCATGCATGATCAAGGGTGACGGCGACCAAGAAATGTGATACGTTTCATCACTTTGAGTATGAAACGCCCCACATTTCTTGTGTTTGGATTAACGTCTGATCCAAACGCATGCAATGCAACAAGATATGCTTATCTTATTCATGTTTTACTTTGCTCATTTTTTTTGCACATTTTAAATTACCGATTAATCCTTTAACCGATTAAGTCCAATGTGAGAGTCCTCTAATGAGAGAGGGGTCAACCAAAGGAGGGTTTAAAACATGAGAGAGATCATGCCTTTGACTAGGAGGAACCCTCAAAAGAAGGTTAAAGCCATTTGAGCACAAACTCTAACTCATGCTTAAACACAACCTTAAGGCCAACAAACCCTCAAAGCAAAAGGAAAAGTGAAGAAATGAGGGAGGTGGCAGATATTCAGTGCTGATATAACATGAAAAATGGCAGTAAATCATGCAAGCAATGCATGCAAGTGATGTTTAAATGCCAAAACATCAAAGCTAGTGAAGTGTATTACACTAGAAGCATGCAATATCAAGCTCAAACAACCAAATCAGTTTGAAATAGAGCTAAATCATGCTAAATCAGTGGCTAAATCATGCTGGAATTGAAGCATAGAAAGTAAGAAAAGCATGCTCATTTGTTGGCTCGCAAACGAGGCTCAAAGTACAACTCTCAAAAGCAATGAAAGAGTGATATATGTGAGAGTGTGATAGAGGTATATGCTCTGAAATCACATGCCAAATGATGCCATATCATGCAAATACCTCAAGCAAAGCATACTAGGGGCCTCAAAACACGAAGCTAGTAAAGGCCATTTACACTACAACCATACAAAGCATGAGTCATATGACCAAGACCAACCAACACAGAGTTAAAACATGCTAAAAAATTAGCCAAAACATGCTGAGATGGGGTCCCAAAAGGGTAGAAAAACATACTCACCTCTTAGGCCAACTACACATCCAAACAAGACATGAGGAGGGGGGACCACCCCCTCCTATTTTGGTCCTCAAAACCAAATTTTTGCCATTGAAATTTCCCTTGAATTCAATGGTTAAAAGGCCAAGAAAAAGGTTATTTCAAAAGCTTTGAAAGGTCGCTCAAAAGGCTTTGCAAGCCAAAAAGCAAAGGGGGAGAACCACCCCTTAACCAAACAAGGTTTAAACCACCATTTTAGAACCTTAAAATCAGAGTTTTTACAGGTTGAAACCAGCCTCAAAATAGCATAAAAAGATGGCTAAGCACTTAACTAAAACAAAGCTTAAAAGAGTTAAGTTCTTACCCTTGAAGCACAGCTGCAAAACAGGTACAATTCTGAGCTAAAACCAAGCTTTAGACCTCAAATAGGACTTCCAAGGACCTCAGCTCCAAGATGAAGGTATTTGGTCAAGGGGTTGTAGGCAAATATGTAGAGAATTCCCACTTTCTAGCCTAAAACAAGGAGAGAGAAAGAGAGAGAGAGAGAGAGAGAGAGAGAGAATTCTAGAGAGAGAGAGTGAAATTTTGCTTCTAAAATTTCTGAACCCTCAAATGGGGGAGGGACCTCCCCTTATATAGAAAAACAAGCCAAAAGCTTGTTTCCATCCCTCTATACACGTGTATGGAAGATGGCTTCAGTGACCAACAGCTGGCACAGCTAGCACATAAAATATTTGAAAAAGGAGAAAAATAGCCGTCGGCCACCTCCCCTAGCCGACCGACCACCCTAGGTGGCCGACAAGAGGAAAAAGTGGCCGACAAGGCCTCTCCTCCCTTCAGGCAAGGGGCACCAAGGTTTGGCCCAAAAACAAGGTCAAAACACAGAGAGTTTAGAAGCTCAAAGACAAGGCACTCGGCTGAGACCTTCGGGCACTCAAAACGAGCACAAACATGCACAATCATTAAGTGCACAAACGATGACGTCTGCGTCTTAAGGTCGGTAAAAAATGGGGTGTCTATACACCCATTTTGGCCAAATTATTTTAGACCTATTCCAAAATATTCTTCTGAATTTTATTTTTTTTCTGAAAAATTTAGCAGTTTCAGAAAATCAGCTCCCACACCACATGGCAAGCCACATGGTTTTGAGATATCACTTGGCAAGCCATGTATTTTTTGAAATACCACATGGCTAGCCTTGTGTTTTGAGTGTTTAAGAATTCTATAAATATCCCCCTTATTTTGTTGTTTTGGGAGAGAAAAAAGAATGAAAATTTTGAGAAAGAAAATTTTGTTTAAAAAAGAAGGGAGGCTAAAAAAATTGAAAAAAAAAAAAAAAAAAAAGGAGCTGGAGAAGCTCACGTGAAAAGAAAAGAAGAAAGAAACAAAACAAAACAAAACAAAAAAAGAGAGAATGAAATTGTTTTCGAAAAGATTCTTGGGGCAATTGATTTTCTAAAATCAAAATTTGTTTTAATCAACTTTTCTATCCACCGATATATACAACCCAAAATCACATTAAAGCTAAAACTTGAATTTCTTGCTAGGATTCCAAAGCATACACCATAACCGTAAGGGTGTAAAGAAGAAAGTTTGATAATCAGAAAATTCACCATTTCCTCCAAAAGGTGAATTTTTGCAATCTTCTTATTTATTTTTTATTATTATTTTTATTTTTATTTTTTTGTATTTTTTTTACTATTTTAAATATGTGATATTTAGGTTGTGGAAGTGGAAGGCTAAGCCTCTGTTCCTTAGATTTTGTTTTAGAATATGTGTGTTAAATATGTGATATAAAAAATGTGATTTATGTTGGTTGAAATGTAATTTCTTTACTAATTATATTGTATTATATATTATTATGTTGTAATATATTTTTAGTGCGGTGGTGGATGAAACCACCCTGCACATCTCTAATATATATATATATATATGTTATTTATTTATTATATTATATTTATCATGAAATTAAAAAAAATAGAGAGAGAGAGAGAGAGAGAGAGAGAGAGAGAGAAAATAAAAAGAAACATAAATGTTGTGTGAGGCGTCTGTGCCTTTGTTGCTTCCTGCTGGTTTAAAGTGCTCAAATATTATTTGAGGGAAAACACAAACACAAGGTAAGGATTTGGCAGAATGATTAAGGTTCATGATAAGTCCTAGGTCAGGTGTTCAAAACGTCTCTTCAATATCATTGAATTCATTTTTTGGGCAAGTCCAGTCAACTCCACATTTCAGCCACATCAGCTAACCCGCGCCAGTCAGCGTCACTGTAGACACCCCATTTTTTATGGCCCTTAAGACTTGGGTGTCACTAATTGATCACTCGATAATGAAAGTTATGCTGTGCAAATGTTCGATTTCTTCAGCAAGAAGAGCTTCTAAATCCCAACCTTACACCCTATTTTGACCAAAACTATTTTAGACCTTAAAACCCTCTTTTTCAAAATATTTTTTAAATGCTTCTATGATGTTCTGAGGCTCGCATTTTGTTTAAAATATTGCACTTTTTGGTAAACCGAGTAAAGACAAAGTGGAAATAAATTAAAAGGAGGTGAACTCTTTGAAAAATCTTTAAAAACATCTTATTTAGAGATTTGGAGTTGAGGGAAATAGGAGGGGAGGGAAGAAAACTAGTTGAGAAGGAAGTTGGGCATCAATCCGTTAGGACAGAAATAAGCAGCCTTCATTAAAATAGGCATATCTTTTTACACACTTAGAATTTAGATGTAAGGCCGCCACCACCGTTTGAAGTCGGGCCTGGAAGCAAATTTTTGCCTACCGGCCACTTGTGTAAAAAGCCAGATTTTTGCAGATATTTGTTGCCAGCTGTTCCCACACTGCACCAACTATTCCTATACAGATATTTTTGAGATAGGCACATGGTTTTCTATATATAGAGGACCTCCCCTCTTTCTTTCAAGGTTAGAAAAATTTAGAAGTGAGAAAATATTTTTGAAGAGCAAATTTTAGAAAATTCCACTCTCTATAATTCTCTCTCTTGCAACTTGCATAGCCTTTGCCTAAACACTCTAAACCAAACCTATAGAGCTTCTTGATGAGGTGATATGAACTTGAATTTGAGCTCTTAAGGCACTTGAGAGTGTAAAATTGGTGGTTTGTAACTCAAAGAAGCATTCATCTTCAAGATGTATACCTTTTAGTGTTTTTGTACCATCTTTGCACCACTTGTTCTCCATCTTTTGTTGCTATTTTTAAGTTGTTTATTATCTGTATTTTTGGACTGAAACTTGTGGTTTAAGGCCATTTAAGATATAGGGGTTGATAGCCCTTCTTTGAACCTTACTTCTAAGGCCATTGCCCTTGTGTGTCCCACCTTCTCATCAACTTTTTTTGAGCTTTTTACCACTGATTTTCAAAGGTTTTTCAGAGGCAAAAATCATGTTTTGAAGTCCCAAAAGTTGAGGGGTTAGCCTTCCCTCCTTGTGCTTGTGTGCCAGTATTGATTCCTCAATATTTTAGCTTATTGTTTTAACTATTTTTGTCTTCATTCCAACACTTTTTTGGACTATTTTAGGACTATTTTTATGTGTTAGCTTCATTCATGCTTTGTATAGTATGCTTGTAGTGTAATAGTCCTCATAAATTTGGTAGTTTAGACCTTAGCCACCAACCTATTTGAGTTGATAGTGTTTATTTCTTACTTTCCATACTTGTATTCATCTCTAATCACCTCTGTAACCTCCATCTTTTCTTGGCTTTTTCTTTGTTTTGAAAGTTGTTTCAAACTAATTGCTTGCTTAAGTTTGAGATAGAGGTATTTTGCTTAATGGTTTAATCCCTTTGGGGGTTCATTGCCAATGGCATGATACTTCTCTCATGCCTAAAACAACATTTGGTTTGGTACTTCTCTCCATTAAACGACTTAAAGCTCACTTTTGGACTTAATTGATTAAGGAATGAATGGTAATTAAAATGAAGTAACAAAATTGGGACTAAAAGTGAGGCAAGATAATAAAATCAATTTGGGTTCAATCGGACGTTAATTGAACCCACTGAGTCTTGAGTCGTTTCATACTTGTTAGTGATGTAAACGGTTCAAGAGTCAATGTCAACCACTTCCCTTGATCAATCCATGATAGGGAGGGGGATTTGAGTCTTTAAATTGTACATTTATTGAATTGTGTCCCTTGATTCATAAGTCATCACGCAATGAAATTGCATCAATTGATGGCTTCCGAATCAAGCCTACTCCTTCTTTGACCTGTTTGATGATAAGGACAGGCAGGGTGGACAGACATCCCCTGAGAATACTCTGGTTTGTGCTTTGTTTGTCCTCTGTTGCTGCAGGAGAGCACCAAAATCAGTGGCTTGCCGGCCACTACTTCTGGGTTACTGGCCACTTTTTCTAAATAGGCAGTGTCCTTTTTCCAGCAGAGCAGAGCAAAGACTAAGGTGGAAAAATAGTGCAATTGTCTAATTGTGCAACAGAGGCATTCCGGTAGCAAAAATTGAGAGCATTATCGGGTGAAAATTCGCATTCATGCATGAGCCTTCCCTAGCACTTCGGGGCCCATTTACATTATGTTGTAAGATTAATGTTGTGCTTGGAGTAGTGGATTTGTAACTAATTAGTTAGAATAGCTAGTTAGTTTTGTGTTGTACTTATTTAATTAGCTAGAATAGTTAGTTAAATTTCTTGTTGTAATAATTAGTTAATTAGATAGTGTAATTAATTTATTTCATTTGGTTTGTAATAGTTCGTTAATTCGTAATAATTAGCTAGGGCATTCATTCGGACCCTCCTGTGCGATGGCAAATATGTAATAATGTGTATGTCTTCTAACCGCACATCTTTCTCCTTTTTTATTTACTTGCTTATGATGGTTAGTTTAGAACATCACTTTCCTTTTAGCATACTCTATGTTTGCATCCACTTGTCTTGTATGCATCGAGGCTCGGTTCATCATTCTAACAATGCATTGTCGTTTAAATACTTCTTTGAAAGTGTGCTTAAACCACATGCTATCAAATTGATTCACATGTAATAATTAGTAGCCAAGCCTATTAGTTACACATCGCATGTGTTGCATTAGCCATGTTGCATTAGTTAAGAGCATGCATGTTTTCTAACTCGTTTGTTTCTTTTAGCTCACCTCGGAGTACTAGGTGAACACTTTTTTTGCCTTAGCATATTGCACGAATGTGATTGTTTCCATGTTTAGCATGCTTTCCATGAGGCTAAGTGCTTAATTGATATATCTGCTTGAATGCCTGTGGATGAAGGCTAATTGCTTGAACTGGAATAATTTGAGTAATATTCATATGTGATCACTTTTTCAAGTGGTACATATTCAAACAGTTTTTAAAACAAACATGAGATCAAGTGTTCCAATTTTTACAAATTAGTCTATACTTGTGTGCGCATCACATAGTAATGTTAGCCTAATAACCAGAACAAGAGCATATAATGTAAATAAGATTCACATCATGATTGGTAGAGGCCGATCTTTGATCGGGTGAGTAGGGTGCTCAATTCATGACCTTCCCCTCTCGTACCTAAGTTCCCGAGCCAAGACAATCTTGGTGATGACGGACACGTGGCCTTTGGCACGAGTCATGGGTTTCCTAAATTTCCAAAAATATTTAGGTGGCGACTCTGTATCTGGCAAAGCAGTCCATTTTTGGCATTTTTTTATTCAAAATCGATTTTCTAAAAAATTTATCAGATTTGGACTCTTTGGTATTTATCTATTTCACATTGCACTTGTGAGATCAGATTCAAAACTGCGGGAGTCAAACCGTAGGGCTAGTCGTATTCGAAAGGAGCACGAAAAGTCGAGCTACAATCACATTAAACACTGACGTAATATTTTGCATGTAAACAAAATATTCCCTGCCTTAATGAAATATTCATTTCTCTAATGGAATAATCCCCCATAAAGGTAATTTTGGGCTTTTTTTGAGATGAGAAGACTGGTTCCTAACTAAACAACCCATTCCGGACGCGATCGTAAGGTCAAAATGGAGAAATTTTGAATATAAGTTTCTATTTTTCTTTTAATTTGAGAGAATTGTGAGATTTTATTTTGTTATAATATTTTCTTCCTCTCCTCCCATATTCGGATATGTAATTATTCAAGTGTTATAACAATTTCCCGCCCTGCTTCTTTTTATCCCATTCTTTTACTTGGTTTTCTTATTTGTAAATATGCATCATATTTTGTTTTTCATCATATCTGTGCTTTGCATCCATTTTCAAGCATCTTAATTCGGCTAAATTTGCATTTGTGGATTTAATCAGTTCTTATGTGATTATGTACACTACCACATGTTCTTGAGATGACTCGCATGTCATATATTAGAAGCCGAATCTTTAGTTGCATTTCATGAGTGAATTACATTAGGATTTTGTACATAAGATCATGCATGTTTTACTAACTTTGTTTTGTAGTTGTTCGTGGGACGTCGGTAAATATGTAAGTTTTTATGGTTTAGTATCCCGCTTATGTGTGTTTTTCTTACTTTGTTTAAGTATCCTACCATGTAGCTACTTGCTTACTTGATATAACTCTAAGATTTCCAGTGGATGAAGGTTGTGTCACACAATTTGGGACGATATTGATTTTTCATGTTTGTGGGCTCAATTTAATTGTAAGCTATACAAATCTCAAAACCCTTTCAAAATGCATGAAATCAAGCCATTCTACAAAAATGACACAATCTATACTTGTTTGCTTCACATATTAATTTTAGCGTTTATTAAATAATTATAACACGTCCGCGAGGGACCTCTATGCTACAGCTCGGACTCCCCTTTTTGTGTCGCGGTTCTAAATCTGAACCAAAGAGTCCAAATCCGGCAAATCATTTGAGAAAACAGATTTTTTGAAAAGTAGTGCCAAACATGGATCTTTTGCTGATTACTGAGTCGCCACCTAAATATTTTAAAATGAGAAATTTAGGAAACCCCGACTTGTCAAGGCCACATGCCCGCCATCACCAAAGTGGTCTTGGCTCGAGCTTGGGCACGATCGAAGGTCACTATGAGCACCCCTTTCGCCCGTCCAAGACCGCCTCTACTAACCGTGATATCCGTTTTTGAAAACTTTATGCGTTCTTATTCCGGTTATTGGCCTAGAATTACTATGTGATGCGCACAACACAAAAGTATAGACTAGATTGCCTATTTTGGAAATAAACATTGCATATCCGTTTTGTCTCGAAAAACGTGTTGTTTTCTTTTGCTACTCGCAAGTAGGCTAAAATACGGATTTCAATGAGTTGTTCCAACTCACGCAATCCAACCTCCACCCACAGGCATTCAAACAGTTTATCATGTAAGCATTTAGCCGCATGGCAAGCATACTGTCATGGAAACATTCACACGCATGTGGTATGCTAAAGCGTAAAATACTTACATCGTACTCCGTGCCAAAACAACAAACTAGTTAGCAAACATGCATGTCCTAGTTCATGTTAAATGGCTAATGCATCACACACAGAGATGTAATCTAGACAGGCTCGGCTAACCCTAAGCATGGCACATGAAATGCAACAACTACCACGTATTCAATTTGGAATTGAAATACAATGCAGTTTGCATGATGTGCCAAGCCCGATGTATGTAAACAAATGCATGAATGCACGCATGCATTGCATAAGGTATGTGAAATAGACGTGCCCTAATCTACCATTGAAAGCGGTAAATAAAAGGGAGAAAGAAATGGGGTTGGAAGACATACACCCACTCACACACTTATTACAATTTGCGCCTCACTGAGGGACCAAAAGAATAATACAAATTAATTAAATTAATTAAATAAATAAATAATCTAATTGAACAATAAATGCCTCGGGAAGAGGGCACAAATGCGTCGCTACCGACTCGCCGAATCGCTGTCATGCAAGTGCTCTGCTTTCCTCGCTACCCTCCTCTCAAGGTCGCCAAAGTCTCGTAAACACTTGGGCACCGAAATAATCACCGGGTAGAACACCACCGCCAAAGGATGTGGCCACCGCATCAATGAAGCTAGCGGCTTCCACTTTACTGCCGGTCGGCACTAAACAATGCCGGTCGGCACAAAATGCCTGCAAAACCTACAACTCACAGCAGCAGAGGGCAACAACTTGCATGGCAATGTAATTCAAGGCATGTATGCACCAAACACACTCCTTATCATGTTGGTGACTCAAAGGAAGGTGTGCCTTGGTTCTCGGACCACCAATCACAAGATTTCCATGCATGATGGCCCAAGGACCAAGAATGCAACTTTGATTTCAAATGCATGCAATGCAAACAAGCAAACAAGGGTGCTCAAACCTCTATCATGACTTGGTCAAGAGGCTTAGCATGCATGTCGATGCAATGAAGTCCTAAACATGTCAACTAGTATGCAATATGGCAATACAATGCAATCATGCAAGTAAGCATACAAGACAAGCATGCGAATCAATGGAAGGATGGTCTTATACATGAATTAGGCAACTCAAATAGTCCTAAAATCAGTGGCTAAAATGCTAAGTCAAGAGGGCCAAATACACATGCACACATGTATAAGTTAAGGCACCAACACTTAAGCATAATTAAGCAACTCTTAAACACATCTAAGAGGCACAAACATGGACTATTAGCATACATGAAAAGCTCTGAAATCATGCAAAACATGGTGCCAAACCAAGCTAAACAAGACCAAACAAAGCATGCAAATAGCCCGAGTGCTTGAAGCAAGGTAATGAGGCTTTGAACCACACTTGACAAGACCAATCATGGCAAGACTCGAGCAACCAAAAACAGGTTTTCAGCATGTGAAAATACACCCAAAACTCACACTCACGGCATCCTAAAAGCTCTAAACACACAAGCATGCACAAGGCGCCCTTGAATGCATAAAAGGACCCACCCTTAAAGCATGAAAGAGATGACAAAAATGAACATGTGAGCATGGATTAGGGTCTGAAATAGCATGTAAGAGGGTTCCAAACCCTTGAAATCATGGAGGCAATGCATCCTACACATGCACCTACTTGAAGCATACAAGCTACAATGCAAAGGGGCTATACAAAGCATGCCAAGATTGACCCAAACGACTATGGACAGAGCTAGATCATGGCAAAATGAGCAGATAAGCTTCATGGATCTAGGCCTAAAACATGCTAGAAATGAAGGCACACAACCTAGGCATATTAAGGCAATAAGAGGCATTACAAGGCAACTATGCTAAGCATGCATAAGGGACCTTAGCCAACTTAGAAACATGTTATATCATGGCAATATGAGCATGAAAAACAAGTCAAACATGCTTGAAACACAACCAAACATGGTGCTCCTTTGGAGGCCAAAACTTGCCATTTTCAAGGACATCAAGGAGAGGGGGTGGTCCTCTCCTTCTTGAGACTCTAAGGCATCATCTTCACCACTGAAATCCCTTAAGATTTCAGTGGTGAAGAGATCCTAACACCAAAGTCTCGGATCTCTCACAAAATAGCACAAAAAGTGGCCTTTTCAAGGCCTAAGGGTAGTCAAACTTGCTCAAACCACAAAACACTCTTAATAAACAATAAAAGGTTTAAAAACAGAACTTTTATGTGTTATATACTAAGCACAAAAACAGTTCTAAACTAGGTAAAAATGAGGTACAAAAATGGGGTAAAAAGAGAGTTAGTGTCTCACCCTTGTTGAGCTCTTTGACAAAGATGTAGTTGATGCTTCCTTAGGCGCAAAATCTGACAAGAACTTCAGAAACCAGCCCTTAGAACCTCAGTTGCAAGGAGAAGGTGAAACACTAGGTGTTTGTGTGCAATAGTAAGGCACAAAACACCTAGACACACAAGAGAAGGATAGAGATAGAAAGTGTATGCAACTCAAACCCTAGAAAAACCAGAGCTTCTCTCTTTTTTCTCTAACTCTCTAATTTTTGCTAACCCTTGAGCCAAGAGAAGAGCCTTCTTTATAGGCAACAAAGACTTACAAACTAAGTCATCCATAGCTCATCCCTCCATACACGTGTATGGAGGGGAAACAAGAGCTAAACAAATTGCCTAAAAATATCTCATAAAGCAAAAGAAGTGGTCAGTGGCAAAATGGTAATTTTTCCAAAAGGAGTGCCGACCGGCACAAAATAGTGCAGTGGAACACTGACCAGCCGGTGGCCTCTAGCCACACCGGTGGTATGTGGGATGCCTCGAGGCATTCCCCGCCTCTAGGGCAAAACACAAGTGTTTGGTGTAAAACCAAACACAAAACAGTCAAGTTCGGAGGTCCTGAGGCAAGGCGCGCGAGCCGAGAACTCTGGGAACTCCAAACAAACACAAACATGGATAATCACCGAGTGTTCGAGCGGTGACATCCAAGTCTTAAGGACGGTCAAAAATGGGGTGTCAACAATAATCAGAGCATGAACATATAAAGTTAATAAAATTCATATCATGGTTTAATAGATGCCGATCTTTTGATCGAGAGTGCTCAATTAATGACCTGCCCCCCTTATACCTAAGGTTCTAAGCCAAGTGGTTACAATGAACAGTAGCCTTGGCACGAGACGAGTCACGGGTTTCTTAATTTTTCCAAAATATTAGGTAGCTACTTTGAGATCTGATGACGCAATCTATTTTTGGCAAAGGTTTTGCAATAAAATGGATTTTCTATCAAGCTGTGAAATCTATACTCTCATCTATGTTTCACATTACACTCATGAGACTAGATCAAAGAAATCGAGGGTCCAAACGGTTCAACGTTACCCCCCAGGCAATGCAACAATTTTTGGAGACTCTGTTGGGAAATTTATGAAACCTTGACTCGAACTCCATGATACGATTTTTATTTTCAATTATATGTTCATTGCATTACATGCATTGGTACACTTAAAGTTCCTATGTTGCCCAAATCCTGGTGGAAGCGCAGGCAAGCTTTTTGTGATACCATACCTATCTCCGCGTTATTTTTGAGACCTTGGTTTAGTACCCTTTAAGATTTGTCAAAAAGGTAGCTCCGTTATCTAAGGTTATCAGACTTAGAAGAGAGACTATATTAACTATTCCGACTTCGTAAGATCTTAACTGGTTATTAACCAAAGGGCACTTTAGTGTCATCACCTTGACTTCAACCCCTAGAGTAGAGCTAACCTTGTACATATAGTGAGCTATAGTACCTTCCCAACTTAGGATAGGATGCTCTCCCATTTGTAGGATGTATGAAACCACTTGTTTGAATAGTGAAGCTCTTGATCATTTCAAAGCTAGGACAGGGTACCCTATCCTTCATAAGAGTGTTTGTTGTCTTTCCTGCTATGTGCTATGTATGGAAATCTGAATAGAGGTTCTCAAATTCAGATCAGTGTTTCAAGCATATCAATTTGTGTGTTTGAGTTCAGTATTTCGGTGGGGCATACAGTGATCGATTGTGTGAATTGAGCTGGAGTGCTACCAGAATTCTGATTGGGTTTTTTTTTTTTTTTTTTTTTTGCTAAGTAGTTATAGCACCATAGGTTCAGAAAAGTCTAAAATTCCACAAAGTCTAACAGCATGAATCCATAGAACTTAAGGGATATAAGACTATTTCTGTGATCAGGAAATGACCACATATTAATTGCATGAGCTTTATTGTGAATGCAGTGAATGGCCCTCACTTAATCTGGCAATTTAAGAAAGGTTTCATATCAAGTTCTGAACTGGATGTTGAGTTCGAGTCTGATTCCATCAAGTCTGTGGAGTTGGAGTCAGACTCGAGTTAGTCTAGTCAGCTAGAATAAATTGATTTTGGTAGTGTTAGCCCAGACATCTCTGTCCTATCTAGGTCTGCTTTGTCGTTTTCTTTTGAATTTGTTTTCATCACTAAGTTGAAGTTTCTTTTGAAGAAAAGTGTCGTGGATTTTGCCAACTTCGCCATGCCTTCAGTTCATTGCATTGACCAAAATTTTCAAAACTCTGATAAAAACGAAGAAGAAGAAATTCCTCGGGATTTGGAATTTTTGATCGACTAGAAGGAAGAGAGGTATGCTAAGCCCTTGATGGATGAGATTATTTCAGTTAATGTGGGTGCTAAGAAGAATCTTCACTTAGCCTAGATTGGTTCCACGTTGTTTTCAAAAAAAACACGAGCGATTAATCGCTTTATTAGAAGGTTTCAAAAAATATTTTGCGTGGTCCTATGAAAAAATGCCTGGAATTGATCCTGAGATTGTACAACATAGGATCACTCTCGATCTAAGGTCTAACCACCCTAGTTTTCAAACTTTGATTTTGGGTGTCAACTAATCAACCAGATTATGAGACTTGCATAGCCGAATTAGAAGCAACCCTTGAACTAGGGCAATAAGGTTGGATGTGATTGGAGATTCCAAGGAGGTCATTTCTTAAGCTAGTGGAGACCAAAAAAAGAAAATCAAATGCCAAATTTTGAGGAAAGAAGATTTAGTGCTGAAGGAAAATCAAACTCCTATCCATGACCCTAGGGACAAATTCAAACCCAATTAGCCAGGTCCCTACAGCAACACGTCTATCTGGTCAAGTGTAGCAACATTTTCATGGATTTAGATGGCCTAGAGTTCTCATAACCAATCAACATGGACAAGCTAAAACAAAGTACCACCCTTGAGAGGCTCACTAGGCTGAAAACCCAAAAGGGCGACCCAGGCAAAAGTTAGAGCATAAAAAAATGAAAAAAAAAAAAAAAAAAAAAAAAAAGGAGAAAGAGAAAGAGAAGCTCGCAAGGTCAAAAACCTGAAAAAACGGTTTTGGCAAAAGTTAGAGCGCAAAAGGAGAGTGTTAATACCCAAGTGAACCTTACCCAAAACTACGTAAGGCCTGATTCCTATCTTGGGATACGTGAGCAGCTTCATCTTGAAGTTCGGCCCTAACCATTTTCAACTCACTCATTCCGTCCATGTTTGATTAGTGTATCTTTATTCAACCTGACTATCCCATCTATGTTCAATTGGGTTATCTTCATTCAATTCGATTCTCATATCTCTTATTTATGGAAGGCTCGATTGCAAGGTAGATCAAGTGGTGCATCATGCTCAAATTATCTAATTTTGAGGTTGTACATGTCAAGGTTTGATTTCATGTTAGTCGGGTAATGACCATTTGCGAAAATAGGTTTTGATGATTTTTAGTGAAGTTGACTGATCTTCTCAAAAAATTATTTCATTTTTGCAAAAACAGACCTTTCTTTGGACCCAAAAAGGAAAATTTTTAGTACTCATAACTTGGTTTACATGATTTCAAAACAGAGAGTGGAACAAGCATACTAATCTAACTCTCATGTTGATCAAAACCTTTTTACAAGAAAATCAAAAAAATAGTCAAATAGTCGAGTTAGGTGTTCTGTCTTTCTCCCGTATTCTCAAAAGTCTCCATTATTACTTGCCAAAAAGTGCGTAATTGTTCAGCAATGTAACAGAACCTTTAAGTTGGCTGGTCGTCTGGGCAGTTAACCGGCGATGTTTTTTGGTTTTGAACCTTGTTCTACGGCACCACGCCCACAATATTCTTACACTACGCCCACGAGCATCGCGCCTGCGATAGTCTAAACCGCACTTGCAAGTGTCGTACCCGCGGTTTTTATAACCGCGCCCGCGATTGTCGCACCCACGATGTTTGTAATTGTGCCTGTGATGAAGTTTTTGTGTCCTTTCTATTCCGAAAAGTGTCAATCAGTCTATTTATGTTTTTTTTGCTTGGTTTTTCTTTCATTAAGTCAATTTTTTGATTTTTGGTCAGTTAAGGACTTAATGTCCAATTTAGAACTCATTTCAATCATTTTTAAACAAAATGCTTTCATGCTCAAGTATTATGTCATTCACGTCATGATGTGCAAACAAACCGAAACTCATTTTATTGAAAATTCAGGGTGAAGACCCCCAATTACAGCTTTCAAAACAAGAAAATTTTAAAAACAACAAAAGGAAAATCTAAAGCATTGGTGCTTCTTCTTAAGAAAAATACAAAAAACAGCAAGAAGAGAAAATAGAAAAACATAGTGCAAGCATGGTTCTCATTTTCCAGTGGATTATGTTTTCAGTGGTAACGGTTACGGGCTAACGCCTTGCTTCTATTGTCAATTGCCTCACTTCATCGTCACTTTTGGGAAGCTCTTGAAGACTCTGTCTCAGCACTTACAGAGCTTCCGAAAGAGATTACTCACCGCCGGCCGTCAAATGGGAAGCACCAAGGAGCTCAAAATCGGGTCACAGAGGTCGCATGTCGTTTCAGCTCTTTGTTCTATTTTTTTAGTTTGCCAATCTCTTCTCAAGCATCCTTGTGCATACTCTAGAGTAGAGAAAGTTGTGCGTTTAATCGATGAACCTCAGTTGTCCTGTTTTGCAGCCAATGGGACAAATTGGAGACTGGGGTCACTATTTTCACACAGGACTACAATGTGTAATGGTTGGCATCAATGTTAGACTATGATACCATCAGTTGCTCGACTAACATCGTAGGGAAACTAAGAACAAGGGCAGGGGCACTTTGTCGAGGCTCGGAAGGGCTAGTTTTTGTAATCTCGATTAGGGAATCGTTAAGGTCAAGGAAAAGAGTGAGAGGATGCCAAAACGAGGCCATGTCAAGGAAGAATAATGCCAAAAGAGAGGTTGCAGAGTAATGGCAGAGAAAGTTTTTTTTTTTTTTTGCAGCTTTCTGTTCTATCTCTCTCATAGGCCTTAGTTTAAGAAGAATGTGGAAGAGAAGAAGAAGCCAAAGAAAAAGGGATTGCCGAGGCAATCTTTGACAAATTGAGGTCGGTCCAACTGCTATTGGTCAGGCATTGTGATTACTGAACTTGTGTGCCAGACACGGCACTCGACGAAAACAAATGAGGATGAGGGAGAGGGAGAGAGAGAGAGAGAGAGAGAGAGAGAGAGAGAGAGAGAGAGACCAAAAATAGGAGAGGACTGTATATATCTATATATTTTGTATATATATATATATATGTATGTATCTACATGTCTAAGTATCCGTATGTATGTATCTGTATGTCTGTGTCCATATATATATATATGTATGTATCTGTATATATATTTTGTATGTATATGTATGTAATATATATTTTGTATATCGTTTGTATCCGTATATGTATATATGGTATGTATATAAATTTTCAAAAAAAAATCAAAAAGAAATTTTCAAAAAAAAAAACAAGAAAATTAAAAAAAGAAATTGTAGAAAAAAATAAAAATAAAAAAAAGAGAATTTTGAAAATAAAAAAATAAATAAATAATTCATCTGTTGTGCATCCATCATATTATTTTTGCATCCATCATACTGCATATTGTGCATCTCACATTGCCTCTTCATGGTTTTGCATTCACCATCACACTTGCACTAGCTATTACATTTATCATGCATAGTTCCAACTGTCACACTATTGCATCTCTTGGTTACAATCCATTCACACCACTTGGCTACATTTGTTCAAACTATTAGTTAAGACTCTTTTCTCTTTTACCCAGTTGAAACTCATTCCCTATTTCGTATTGAGGTACGATCTACATCTCGCGTGTTAGTTAAGACCCTTTTCTCTTTTACCCATTTGAAACCTATCTCCTATTTCGTATTGAGGTACGGTTTAGGTCTCGCATGTTGGTTAAGATTCATTTCTCTTTTAGCCGGTTGAAACCCATCCCCTATTTCATATTGAGGTACGGTCTAGGTGCCGCTTGTTGGTTAAGACTCATTTCTCCTTTATCCAGCTAAAATCAATCCCTTATTTCATATTGAGGTACGGTTTGGGTATCGCTTATTGATTAAAACTCTCTTTTCTCCTCTCATGTGAGTTTATTTAGATTGTACCCCTTGTTATGCTTTATATCATTTGGACAAGGCTTGTCTCTCATATTTCCACCTTCATATCTTTATCATCATTTCACTGCATTGCATTGCATAATCATGAACTTTCAAAAATCGACTTCGCAAAGCGTGTAAGTCCAGCTTTCAATTGTATTTCAAGCATGTCATTTGCATTTTGTCCCTGAACTATGCTGGTTTGATTCTTTGCAAAGGGATACGTAGGCAACCCTCAGGTTCAACCAACTGCATTTGCATCTTGTTTGTTTGCCCAAGTCTTATGGCCTTGTCAAAAAGGTCATCTTTGGGCTTTGACATTCACTCATGTCATGAAATGACTTCGAACTCTATCAAAAAGGGGCAACTATAGACACCCCATTTTGACAGTTCTTAAGACTTAGGCACTTTTTTTCAAACATCCAATGATGTAAATTGGAATATGTTATTTTATGAATTTCTCAGTAGAAAAATTAGATTTAAGTTAATTCCAACCTTACACCCATTTTGGCCAAATTATTTTAGACCTAGTCAAAAATATTTTTCTTAATTTTTTCTTTTTTGAAAAATTTATCAGTTTTGGAAAATCAACTCTCATACTACATGGCAAGCCACATGGTTTTGAGATATCACATGGCTAGCCATGTGTTTTGAGTGTTTGAGAATTCTATAAATACCCCCTCATTTTGTTGTTTTGGAAGAAAAAAAAAAGAAAGAAAATTTTGTTTCAAAAAGAATGAAGGCTAAAAAGAATTGAAAAAAAAAAAAAAGAGCTGAAAAAGCTCACGACGAAAAATAATAATAAAATATAAAATATAAAAAAGAGAAAGAAATTGTTTTCAAAAAAATTCTTGAGGGATTTGATATTCAAAAATCAAAATTTGCTTTAATCAACTTTTTATCCACCGATATATACCAACCAACACCACATTAAAGCTAAAACTTGAATTTCTTGTTGAGATTCCAAAGCATATATCATAACCGTGAGGGTATAAAGAAGAAAGTTTGATAATCAAAAAACTCAACATTTCCTCCAAAAGGTGAATTTTTGCAATCTTCTCATTTATTTTCTTGTATTTTATTTACTGTTTTAAAAATATGATATTTAGGTTGTGGAAGTGCAAAGCTAAGCCTCTATTCCTTAGATTTTGTTTTAGAATATGTGTTTAGATATGTGATATAAAAAATGTGATTTAAGTTGGTGGAGATATAATTTCTTTACTAATTATATTGTATTATATATTATTATATTGTAATATATATTTTTGGTGCAGTGGTGAATAAAACCACCATGCACATCTCTAATGTATATTATATTATATTTATCATGAAACAAAAAAAGAGAAAAATAAAAAATAAAAAATAAAAAAAAACATAAATGTTGTGTGAGGCATCTGTGCCTTTGTTGCTTCCTACTGGTTTAAAGAGCTCAAATATTATTTGAGGGGAAACACAAACACAAGGTAAGTCCCAGGTCACGGGTTCAAAGCCTCTCTCCAACATCATTGAATTCATTTTTTGGGCAAGTCCAATCAACACCACATGTCAAGCCACATCAGCAAACTTGCCATATCAACATCACAGTCAACACTGACAAAATATTCTGCATGTGGACGGAATATTCCTTGCCTTAACGGAATATTCTCCTAGAAAGGTAATTTTGGGCTGTTTTTTAAAAGGAAAGACTCATTCCTAACTAAACAAACCGTTTCGAACGCAACCGTGAGGTCAAAATAGAGAAATTCTAAATGTGAAGTTTCTATTTTTCTTTGAATTTGAGAGAAATGTGAGATTTTATTTTGTTGTAATATTTTTTTTCTCTCCTCCCATATCTAAATATGTAATTATTCAAGTGTTGTAATAATTTCCTACCACGCTTCTTTCAATCCCATTCTTTTACTTGCTTTTCTTATTTGTAAATATGCATCATATTTTGTTTTTCATCATATCCATGCTTTGTATCCATTTTCATGCATCTTGATTCGACTAAATTTGCATTTGTGGATTTAATCAATTCTTATGTGATTATGTGCGCTATTATATATTCTTGAGATGACTCACATGTCATATACTAGAAGCCGAATCATTAGTTGCATTTCATGAGTGAATTGCATTAGAATTTTGTATATAAGATCATACATGTTTTATTAACTTTGTTTTGTAACGGTTTGCAGAACGTCGGTAAATATGTAAGTTTTTATGCTTTAGCATCCTGCTTGTGTGTATTTTTCTTACTATGTTTAAGTATCCTACCATGTGACTACTTGCTTACTTGATATAACTCTATGATTTCCAATGGATAAAGGTTGTGTCACTCAATTTAGGACAGTATTGATTTTTCATGTTTGTGGGCTCAATTTAATTGTGAGCTATAAAATCTCAAAACCCTTTCAAAATGCATGAAATCAAGCCATTCTAAAAGAATGACACAGCCTATACTTGTTTGCTTTACATAGCAATTTTAGCATTTATTAAATAATCAGAACATGAATATATAAAGTTAATAAAATTCATATTATGGTTTAGTAGAGGCCGATCTTTTGATCGGGTGTGTGGGAGTGCTCAATTAATGACCTTCCTCCCTTACACCTAAAGTTCTGAGCCAAGCATCCTTAGTTATGACAAACAGTGGCTTTGGAACAAGTCACGGGTTTCCTAATTTTTTCAAAACATTAGGTGGCGACTCTGAGATTTGATGACGAAGTCCATTTTTGGCAAAGGTTTTTGTAATGAAATGGATTTTCTATCAAGTTTCCAAATCCGAACTCTCATCTATGTTTCACATTGCACTCATGAGACTAGACATGCAGGTACCCCTTGGGCAATACGACAGCCTTCTTCCACCAAAACCTTTTCCTAGTCTTCCACCATCTTTTCAACTAGAGTTCATCTAACATCATGTTGTACAGGCTGATCTGCTACCTCGACCGTATGGACTTGATTACAAAATTATTTGGTCTTCATAGCAACCATGAAACAATGGTTTGTTGCAACTTGGTCCCCTTGATTTGTGGTACATCACGTTCTATCGGGAAGCGGATGACCTGGTGATAAGTCGAGGGGACTACTTCCATTTAATGGATCCAAGGTCAGCCAGGGATGGCATTGTTAGGAGATAGAGTGTTCATAACCAAAAACTCAATCTGAAGAGTCCTTGTCCCAGCTACGACAGGTAAAGTTACCTTACCAAATGGCCAGTCTGCCTGGACATTGAAACCGACCAGCGATGTCATCATTGGGATGAGATTTTGCTCGGTAAGACCGAACTTCCTGAATATATCATAATACAGAATATTTACAGCACTTCTCTAATCCACTAGGACTCGTTTCACATCGAATCGTTTTCCAATCCCAACAATAATAATCAATGCATTAATATATGGATATTGAATTCCTTCTAAATCTTTCTCTGTAAATGAAACATTACATAAAGGAGATTTAGGTTCTGTTCTAACCTCTTTCGGTACTAGATCGACTGACATTACTTGCTGAAGCTGTATAGCCTTTGCAATTTCTCCTTAAAGTACTTCCTCTTGTTGAAGATTGGTCATGCCATGGATCATGTTGATGACCAATTGAAGAGGATGCTCAACATTCTGCTGCGGTGGTGGGTTCTCCTGTTCGGCTACGGTCTTGTCTAGATCAATATACTCCTAGAGATGTCTAATAGCTACAAATCCTCCAAATGCTGCTTTAACGCTCTGTAGTTCTGAGTCATGTACCATTTATCCTGGTAATAGGCACACTAAAGCTTTTGATTGCGCTGAGCTAGATCTCCTAACATCCTCGATGGCCAAACAAAGTATGGTTCCCTCTTGATTTTCTCTATGAGGCGATAGATGGGTTCTTTGAACACTATAATGATATCTTTGTGGGACTTGCTGCAACTTCACGGGGTTCTCTTCAATCTATTCTTTGTCGATCCTTCCGGTTCGGCTACTTGGCCGACGCTACTTTGATGGGAATTTGATCATCCTCAAGACAAGCTTACTACTCAATTCTAGCTCGTAAATCCTTCAGGGTGGTAGCTAGGCACTTGGTAAGCGATTGCCTCAATTTGCTCTCTGGACGCAAACCACGCTTGAAAGACATCACTGTCATCTGCTCACTGCAAACATTCTCCTCAAACTCGTTATATTCTTCCCAATACCTCCTTGCGTAGTTATGCAATGTTTCATTATTTTCCCTCTGAAGGCTAAACAATGTGTCTAACTCCTTCGGGATTTTGGTGTAGGAAACGAATCTGGCTAGAAATTCCTTCGATAGTTGTTTCTAGTCATAGATCAATCTAGTAGGGAGACGGTCAAACCATCCGAGTCTGGATTCTCCCAGGCTGGACGGAAAGACCTTGCTCATTAGTGCATTGTTTCGGTTCCACAAAAACATCATCTACCGATAGTGGCTGATGTGTGTGAGTTGATCCAACTTCCCATCATACAGTGTGAACGTCGGCGGGGCAAACTTCTTAGGGGGTTCCTAGGCTTCAATGTCTAGAGAGAAAAGAGAAGAGACAAATCGATCTAACACTCGGTGCTCCCTTTGATGAATAGTATAATCGAGATGTTACACCTCTCGTTCCCGTCGTTTCTCATTTTCTCTATTCCCGATTAGCCAGGTAAGAAGATCATGGAAATAAAGAGGATACTCCGTCTGTTGGCTAACCGTTTTCTACCTTTTAGCCCTCTTTCAGCATGAACCACAGGTATGGCTGCTCGTCGTTTCACTTTGCACCGAAATTGGCTAACTTCGATGTCCCTAACCATTTCCAGTGACTTCTTTCCCTGGTGGTTCCAGGGATGGGCTTCTCCAGCGCAGATGAGAAGGTTCTGCATTGGACCTCTTCTCCATTGGATCGCCCATCATCTTCTTAAGTTTTGCTTTTAATTCTTGTATCTTCATTCCCATGGAATCGATAATACGATATCTTTAGTCCTTCTCCAACCTAAAATGGTGGGTAGAGCCACCAACAAAGAGCTAACAGTGCTTGACAAATTCTAGAGTCCGATTGTTGTTTCCAGTTTGTTCCTCCAAGCGCCAGACCTTTATCCTTTATCTTCTCCTTTGACGTAGTTGATGCAAAAGAAGGAATGTCCTCAGTTCCCATTGTTGGAATCAGATGCAGAACTCAAAAATGAAGATTCCACGCTCACCGCACCAATTGTGCGTACCAAATCCTGTACTAGATAAAAGTGGATCTAAGCTCCGCAGCTGAAATGGACTATCCAAGAACTGGGATCTGCAAAACAGAACACCATTAGAACTGCCAGGCCGAGGTTGGTCGAAAAACCCCTCCAACGTAGGAATGAGTGATTGGAGAAGATGAATTCTCTTTAGGTGTAGAAAGAGGTAAAGAAAGAGTATTTGAGTTCAGGTGGATTAAGTTAGTTAGCTTCAATGTGAATAAAGTGTGGCTTATATAGAATACTTGTTGCCCAAGATGGTTTCATGGAATTTTGGTGTCTCAAGGCTTCCCTTAACATTGCTCAAGGTAAAGGACCATAAGGTAATTGACCATGGATACATGTGCTCAATGTAACCATACATATAACAGATCACATATCTTTTGTGAATTGTTTTCGTGATTCTAAGAGGGGGACCAGCTAAGGTGGTAGCCTGCATATACATTTGTTCACAGCTTCCACATTTCTCTGAGAGGTTCTTTCAGCTTGGTACCGATGTGCCTCGACTCGACCTTTCGTAAGATTTCTTGTAGAGATGGGCTTGCCCATTTGGATAGCTTTATGTGGGCTCGTCACACTTCGGTTTTGATGATGGGTTTGGCCCATCAGTTTGGTCCACAAATTAGGCCTTGGCAGCTCGGACTAACCCAACATCGCGGCTAGCCTGGCCTTTCCACTATGTATTGGGCTTAAGTGCTTGAGGACTTGAAAAGATCATTCATCATGGAGATGGGTTTCATAAATTGCCCCACCTACTTGTCTGGCCCACTTAGGTTTGGGCTTAGTGGATTGGACCGGCCGAAGACTTAGATACAACCAGTTAATATCTTGCCCTTTCACTTGTGGTGCTGATTTTAGTTATTTGCCAAACAACATTTACAATGGAAGCAGTTACTTACGACTCCCGCTAGACCATTTGTTAATTTTCTGAAGACCTTTTTGTTTAAGTAATTGTTGTCATTGTTTTAATTTGATTCTGATACAATTTGATTGTAATGTCAATATAAAACTTCTCATCCATCACTAAATAAAGGAATCCTTGTATTATCCATAATACAATTCAATATACAGTTCTTATCTCCTTTCTTTTTCTTTCACTTTACAATCCTCGATTTAATCGAAAAGTAAAAAATAGAAAATTCATTTTTAACTTTCAAAAGATCAACTCATTTAAATTATTTATTATTAAACAAAAACTAAACTAAACAATGCGGCCTAGATTCCCAAAATAAAAATAAAACTATAAGCAGCACCTAACATGGATAAAGTCTTTGCTTTTAAAAATAAAACTATAAGCAGCACCTAACATGGATTATGCTTTTTAAAAGTCTATGAAATCCAACAATGAGTCCAACACGAATGCACAAGCGCAAAATTATAAACACCTGCATATTATATCCAATTTGGTGTATTCTGTGAATACAAACCCTAGATAGATGCATATTTATAGTGTTGAGTACTCTCAAGTATCTAGACCTTTTTACATTTGGATTAGTCTATCGCATCCTAATAACAAACTATTATTGTCAACTTATCCCATCATGTCACATTATATAAATCTGTCTCGAGACAATAAAATCATGCAATCCTCCCCAATCCAACTATTGAAATGTGTGTGTGAGAGAGGCTAATAATCAGGACTCCACATCATATTGGCTATTCTTCTCACCATATACAATTGAACAAAGTAGAACAGCCCCAAGGATATTACATGTGCAAGATATTGCATGAACACAACTCAATACTTAATATGGTTACATACACCAGGCACACAGCAAAGTATAACACTCCAGATCTTCTGACAGATCAAGCAACAATAGGAAACATTCCAACTTCCAAAGCACAATGAAAACATTCTAAAAGACTTGTACACATACACTAAACACTAAACATTGTTATAAGGTAATGCATTTCCTATAAACTATAATAGATTGGGCTGTTTGAGACATTACCCAACTCTTGCAATAACAATCATATGGCATTAGTTAACAGATTCCCTGCCGAAGCCTAGTAATGGCTAAACCAATATGGTGTCCCTTCACGAGCCATCACTCAAAATCGTTGGTTCTGATTATTTCCTCACAAGTAATACTATTATACATAAATGAATTTCTTACCAAATTTTCTTAACATTAGACACAAATGTAATGAGACACGCATAATGGAATATTCGTGTGACACTACCATTGTGTCTATTGGTCAAAAAAATTAAGTAAAAAAACCGTTTATGAATAGCATTTTCTTGTTTCTCATGGCCCTAGTCTGTAGGGACCTTGGCCTTCACCCATGTAGTGTCCTTCAACGTAGAGAGCTGCATTCTGAGGATGGAGTCCATCCATTACCATAAATTGCATATCTTCAGAAGGTTTCCAGTGTCGTTTCCTTTGGTTGATGAACCAGTTATTAATTTGTTTCTGGTCCAAACCTGTTGATTCAGCCAAGGCCACCTTCTCGCTCTCCTGTGTGATTATCACAACAATCTGTCTTAATAACTCAAGAATACAATCTTTATCTTAGAATGCTCTGTTAATTTCATAAGAAAAGCTTGAGAATATAGCCTGAAGAGGATGCACGTACTGATGGGTATGGCCATTTGTAGTGTAACTCCCACCAATTGAGTAGCTTTTGCCGGGCATCTTTGGGTAGCTTCCCTTTCTTCTTTTTCTTGGATAGTTCTTGCTTGAGACTACTCAAATAACCACTGTACTTCCTCAACAGGTGGTTCTTAAGTTCCCGATCTTCAGCACGTGGATCAATCTCTGGCGGTTCTGTTTCTCCACCACTATTGTCTTGATCCTCTTCAGATGAACCAACACCCTCACATTTTTCATCTGTGCATATTCATTGGAAAAGCATTAACAAAAAAATGAACTCTGGGGCAAAAGAATGCAGCATCAAAAAATATTATTTCCTGACAAACAATATTTAAACATCCACCGGCCCTAATTAAGCAGTGATTGCCTAACCACACAACTGTCTTGATAGCAATTTTGGCACATTCATCATAGATCCTTTATGCACTTGCATAATAAAAACAATCACACAAAATAACACAAAAAATAATTCAATGAAAGGGAATCATAGCCTGCTCCTTTTTTCTTTCTCTATTTACTGGTTTTTCCTCTTAAATCAATCCAAAAGCAAAAAAGGGTTCTGCTTTCCTAATCATCAATGTTCATAAATAAGGAACATAACTCAACCTGTATATCCGAAGTGATAAGAGTAACATGCCTAAGCAGGTTCAGCAACAACAGCAGCTACAGCTGCATCAAGTGTTTGATCAATGTCTAGCTCAAGATCAACAGCATCAAATGATCAATACAGCAGCACTAACTTAGTCTATCCATGTGTAACTAATCTAATAACAGAGATATGTTTGTAAATGTTTCGGTTAGTGATAGCTTGAATTTCTGTCAACTCGAAGGTAGTTAATCTGTTAGAGATGATCTCTAATATAAAATTAGGTATAATATACTTTCCCAGCCCATGCATAAACTGTAAAGAAGTAATGTGTCTACTAGACCAACAACTATGAACATTGCCAAGTATCAATACCATCCATTTCTTTTGTTTCTTATTTGTAATGGTTTACAATTACATACTCCCAAAGCCAACATTTCCACAAAAACTTTTAAAGCTTTCACTTCAATAGGAATGTGGCACGGGGGTTAATTCAGCAGCAGCAAATGTGAGACACCCAACCAGTGCAACCTCCTCCCCTCTTACCATGAACTAAAATAGTAGTAGAGTTTCTTTTTCTTTTTCCCACTCAACCCTAACCATCCACCTCTCTCAAAAATCCATGTCTCAATTATAGCCATTAATTAAAATATGTATTTGTAACACCTTGAATGTATGGGTGGGTGGTATTAAATAAAATAAACTTGAGTTTTTTTGCTGCTTCATGAACATATAATTAAAATAGGAAAGTTTTATCGGGCATTAGGATGAAAGAGCACTCTACAACTTGAATGCACTTACCAAAGAAAACAACATTAAAAAGAAATAGAAAAAATAGTATCCTTCAAAGATGATGTTTCTGCATGTGAGAACAAGGTGACATTGTACAAGGCACTGCAGGGTTACAAGTTAACAATGCATAAAAATATGAATGATATTTCATCCACACAATTTCTTCCCCCACAATCTCCACAAATGAGGTGGCAAGACATAATGCAAGTTCTATACCAATTGGAGTGTGGGTCAACTTTTTAAATTTTGCTTGCCACCTCATTTGAGGGGGCTGTAAATTCCCTTGGTTTTGAAGTACATATATAGTGAGAAGTTGAGGCAAAGCTAAAAGATGAGGAGACATGCTCGATTATGTACCAATATCCAAAAGCATACTCTCTCTCTGATTTTCACAAGAAAATTCTCCTTCCTGCTTTCCTTCCATCTTCCATCTCTTCCACAAATATTACAATTAACATAAATTTTTTAGATGGGACGATTAACATAATTTACATGGAACAAATTATTTATAAAAAAATATAAAATAAAATAAAAAATAGTAGGTATAGTGGTGACATGAATTGATGGTCACTTGGGCACAACTGGCCATTAATTAACCATTAATTAACCAATACTAATTTTCAGAGTTCTTTCCCCAGCTGATCAACCACAAGTTTGTATGAACTAAACACTTGGATTTTGTCAACTTTACTGTAACTACTACTTCATGTAATCTCATAACAATAGAAATGATCATAATTTTGAAAGAAATGTCTGAAATTTGCAGTTAAGTCATACTCAAACTCATGTTTCTAATTTCTCCTTTTTTTCATTACTCTTTGCTCCAAAAAGCTTTATAATCTGAAAGTGCATAATAAGTTTTAAACAGTGTTTCATAAAGGCTTCTCTGATTTAAGTAATGAAAGTTTTACAACCACTCAAGAGATGGCCACAGTGAGCAGCATCCCCACTTCCCACCAACCCTAGCCAAAAGGCCAGGAAAGGCAATACATACTTGGAATATACCTAATCTAGGCCGAATATTCTCAACCTATAACCGCTCCAATCACTTGGATTAATGCCTTCCAAATACATAATACTGAATTGGGTAGGCTCGTTGTGGGTAGAGTATGATGTAGATGAGATTTCAAAATTTGGTAATCATATTGTTAGTCCTTGTAGTTTAAATGAAGTATCACTTTAGTCCCGTAGTTTTAATTTGAATAATATGAACCCTACACTTCACCCTTCAAAATGAAATTTCACTCAAACTAGAGGGACCAGGGTGTAATTTACCCTTCAAAATTCTATATATATATATATATTTTTTAATATTTTAGAATTAGTAGTTGATTAGTAATATTTTTATTTTACCATAGAGCAGCCTAGAATTATTCAGTTTCCTAATTCATATTGATAAGTTTTCCTATTTTATTAGATTCTTATTCAAAGTAAATTAAATTCAGTTTATTATAAATGATAATGCAAGCCTTGTATGGATCAATAGCTTTGGGTTAATAAAATTCAAGATCATCCCCAATCAAAAAAAAAAATTCAAGATCATCTCTCTTTTCTTCCAACTTCAGGCATTGTGTGCAAATCAACCAACTATTAAGGCTTTTAATCCAAGTATTCTTCTAGAATCCATGGGTTTAAAGTGGATTTTGCTTTTGATATTCATTCTTAAATCAACAAATTCAATATTGTTACTCTTATCTTTCTCCGTTCCACACTTCTGCTAAATTAAAACACACACTGCAGAGCTTCGAATAATTTCTTATGCACATGGAAATTGTATCGGTCTCCTTTTATTTATTAACATTTTGGTTACAAGATCAATGTTCTCAGAACTAAACTTTACCAGACTGGCTGATTTAACCGGTTGACTCATCAATCAATTTAGGTTCTAGTTTGAATAAACCACCAAACCTGTCTGCAATAGAAAACCGGCTTACTTTTATGAAACTGGTAAAAAACCGCAGTTGAACCAGATACAGTTCAAAAAAAAATATTTGTTCAAAAAGTCTTGACACCTCAGCATGTTGATTTACCAGGTTCAACCATTGTCTTGTCGAGTAGTTTTGGTTCCAGTTCAAATAAACCATCAAATCCATTTCAGATAGAAAATTGACTTATTTTTATGAAACCAGTTAGAACTGCAAAGCCTCCCCAAGTTGATTCGCCAAATAATGTAAAATTATGTAATGATGGAGACCTTAACAGCAAACCAAGTACCTAGTATTACCATTTACCGCAAGTTAACCAAACCACCAAACCTGTCTGAAATAGAAAACCTACTTTCTTTTATGAAACCGGTAAAACCACAGTTGAACCAGCTACAATTCAAAATATATATATATATATATCTTCAAATAGTCTTGACGCCTCATGCATGTTGATTTATCAGGTTCAACCAGTCGTCTTGTTGAATAGTTTAGGTTCCAGTTCAAATAAACCATCAAATCCATTTCAGATAGAAAATCGACTTATTTTTATGAAACTGTTAGAACTGCAAAGCCTACCCAAGTTGATTCTCCAAACAAAGTAAAATTGTGTAATGATGGAGACCTTAACACTAAACCAAGTACCTAGTATTACAAGTTAACTCTTCACTTTGTAATTGTTCAGTAAACATATATTATTTATTATGAATCATTACAATTTCTTTCAAATACAAAGTATAATTACTTATTTTTACAAACAATCTATTTAATTATATATGTATATACATATAAATAATTTTTTTTTTTGGTAAGCTATATACATATAAATATTTGGTAAACATATTTGAGTGAATGTGTGTGTGTGTGTGTGTGTGACAATATAAAGATAAATTAAATAAGTGTCTTAATATCTATATTTTTTTATTTACGTATGATTTGTAATAGAAAAAATTGGTGATAAATCTAATTTGAGGATTGCTTGAGGCATTAGGTCCACTGGATAATTTCTTTTGGTGAAAAGTACATGTTTTCTAAAATATTGTGTTGAGAACTATATTTTTATTTTGTTCAACAAAAAAAAAAAGATAGTATGTTTTGGAAGACATTTTATTTCCAATTTCGCCCTTTTATTTTTAACCTAACTATTCAAATATTTTTTTTATCTGTTGAATTTTTTTAACTTATCTGTTAAAATATTTTTTATTTGTTGCATATTTTTTAACCTATTTTTTTTCTTATCTATTCAAATCTCCACAACCCCACTATCTATTCAAACCTACTCTCTCTTCCCCTTCTCTCTCTCTACTTGTTTCTCTCTCCACAAATCCACTTCTCTCTACTTGTCTCTATCCACACCACTTTTTTTTTCCCTCTCTCCCCTCTCAGCATCTTCTCATTCACTAAACTCCGATTCTCCAATCTATATTCACATTATTGTAATCATCATCTGATTGCATTTCCTCAACTCAAATATATCAATGCTTTCTGCAAGCTTCAAATCTCTCTGACACCCTACTTCTGTAATTGAAGATCACTATCACAAGCTACAAACTTAGAAAGAGAAAGAGAGATTTGGGATCTCAACATTGATATGATATCGTTTGATTCGAGTTGCAACGAGGTTGAGACGAAGATCATGAAGCTTCCAAGAAGTGACGATTATTCTAAAACTTCAATTTCCTCCGTCGTCAATGCAAATGAAGCTCCGACGAACAATAATAATACCCCAGACAAAGACTCAACCTCTAATCCTCCTTCCAAGCCACGGATTTCTAGCAGAGAGCTTGAAGCGATCATAAGAACTGACCATTGAAGCCTAAAGCAATCGTAGAATTTCACGATCAAGCTAGTCGAAGCTCTCCAAAATCAAGGAGGTTCGACTAGGTTTGGCCATCTTTTTCTGGTTCACCATCTCTCTCCTCACACCTCCACCACCGCACCTCTATCTTCGATTGTACTCATTAGAGCAGTCAATCCCATCAACTTCTGCATAGTTCCCGTCACTACCGTGACTCAGCTGGAACACCACCGACGAGGTGCTTCCACAGGACGCCCTTCGCGTGGAGTCTCCGTAGATGGCTCTTCTATTCTCTGATGTTGTTGGATTTGGATTTTTCGCCGAGTCAAATATATATTTAATGCTTAACTTTAAACATCCCTAGAGTTTGCAGACACAGATTGCGGAGGATTTGGATTTAACACAGAGATAGTCTCCAACACCAAGGATGTCTCCAACAAAATAGAGGCATCGAAGAGAGTTTGTTAAGTTATGAGGTCAGGAGATAGAGGAAGGGATGTAGGGACAATTGGTTGATGGAGATGAAGATGAAGACAACGAGTGCAGCGGGGAGATGAGTGGCAAGAAAGAGTTGGGGTTGTTGCTGCAACAAGATAAGCTTCTGGACCCAAACAAATGAGCTAGAGAGAGAGAGAGAGAGAGAGAGAGAGACTGTTGAGAAAGCTAGAGAGCAAGAGAGGAACATATAATGATTTGAAGATGGAGGATGCAATAATTATATTTTGAATTTAAGTTACAAAAATTTAAACAGACAAGAGAAGAAAAGGGAGGGAAAATTTAAACAAATAAGAAAAAATAAGATAGATAAAAGAGAGGTGAGAGAAAAGTTGAACAGGTAGAGAGAGAGATTTCTGGGTTAGGACTCTATTCTTCTCTCGCTAGATACACGTACCTATTTCTTTCGCAGAGAGAAAGACGGAAAATATGGATGACAAATATGAATAGTTTGGCCATTTCATAGGAACATGTCCTTATGGACTTAATAGTTGAGCGCGTGGACTTTTGGACAAAAGAAATTCAAATTTGGGTTATTGGATTGAGCACCCTTTGTAATATGTTTATGAGGTTGTTAGATTTTTATTCTTGGCAATCCCGTTTGACAAAACTCCTTTGAGTTGTAATTTTATTCGTATTTTTATTTCAGTGAGGTTATGAGTTGTTAGAGGCGAATCCAACCCGAATCGTGCTTTGCAGAGAAGTTTGTGATGTCAATACTTTCAAGATTGTCACTTCGCTGATTATTACAGGGGTTGAGCTGCCCAGTCAGCTCGCGGCTGAAGCAAAATGCAAAAGTGCATTCAAAATTGCATGTCTGCCCTTGTTCGCTCGAGCCAAGGAATGCTCGCTCGCGCTACGGCTTGCTCGCTCGAGCCAAGGAGTTCTCGCTCGAGCGACAGATTGCGTCCACACAAAAACCTGAAAGAGTTGATTGCTCGCTCGAGCCAAGGATTCGTCGCTCGAGCCAAGGCACTAGAAGAAATCACGAAAGTTATGCTCCTCGCTCGAGCGAGCTTCAAAATCCAAATTTCTTAAGGAGTTGGTTTTCTTCCAAATCTAGGATTACTTTTGGTTTTCTATAAATGCTTGGTTTTCTTCCAAAGCTAAGAGTACTCCTCAAGATCTTCTTTTTGGATCTTAAGGTTTATATCTTGAGATATTTTGTTAGGTTTTCTTTGATGTTTTATTGAGTATTCAACTCATGGTTTAAAGAAAGTACATCAAAGGTTTTGTTTGTTTTACACAAGAGAGAGAGTTGTTCTTCGGTGGATTCTGAAGAATTCGAGCCTGAAGCTTCGGTGGATTCTGGAGTGGCTCATCGTAAAGACAATTCCGAGGTAAAGACGAGGTTGGAAGAGGCACATAGAGGTTGGTTCAATTAGGCGTGGATTCGCTAGGTAATTGAGAGTATACCTGTGTAATTCCTTTAAATCTCCTTAGTGGATTGTTTTGTGGCTGTTGTCCGTGATTTTTTAATCACAGTTAGAGGTGTCCAATTGTGATTGTGATTTTTCCACATAAAATCGTTGTGTCGATTTGTCTTAATTGTTTGATTGGGATTGTTATATACTGCCTAAAATTGGTACATAATTACAAATCAACATCTAGGGGATTTCTAGATTTTTTAGAGGTAATCATAATATTATGGTCTGATTCTAGTTGACTCGACTGTTGAACTAGTGACTCTTAGCCTGGTTCTTTTTCCGATTTTGTCAATAGTACAAGTTTCAAGACATTGTACCAGACGGAGTTGTTACCTGATATATAAGTGTACATCAGTTAGTAATTCAAAATGTTACAATTCTAGTTGACTCAACTGTTGAACTAGTGACTCTTAGCACAGTTCTTTTTCCAATTTTGTCAATAGTACAAGTTTCAAGACATTGTACCGGATGGAGTTGTTACTTGATATATAAGTGTACATCGTTAGTAATTCAAAATGTTACAACAATTTAAACTTGAAAAAATAAATAGATAAAAAATTTAAAAAATAGAAGAAAGAAAAAAAGAACATAAGGGAAGATACTATCTAATGTACCCGATCAAGTTGAAGGTTCTCTCGAACAAAGCATCAGCTTGCTTCTTAGAAAGAAACTAGGAGAGGCAAGTCCCTTAGCCAAGATGTCAACAATTTGGTCCTTCAAAGAGATAAAGCGTACAATTAAATCCTCGTGGTCCACCTTTTCATGAACAAAGTGAAAATCAATTTCCACGTGCCTTGTATGCGCATTAAAAATTAGATTTGTAGTGAGATCGCACCCTCATTGTCACACCAAAGGTCAAAGCATGAGGGAGAGGTACCAAGCTCAAATAACAGTGATTGAACACAAGACAATTCAACGGTAGTATCAATGAGGGCCTTGTATTTGTGATTCTGTTGACGAGCAGGCAAATGGTACATTGCTTGCAAGATGACCACAAGTCTATTTCCTTGGACATGATATCTAACAGTTTATTGTTCGAACAATTTATTGGCAAGAATGATTTGACCAAGGAAAAGGCGATGAAGATGACCAAGCCGAAGAGCTAGAATATAGAGTCAAAATTTTCAAATAGATGAGCAAATGGAGGAGAGACTATAAGACAGATAGCATAGGATGTGGAAAGCTTGTAAAGGAAAGATTCATTTGACCCACAAAGCAGAATTCTCTTAGTTACCTAATAATAATAATAATGGGAATGACGTGATTTAAAAAAACATGCCATTATCTTCACTAAACTAGTAAACAAAAAGTAAAGATTTCATTAGGAAAGGAGGAACACGAAAGATATTGAACAACTAAAAAGAAAAGAGTCTGAAAAGAGTCATGGAGCCAAATTGGAATAGGGTAAATCCTTACCATTGCCTACACAAAATTGATCAGTGCCACCTTTATCATCATGATGAATTAAGTTGGCAAGATCTAAAGTAGCATAATGAGTGGCACTATCTGGAAACCATTCGGAGAGTGAAGAAGATAAGCAACATAGGAGGCAACAAAGCCCATAGGAGGAATTGTAAATCTATAGCGATGATAACACATGGCAACAGTGCGGTGGCCAGATCATAGCAAATTTGACACCAAGTGTGTCAACAAGAATCAACCGTAAAAGAGATGACAAACTGGGAGTCAGAAAACTGAACTCCATTGTTTCAAGCACGGCCTCAACCTCAAACACTGCCACGACAACCAACACAAAAAGAAGGAAATATATGCTATGCAACATGTGTTTGAGAGGAGACATTAGCTGGTACCAGAATAGTAACAGAAGAGAAAGCATCAAAATGAATGAACTCATGGCTTAGGACGAGGCTATGTAGTTCGACATAGCGAATAGGCAATGGACGAGTAGCCAAACAGGTGAAATCTAGTAGAGAGAGAGTGTGACAAGTGATGAGTTCATCAGACATATTCTTTGCCCTACGCAAAAATTGTGTAGAGAAATCTCCTTGTCTGATGATTTGAAGTTGCATACACAACCATGGAATTCTTGTGTAAGAGTGAGAAGCCAATGTAGTAGCACGCAGCACAGGTAGTATAGATGTCATAAGAGAACAAAAGGCTGACAACCAAAGGAAGAATATCCTCAGACAGCGAGGCAATGAGAAGACTCATGAGAAAGCATCAAAATGAATGAACTCATGGTTTAGGAGGAGGCTATGTAGTTTGACATAGGGAATAGGGAATGGACGAGTAGCCAAACGGAGAAATCTAGGAGAGAGTGTGACCATTGATGAGTTCATCAGACAAATTCTTTGCCCTATGCAAAAATTGTGTAAGGAAATCTCTTTGTTTGATGATATGAAGTTGCACATGTAACTATGGAATTCTTGCGTAAGAAAAGCCAATGTAGCAGCACAGGTAGTATAGATGTCATAAGAGAACATAAGGCTAACAACCAAAGGAAGAATATCCTCAGACAGCGAGGCAATGAGAAGCTGATCTTGGCTGGTCCAAGTTCCAAAAGACAGGTTCAGAACTAGAATGTTGTCCTATTCAATGGTGTGGGGAGAACAAGGGTGAAAACCATCAATGCTAATCAGATATTAGCTATGCAGATAAGGTAGCAATTGAGTCATCTAATATAGATAGTTGGTATTGGTAAGTTTGATGGACAAGAAGTGATGTGTTGTTGTAGGGGAAGAGGAGAGAAAGGAACAGAAGATGGGTCGAGCGGGTTGGAAGTGGAGGAAGGAGAAAGATTGTTGATGGAGGCCATGACTAAATAAAAAAGGCTTTTGATACCAAGTTAAAACATTGCACAATTTGGGAATAATTTCGTATGCAAATAGAACTTGTGTGGGTAATGTACGTCAATTTAAACTCATAATAGATATAAGGATAAGGAAAAATATTATCCAGTATGCTACATCAAAAGAATTTTGCTTTCGATATTCATTATTGAATTGACAGATTCAAGATTGTCACCCTATTTTTCTCTATTACATGCTTCCACTACATTAGGATGATTAGATCATACAAACTACTGAAATTACACAATTGAACTTAGTTGTTAGATATTGTATAAAAAAATTAATCAATGAGTTTAAGCCTTTATTGTATCTTCAAGTCACAACATACCTCAATTATGAAGGAAAAAATATCACTTCTCTCCTTTTTTTCTTTTCCAAATGATAAGAAAACAATTATGTGAATAGTATATGTTTAAGTTAGAATAATTTTGATTTGTGGCTTTTGTCTATGGTGTGTTTTTTTGTGTCATTCATTAACATTTATCACAACTGATTAAAATATACTAACATTATACATATGTGCTACTTTGTAAAAACTATAATCAATTCAAAAACAAATGAAGAGGAAAGAATAGCACAAACAATATCAATATTTCCATACCATGAATATCGAACATGAAAACGAGACTAATATGTAGGACTCATTAAATTTATATATCAAGAGAAATTTAAATCTCTTTGATAAAGCTACGAACGAAGTAACTATAGGTATGGCATCATTTTAAACTGAAATATCAAATAAATCTAATTTATGTTAATTAACAATTTTTCTAGAATTGACTCAGATGGAAATAAGAAATTATTGAATTTCAAAATGAGAAGATATAAACTAACAAAAACAACATAAGCATCAGTCAACTTGAGAGTAGAATATGAACGCATTTAATTGAAGAATAATTTTAAGAATTTAACTGGATAGAAATAAAGACTAAATCTATCGCCAATTCATGTCTTGTTGGAAACACAATTGCTGCTAGAATGCATCAACCAACCAACCAACCAGGTAGGACTAAGCAAGCATGTGTCAATTCCAAGTATCGCCCAAACACAAAAATGCATATTTAGACATACTTTACAAGAAAAGCAAATTCTGCTAAGTGTGATGGGTGTGCAGGTTTGTTGGAAACAAAATTCACAATACTAAATTTATCTCTAAAGATTAATATATAAGGATAATTAATAAAAGATAGGGAAAATTACACCAGTGGTCCTATATTTGATCCCTTATGTCATTTTGGTCCCTACATTTTCAATTGGCTCAATTTTGACCCTTAATTTTAGATTTTGTTTCAATTTGGTTGAATTAATAATATCGTTAGTGTCTTTTAAGGAAAATTGTCACTAAATTGGTTGAGGTTAACTAACTAAGTTGAGTCATTTCATAATTTTGCTCTTCAAAATATAACACGTGACACTTGTGTGCATATTTTCTATGAAAAATGCTAAGAATTGTAATCAATTGGACAAAATTGAGACAAAATCATAAGTTTAGGGTCAAAATCAAACCAATTGAAATTATAGGGACTAAAATGGTACAAGGAGTAAAGTATAGGACTACCGTCGTAATTTGCCCTAAAAGATATTAGATACCCAAACAAACCTATCTCTATCCCTAAAGTTTATAAATATAATCGTTTTCACATGTATTCATTTGACTAAGTAAATATAGTGGCAGTGATCTTCTCCTATGTAGATAATCACAGTCGAACCATTTAACCTTCACATGTTCTCTCTTTAAATATCCTTCTTTCTTATTTTCTTAACTTATTTATGGCCGAAGCACATAAACTTCACATCTTCTCCCTCCCTTTATATCCTTCTTTCTTGATTATTGTATATTATTCATTTTTATATTTGGGTAAATTATAAATACAACCCCAGAGGTTCGCAAAAAAATACGAAGTCACCTCTCACACTCTGAAAATTACAAATACTCCCTTGTAGAAAAACTAACCAAACAAAAAATAATAAAATTACCCAAATACCCTCTAATACCAAAATGATATTATCACACTACCCTCATTTTCATCTACCCACCACCAAATCCTTCTCTCTACACCACCATAATATTCACCAACCCTCCTAAGTGACGCACCAAATGTTTGTAGACAATAATGACAGTGGTGTTGATCGAGAGTGGAAGGGTGGTGCCATATAATTGGGCAAAATGGTATTACTAATTGAGAGAAAATTGAAGATAAGGAAGGTGCGATAAGAACAAGAAAAAAGAAAATAAAGTGTTTAACTTCATAAGGAAGGTGCGATAAGAAAAAGAAAAAAGAAAATAAAGTGTTTAACTTCATAAAGATTAATATAAGTGTTTCTAAAATAAAATAAAAAAAATTTGTTGCATACATCATACACTTTGTTAATTTGACTTAATAGTTGATTAATGTAAGGAGCCATTTATTATGCGATTGGAAACCTCAAGTGGTGAGATGTAATTTCTCAAAGGTGAGAGGGAAATTTGTTTTATTAATAAACCTCAAGGATTGTACTTGTAATTTACCCTTTATATTTCCACATGGTTTCAGAGCAAATCAACCATACCTAGTGTCAATTCTCCTTTGCAACCTTCATGTCTCATTAGTTACAAAGATAAAAATAAATAAATAAATAATAATAATAATAACCTATTTTTTGGAGTTCTCAATCAACCTTTATTTGTTTTTGTTTCTCGTCACAAACTTACTTGTTTGTGCTATCAAGCATGTTGTGACTTTTGATGCCAATTTTGTTATTAGGAGTATTAAATCACGTTTTCAACTATTGTAGTAGACTTCTTTCATTACATACTGAAAGAGAGCAATGCACTTAGCAATAGTCATTTTCCCCATGAATTGAACTCAACAACATGGTGAAAGATTTTACTATTGTATTATACATCCATTTGTGCAATCTTAAGAGAAGTTGATTTCTCAATATAGTGTTTGTTTATTTGTTCTTTATTCTTCGTATCCCCTATAATTACATAAAGAACAAGAACAAGAAAGAGACAGAACATTTATAAGAGGGGGAAAACTGATGAGCATTTACCTATGATCCATGCTCATCTTGAGTTAGAGATAAGATTCACTCTACAGATTAATTAGTAAGGATATAATCGTTAGATATCCAAATAATTTTGTCAATAGGTCTATAGATATGATTGTATTCATGAGTAAAATAGTGCTAGTGATTTTCTCACGTGAACACAAGTTATCATGACGGAACCATGTAAACTTCATGTGTTTTCTCTTTATATATATATATATATTGATTATTTTATCTTATTCAATTTTATATTCGGCAAACTTCACTTGACACCATTGTGATTTATCCCCTATCATTTGGAAATAAGCACATAACTCCCTTGTGATTTGTGCATTAACAAGAAGTACGAAACAAAACGCCAGGACAAAAGGGTTATGTGCTCATTTGCTAATGTTAGTGGGTAAACAACACATAGATTAAAGCACAAGGGGTTAAAAGTAAATTTCATATCCCAAAAAAATGACAAAAATGTCTGATTTGTACAATGAGGTTTCTTATGTACAAGGGTACTTTAGTCTTTTCGCTTAAGTTGTTAACAACTATGACGGTGTACTTTAGTTCACAAATCACATGGAAATAATGTGCTTATTTTCAAATGATAGGGAGTTATACGCCCATAAGCCAAACCACAAGGTAAAGTGAAATTTAACCTTTCATATTTCTACAAGATCTACGTATAGAGGCATAAATCCCCAAATATGTATGTAATTTGAGACAATTTCTTATTCCCTTGGCAAAAACTTGTAGAGACTAAAAACAATAACAAAACCTTTGAAAGTTCAAAAGAATTATTTGTGTCATTACTATTAACATTCATACTTACAGGTAATTATTTCGCAGTACCCGAGCACCATTTGTTAATGTTTTACGTGGTACTCCAAACAAATCACATAACAAAAAAATTACAGATGGGATCATTAGACATGCTAATTCACCTTTGTTAAGAAATTAGGAGGTAAATGATTAAATGTGTGTTATGATTTCTTATTGGCACATATAGATAATGACATGATACTCTTAAGAGTATTTAATAATTTTCCTTTTGCCATTCTATCAATTCACCAAATAAAAAAAAAATTCATATTAAAATTAACATTAATAATAATAATAATAATAATAATAATAATGACATTGGTTGGAATATATATCACATATGGCTTCCACGCTTTGTCTCTGATTGTATAAATAGGAAAAACAAAAACAAGAATAAAATTAGGCAAACAGATAAAAACACAATTTACCCACCACAAAATATATATATATATATATATATATATGTATAATAAGGGGGTAAAAAAAAAAAAAAGGCAAAGTGTAATCCATAATAATACACAAAGAAGTAAATATGGCTACAATCCTGACAAAGCGGTACAGGCAACATGGGGTAGCACTGAAATGAACAGCACCCTATGTTCTTCATTTTCCAAGGGCCTAACCCACTTTAGATTGAGTAGCCAAAAACAATTTTGTTTTCCACCAAAAAGGAAAGACAAACTAGGAAATGACAACAATACTCACATATTCTGTCCATCTCTAGGTATAAAGATCTCCTTTAATAACTGTATGTATTCACATTGTGTGAGAGTTTAGACATGTCTGATGTGCTTTTGAAAAAATATATTTTACTCTGTTGGGATGGGTTGATTTGAGAAGAAATGATAAAAATAATGAAAAATAAAAACAAAAAATCTCTTTTTTGATTTATAAGTCGAGTGAGAAATAAATGCAAAGATGTGAAATGGTGAGAAAGATAACTCCCTTGTAAACCAAGTGTTAAATTTTTGGAAAAATTACGATACTTCCCCTAATGTTTGACAAAAACTATAATTAGCCCCACAAGTTTGACATTGTTTAGTAAAGATAAAATCATTACAACTAATATGAATTAAAATCACAACACATTATTTTTCTATCCATACAACTGAATAATTACTTATGAAAAAATAATCTACGCGTTATACGAATTAAAATCTCGAGAGGTTGATAACAAAAATACCAAAAATATAGAATTAACCGTATTTTATCAAAATCTTAGGGGAGTTGAATGTAATTTATCTTATATTTCTTGAAGTTTTTTAAAAATTGAATTATTTTCAAAATGATTCCAGAAATCGATTCAACAAACGAGTATTTTGCATTTTTCAAAAGATAAAAACAAAAACACAACCAAATTCAAAAAATTTGGAAGATTTTCAGAACCATGTAGAATTGATAAAAGCTTAAAACTGAATAGAGAGAAGAGAGGCAAAGGTTAGTTTCATCATTGTTTAATGTTCATACATTACTTTCAGATTAGTGTAACTCATCATTGTTTATCACTTAATTTATTGTATATAAGGGAACCAAATCATATCTTTTTCACTATACACTCGTAAATCGTGATTAGGGTTTGCCCCCTAACACACAAACACCCCAATCTTTCTCTCTCTATATATATTAATATATAGACACAATGCATAGCTTTATATATTAGTCAAAATTTTCTTCACTAGAAATGGGACAGTAATAAATGAAAGAAAAATGGACAGTACTGAACCTTCGAGACTCACTCACTGGACAGTTTAAACTATCAGTTTTTTTTCATTATCAAGGGAAACCGAGCCAAACCCACCTCTGCAACAATCGAATTTGCAGTTAAAAATGTAAAAATGTTGAATCTCTCTGTAAAAGAACACACATACAAATGTGGAGAGAGAAAGTAGTACCAGAGGTGAAGATCTGCAAAGGGCCATTGTTGAGCAAATTGAGTTGTGTTTCGATCCTTTGAGTGAACTCCATAGCCTCTTGTAATGGCCTTGTAATCTCCTGTCGATATTTCACCAGCATGTCGTAATAAGCCTCCTACAAACCCAAGAAAAGTGAAAGAAAAAACAAGAACGCGAAAAGACTAGTTAGTACCAACAACAAAGGACTTTGAATAAAGAGACCCAAAAACAAAAAGATAAGATCAAAAGACCCATTAGCAGCAAATTCACTTCAATTTAAGTAAAAGAGTCACACCATGAACTGATCGAGTTCTGGGTCTTTTGAATCGTCTCTACAATTCACTGAATCTCGCTGCCTCGTCTCAAACTCTTGCCGAACCTCCGTCAGCCTCGCCACCACTTCCGGAGGAGCCCCCACCTAAGTTATAGAGAGAGAGAGAGAGAGAGAGAGAGAGTCAATCTTTGAAATGGTAAACCATTTTCTATGATGGTAATTTAATACCTTTCGACAGTCCATGTAAGCTTCCAAAAGGCTAGAGTAGTGAGGATGAGCGATGATCTTAGCTTTGATAGCTTCAACATCATTCGAGTTCTCATTCTCTTCTTGTTGTTGATGATGATGATGAACAGTACTGCTTTGGTGAGTGTGGGTTCTTATGATTGAAGGGTAGTGAAATTTCTGGGACGTTTCGGCTTCAGTCTTGACAATTGGGGTTTCAGATTGATGATAACACTGATCACTAGAACCCGATTGAAGAAGATGAAAGGTATTTATAGGCATCTGGGTCTGGTGATTAGAGCCACTGCTAGTTCGTCCGTACACAGAAGCGCTAGGTCCAAGAACTGGACCGCCACCGTACAAGAAGAAACTACCCCTTGAAGCTGTGTTATCGTTCATCTGACTATTATACTCCTCCATTTCTCAACAAAAACCCAGATGACTTAAAACAACCCTAAACTAGGAACACAACAATTGGGATGAAGAAATATATGAAACCCTAAAGAGTGGATGTGGACACAAACTACTTACTACTTCCAAAGAACTAGTAACAATTACCCAAAACTCAGACTGAGTTCAATTGATTGTTTGAGCAGTCAGTGAGCAGTTTCTTGAAATAGAAACAACATGAGAATGTGAAAAAAGAGAATTTTTCAAGAGTTGAGGGGGTCGAATCAAGGAGGTTTCTATATGTAGTTACTACTACAGTGGAGGTTGGACATGATTAGATGAAAATCGGACGGTGGATGGTGCTGCAGAGGTTGCGTCGGTGGTGATGGCTCGGCCGGGGACTGCAGCGGTTCCGTGTCTTGGGTGGGTGACAAGACGTTCTTGTTGGAAGAATAAAGTAATAATATTTTAAAATCACAAATATTTTAAAAATCACACAAAAGACCAAAGGATACCAGGAAAATGATATATTGTTCTCAATAATAACTTCTCAATAATACACATTATAATTTGGCTAGTATTAGTGGAACGACCGGCAATCAAAAGACCGACGTTATACGTTATTAGGGTAGTGGGTTAGTTTTTTAATTATTTTAATTTAAGGTTTTTTTTTTTTTTTTTAGAGGGGTATTTTAATTTAAGGTTAAAAGGTTTTATTTGAAAAGTATTTTTGATTTTTTTTTTTTGTAAGAGGAAGAATGTAATAATTATAGATTGGATGTGATATTTTATCTTATTGAATTAAAAAATCTTCTTTTATTTTGTGACTATTTTAACTAAAAAAGTCTAACTTTTTTCTTCTCAAACGGAGCCACAAGAGGTTCAAGTGTAAAAAAATTTGACCAATCCTTAATTTTAAGGTTTGTGATTGGTCTAAATGTATCCGAGGAGAATTAGGATAAATTATTAATAAGTTTTAATAATTAAACTTAATTCTTATCTAGTTTCATTGAAAATAAATTTTAATAAAATTGTCGTTAAAAATAATTTTTTGTAATGATTTTTTTCCATATCATTAAAAATTGATAATTAGTGACTTCTTTTATACGATTTTTATAAATTATAACTAAAATTTACAATTAGTAACATTTTTTTGTGGTGAATTTTTCAAACTGTCATTAAAATTTGAAAATTAGTGATCTTTTTTGTGATTTTTTTAAACCGTTGCTAAAATTTATAATTAGTGACTTTTTGTAACAAAATTTTAAACTGTCGCTAACAATTAATAATTAATAACTTTTTTAATAGTATTTGATGAAAAATGTCATAACTTCTCACATGACCTATTAGACAATAAGTCTACCTTTTAAGACCTATACATGAATCCCCTATAAATTATCGAGACTATAATTTGATTATAAATAATTTTTTTTTTTTAAAAACGCATTATAACCATTTTTATGAATTGATTTTTTCAATAATTTTAAATTTTTTTACAAAAAACAAATATGTAAGAAAATAAAATTATTTTTTATACTAACTTTTTAATTTTTTTTTATTAAAACATTAATTTTCCAAGCAACTCATGTTAAAAATTCTGAATTCTAATGTATTTGTTTAGAAGAATTACAGGGAATTGAATATCATGTCCATTAAATTTAAATATTATAGTAAACAAAATTTTGGCCGTGTTTGTCAACTAGATTTTTTCGGTTTTTTTTTTTATTTTTTTCGCTACAAGACAAATATTTTATAAAATTAAAAAAAAATTCAATCTAAATAAAATATTACATCAAATTTCATAATCATTTTATTTTTTCTCTTAAAAATATCACATCTAATCATAAAAAAAACTAACTATCTTTTTAAACATAAAAAAAAATTTCGCTAATAATATTTTCTAACTAAAAAAATTTACAAAAAAAAACTTACTTCTCAAACATCCCTTTGACTCCGAAAATTTTTCTTTTCTTAGGTTTTGTAGCCACATCATTTATAAGATGTGACATTTATAATTTGAAAAAAAATTTTTTTTTTTTTTTCACTCAAGAGTAAAAATAAATGACATACATTAATAAATGTGAGTCACATCACGTTTATAATTGCTATGTTATCTTCTTTTATCAATTAATGTGTTAATCTAGTTGTCAGTAATGATATTTATTACAATAATATTATTTTATAAATAAAATAATAAATTAAAATATATATATATATAGGATCATGCTACGTAGCTCAAAAATGCATTTCCTCAAATCTTTTTAATTTTTTTTTTTTTTTTTCAGAAACAAGGGAAGGAGGAGGAGCAGGAGGAGAAAGGAGGGAGAAGGAGGAGGAGTGGAGTGGAGGGGGCCATAACAGTGGGAGGAGGCAGAGGCGGGGCCGGCGACGATCGGCGGTGGTAAGCAGACGATCAGCGGCGGCGAGGCGACGGCGGTGGTGAGACGATCCTCTCCTCCTCTCTCCCTCTCCCTCTCCCTCTCCCTCTTTCTCTCCCTCTCCCTCTCCCTCTCCCTGCCTCTATTCAGACTCGACGAAGAAGAAGAAAAAAAAAAATAAAAAAAATAATGCCCAAAACGACGTAGTTTTGGGCATTAGGGGGACTAGGGGAGATATTTTCAAGCTCCCAAGCTTTATTCATATATATATATATGGAAAATGATTTGTCCCCCTAAAAAAGTCTCTCCTAATCCTCCTAATGTCCAAAACGACGTCGTTTTAGACTTCTTTTTTCTTTTTTCTTTTTTTGCCTTGGTTTGAAATTTAAGGGGATTAAGGGGCCAAAAATTAGGGGATGTAGCACAGCCCTATATATATATTGAAAAAATGAAATTTTTAACATGAGGGCTTTAAGAGTTTTAATATCTTAAACTAAAATTTTTAATCTTTTAATTTTAAATAATTAAAATAAAAATATTGACTAGCTCTCATTCAAGTAATAAAAAAAATTAAAAAAAAAAGAAAAAGGAGAAGGAGGAGGAGGAGGAGGAGGAGGAAAGAAAGAAAAAAAAATAATATCTCTTAATTTATGACTTTCAAATGAAAAGTATATTAATCTATTTCAAAATTCAAATTTTAAGGCCACTAAATATGAAAAGTAATCTATCAATTTAAATGTAAAATTGGCACAATATAAAATCAAAATTATAATGATCTATCCCATTATTTATAAGTTTTAAATGCAAATTTAAAATTTTCATAATTAGCTCATAATTTTTTGTATTAAGGAGCGATAAGAGTGTCGTTGAGATTAAATATATATCTATATATTTTACAAAAGAATGCTTTTAAAAATAGATGTTATGAGAGTTTCAAAATATCATACAAAATTATTTTTAAAATCAAAACTTCTATTGACTAGTTTATTTAAGTATAAAATTTAAATTCATAATTGTCACAATACAAATTTAAATATGTCATGATTTATTCCATGATTTCAGAATTTCATGTAAATTACCATGATTTATCCCAAGATTGAAGGATTTCAAAAAGGAAAGCTCTCTAACGCAATACAAGATTGCCACAATATATAGCTACAATTGTCAACACTTATCATATTTTAGGTTTTCAAAAAAAAAAAAAAAACTTTCATAGCTTTTTGAATTTAAAAGAAAGAATATTTTCCATTTGAATTAAAATTAACTTAATTTAATGATTTTTTATTTTGATTATAGTAATACTTTGTGAATGTAGGCCTATATCACAACGAAGATCATATTGATGGTGATGGTAAGTTACAAGAGTTTGTTGTCATAAGAATAAGAGCACAGTTAAAACATGGAATAAGTTATTAATTAACTGATACCAAGGTTATATACACTGTTTTTTATTTGTAATTGTCAATTGTGAGAAATAGCAAAATTGATGATATTTGTATAAATGGTGGATAAAATGGATGTGTATGATGAAAGATCATATGGATGCCATTTTTTCATGCTTTCTTTTTCTTTTTTGGTAAAGAAATAAATTTCATTAAGAAAATGTTTGAACTTGAGCTCGAGAAAAGATTATATATAAATATTTTTCTTATCTTTTATTTTGTAGTTTAAAAATAATATCTTTTATTTTATTGTTTAAAAACAATATTTTATAAATAGATGGGATGTATCAAAATCCTCTCTAAGGCTCATTCCAATAAAATAATAGAAAAAAAAAAAAAGAAGTTAGAATTATACCAAATAGACTACCTTTTGATATCTTAACTATTTTGTATAGTCAATAAAATAAATATGTTTAAAATCCAGTTTAATCCCAATGAAATAATTATTTTTAAAATAATAAAAAAAAATTAGAAATGTACCAAACAAACTATCTTTTATATCTTAGGTATTTTGTATGCCAATTTTTAGTCAATAAAAATGAAATTTTTAGCTAACTTCCAATGAAAATTTTAAATTTCCATCATTCAATTATTTTGTAACTAATAGAAGTTAATTGTAAAGAATTACTTACCACTTCATTTTAAAATTAAATTATATTCAATCAAACAAAACATGTCTAAATATTCTTAATTTTAATTTTTTTAATCAAAAATAATTTTAAGTTTTTTAATTTCAAACAACTTAAGTTACAAAATAATTAAATGTAAGATGCACAATAATTGTTGAGTCATTTAAACCATAAATGAATGAGATTAAATAAAATAAAATGAACTAATTAAATTAAAAAACTTATGTCCTAATTATTTTTATTTTTATTTTGGCATTTTATTTTGTAAACTTTCAGTGCATAGCATGGGTAGTACGCTAGTAATATAATATAATTAAAAACATTGTTGGTTCATTGAGCCTCGAAGTTCGAACTCTATTTTCACAAATTTTTGAATTACAAAATTATAAAAATACAAATGGCAGCACATTGTCATTGCCTCTTCTATTTTTAATATTTTAATTAAATCCTTTATTAATATGGAAAATCTTTTAAATTTATTAATTTATAAACTATTTATGGTATCTATTACCATTACTATCTATATCCATACTAGTATCACTACTAAAAACTTGACTTTTTGCAACGGTCTCAAACGTCGCAAAAGGTCCATATATCGTCGCAAAAGCCTTTTTGCGACGGAGCAAATGACGGAAAATGGGGTGGCGAAAGGGCGTGACAAAAAGTATTTATGACGGTTACAAACCGTCGCATTCTTGTTATGACGGATAATCAGCTTTTTGACGGTTTAACCCGACACAAAAAAGCAGAAAAAATATCACTTTTAGCGACGGTTTAGGATGTCGTCACCAAAAACTTTTTTAGAGACGGTAGTTGACGTCACGAAAAGTATTATTAGCGACGGTCTGAAACGTCGCAAAAGAATAGAATTACATCAATAATGTATTTGCGATGATTTAAACCGTCGCTAAAGATGGCACTAATATGTATATGCGATAGGTTAAGCCGTCGCTAATAAAATGCAAGGAAATTGTGATTACATTAGCGACGGTTTATTATTGTCGCAAAATAATTATTTTCATAAAAATATATATTTTATTAAGTCATTCCCTGTACAAATTATTAATATTTTCTAAAATAAAATACATTCACATCCACATTCACATTCACAAAATCATATCTACAAATAATAATATATATGTTCCATGTAACAATACAAAGGTCAACCAAACTTCCTTACAAAAATATATAAAAACATCCTCCTACAATATTAATAATTCTTGATAATTCAAGAACTCAAATTTGTATGAAAAACAAAACAAAAGTATCGCAGTACAAATAAAAAACCTATATAGTATAACTTGTTTTAGTATCAACAGTAAGCTCCAATATCGATATGCGAAGATATTATCACGTACTCAAAAGTGTAGCACCTGCAAAAAGAAAAAAAATATATTTACAATATGATCAATTTCAAGCTTAAAAAAAATGTAAAACATTTGATATTTATTTCAAAAAACAAATAAATAAATAAGATTGTAACATATACATGAATCAAGCACCACACAGTGTATCTTCCAACAACTTCTCTAACTGTTTTTAGACCTCATGATGGTGTTTCCAAACCAGCAGCTTTTTCGCTTTTAAGATAAAGACATTGCAATATTTAGGCTCAATTGGAACTCCATCAATTTCACGTAACAAATCGTCACTAACAAGAAGTCCTCAGCCAATTGAACTATTGGTATACGTGAACTATCCAAAAAACTTTAATTACATCCTACAATGATGATAATACTATTAAAATCAGCTATTGATTGAACACATCCCGCCACAATCTAACAATAATCAAATAACACAAAACAAGATATCTAGCCAAATAATTGTGCTTAAACATAGACACAGTAACCCCTAGTAGTTCATGCTAGTAGACATGAAATAGATATGAGATTAACAACAACACAAAAGGCAATATAAAGTGACACAAAACAAAGAACACATAATCAATGTCAAGAGGCCGAGTCTCGTCTTTTTCGACAAGTCATTTGTGCCTAATTAGTCGTGTACATTAAGTTTCGTTGACATCCAATGCCATTTGACCATTTTAGTGCATCAACCAGTTCAAAAAAAGAGTTTCTTGAGGACAAATTTTCACAAACAAAAATTAGGCTCCAGATTTAAAACCGGGAATTGGTTTCTAATCCCGTCTTTTCCTACAAGTCATGTGTGCCTAGTTAGTTCGGTGTGTAAACTTCGCTGACATCCGACGCCGTTTGAGTATTTCAAGGTGTCAACAGGTTTGAAAAAAGAGTTTTAAGGACAAGTTTTCACAAAGGGAAATTATACTCTAAATTCAAAACCAAGAATTGGTTTTGAGTCCTATCTTTTTCTACAAGTCATTTGTGCCTAGTTAGTCGGGTGTGTCAAGTTTCGTTGACATCCGACTCCATTTGAACATTTTAGTATGTCAACGGTTTGGAAAAAAGTTTCTAAAGAACAAGTTTTTACAAACGGAAATTAGGCTCCATATTCAAACGGGAATCGGTTGCAAGTCTCAGATTTTCCTACAAGTCATTTGTCCCTAGTTAGTCATGTGTGTCAAGTTTCGTTGACATCCGATGTCGCTTGAACATTTTCATATGTCTACCGTTCGAAAAATAGTTTCTTAAGGACAAGTTTTCACAAACCGAAATAAAGGTTCAAATCCAGTTTTGCAAAATCACAAAGTCGGCACTAGCAGCTGATTTAACATTTTTCTCCTTTCGAATCGAGATTTGGGTTCAAGCACATCGTAACATTATTATAACCTACTTAAATGTATCTAGTGCATGGTTTGAAGGTTCACCGTAATAGAATAAGCCCATTTTGTCATCCACAATTACTAATCACAAATCCATCATCTAAAATAGAGGCATAATAACACCGAATACACAAACACAAAATGGCATGGCCTCTTAAATGGAATTTAAATATAACAATTGATTTCTCCTAATAGATGCAATAGTGAATTAGATAGTTGATTTCAATTCTTTATTGTGGTTCAGGAAATATGATATTAACAAATTGCTCGCCATAATATGAACATAATTGGGCTTAATGAATTCCAAAAGGCGATGATAGTAAGTGATCATCAAGATGTAATTCTGGGAGTCAAAAGCCAATTGACGGTTTTTATACATCTTGAGGCAACTAATTTCGAGATTCATTTGACCCAATGTGAAATATGTAATGCACTATAATTAGGCGTAAGAAGAGATGACAAATTTAACATGTATTCAAGAGGGCACGTAACAAAGAAGTTGCCACCTATGCAATTTCGCAAAATGACATAAATAACAGATCCGATGTGAACGAAAACTACTTCTGAACAAATAGCTCCTATTAAAGGGATCACTTACTTTGTTATGAATTAACTCCTCAAATTCTCTCCTTAAGCTTTGGTACATTTCTGCTATGGCAGGTTTCATGAAGAACTCCAAGTATCCTCCTAACATTTTTAAGTGGCCATCCTGTCAAATCAAGGAAATGATCGCACAAAATCAGCATAAAAATCTATAAAATGCAAATGCAAATACTAACAAATGCCCCCAGGGCACTTATTGAAGTGTAATTAATGATCTATTTTTATACCAAAACATAGTAAAATAAAATATTGATTTTTTATTACCAGTAAATGCGAGGATTCCACCCACTTTAGTTTATTTGTAGGGGAAATAATAATAAATAAATAAACAAATAAATAGGAGGATAAGATATGAAATCCGCTAACAATTTGTTTGATGATGAGAAAGCTCACATTATGTGTTTCTTAGAAAGCAAACAACGAGTATAAGAAATCTGTCCGATAGATCCAATGTTAAACACCGATGATATATCGATCCGATGTTTCAAACACATGAAAGAGCCCCAAAAGGCCCAACTAATAATAAGACAAAAATGGAAGCATCGCCATTCAGATCCTAAAAAACATTCTCATTTCAATAAAATTAGGCATATTCAAATTTGATGATGCAAAGCAAATGTAAGATTGAAAGGTGTGAGATCCCTTGTCCATCATGAGAGAGTAGACAAGAAGGTAATTGTTCTTGAAGGAATTGATTGGTTGAGATGTGTTGATTCGATGATGCAAAGCAAAAATATCAAAGATTCCTTCAAAGCTTCAAAAGAATCTCAACCATTTTTCATAAAGAATAAAAAGAAAAGAAAATCGACCATCTATTTTTAAAATCACAAGTGCGGACATTCTCGCTTTAAAAGTTTACTAAATTGTGCCTTGAAATTTCAAGATCCTCCAAGAACATTTCCTCTCACATGAACCGAAGTCTAGATAATGACTCTACACAATTTGAAAAATGAAAAGGTGAAATCAAAGTAATACTACAAGAGAAAGAAAAAAAGTCATAAATAAATTTGACAATGTATAACTACTGCACTGCTTGCACCTTTCTCGTCAGAGCTCGAAGGCTTCAAGTTTTCAAAAGCTTTATCATTCACAATTACACCTCTTCCAAATGAGCCCAGTTAAGACCAATAGAAATTCCAGGGCCCACCCTGCAAAATGAAAGTTATGAGGAATAATAATTATCCATAGATATACACTATTACATGCAATTAAAATAATACAACTTTTTCCAAAATAAAAAGACAAAAATATCAGAGTTTAAAGTAAATTACTTAAATCCTCTAACAAAAAACTGCAATATATGACTAAAAACATGACTCAAGTCTTACAAAATAAGTGTCCTTCCTTGGTTCAAAATAGATAGCGACATAAAAAAACGTTGATAAGTAACAAAACCACCCTATATTGCATTTTGAGAACTTGAAATCTTAGGCATGTGCATTTTATGGTTTAAACATTTTGTCTAACTTTGCCAACATTTTCTTCACTGGACATAAACATCATTTAAAACTCAGTTCATACATTTTATAATCCAACTTTCATATCAACATTTTCTCATATAAATCAATGACAAATTCTTTTCAATTCTCTTCTCAAAATTTCCCTTTCAAAGAGAGCAAAAATTGCAGAATGGTTCATTCATTAGTAGTCACATCTCAAAAAAAAATTGGTGACCTCGCTAACAATGAATACCACAAAAAAATTCAAAATTATTCATCAGATCGGGAAATCCAATTGCTTAAGAAGCATTGTAGTCTCGACTCTCAAGCAGATAGATTCAGAGTCTGAGAACAACTTTCCCTGAATGGAAAAGTTTTAGATATGAGATTTACTCTTTTTGTTGTATTATTATATCAGAAAAAGAACCAGAGATTCACCAATAACATTTCTTCTTATTTCTGTTATTTATCATCACCATTTATAGCTATATAATAAGTTCCCCTCATCAAAAAAATAAAATAAAATAAAATGTGCTAGCTCAATCCATGATCCATCCAGCGTATCATTAGATGACTCATGACCCATCATGAGAAAACTGTTTTTTTTATTATATTGACTTGACCAAAAAATTGGAAGCACTAAGCAAACAGGCCCAAATTAAATATAGATTTCTTTTTAACTATACTCCATCTATCAAGACAAACAAAAATGGAGACAATCACACAAGCAGTGGCGCCAGTGAGAACAATAATAATGTAAAACACAATCTGCTATAAAACGGGGTGTGAGTGATGAGAAAATCAAGAAATATATTATGTGAAGTTGTGATGTTTTAATTCTTATTTCTCTTCTTCTTCTTCTTCTTAGCTCTGTTTTCTTTGTTTTTCTTTACTTCTTGTTCATACACATTCCTCTACTCAACCATTTCTTCTTCATTTCTCAGAATATTCTCATTGTTGCAATAGATAGTGTGCATCAGTTTGAAGTCCAACAAATTATATAAATTTCACTTTGGCATTTTATCAAACACTTTGTGTGAAAGAAAGCTAATGAGAAAAAACAAATATTCACAAGTTGAAGAACAGACAATCAAAATTAACCAATTTTTGTCTATACAAAAAAACAGACACACACAAACACATATACATACACATAATTAACAAACACTAAAATAGATGTGGAAATTATACTGTATATGGTAAGTTGTAAAGGCTAAAAATCAACAAGCAGTAATCATATCTGGCTACACCTGGATGCCGGAGAGGGAATCAGTTGTCACCGGTGTTGAGTGAGCGGGTCAATGTGAGAGAGATTGTGAGAGGAGAAGAGAGGAGAGGAGAGGAAAGAAGAGAAGGGGAAATGAGAGGAGAGGAGAGGAGAGGAGAAGGGTAACCTGAACGTTGGAGGGGTAAATGTACACGCCAGTGTTGCCGCCAGAGGGGGTACTGCCCAAGTCGATATTGCTGTAATTGCCGCCACGCAAGAGAGATGAGGGCAAGGAGAGAGAGAGAGAGAGAGAGAGTGAGTGAGAGATGGGCTTACGCGAGAGAGAGAGAGAGAGAGAGAGAGAGAGAGAAGTGAGGGACTAGGGCTGGGCTGGGGGCGAGATAGAATTAATAAGATTTAATTTTTTGCGACATTTTGAAAGACCGTCGCAAAAGAGAAAAAATACAAAAAAAGTTTTTTTCGATGGGGTAATTACCGTTTCATATAATAAGACTTTTTGCGACGGTTTTGGGTTATCTGTCTCTAAAATAGTAATCCATTTGATATTTTTTATAATGCCAATTATCGTGGCAAAAAAAATTTATTTTGCGACGGTCTTTTTTGTCGTCGCAAAAGCTTGTTTTTAGCAACAGTATTTTAACCGTCGCAAAAGTTCCGTGGCTAAAGCTCCTTTTTCTAGTAGTGTATATGATCCGTGATAAAATAATATATTATTTTTTTAATAAAATACATATTATTTACATTTAATCTTTTTTTTATTTTACTGCTCATAACTAAAAAATTAAACATGAATTTATGAGTGGTATATTAATTACTTCCTCTCTCCACCCAAACAAATTTTAATTGTTAATCAATATGATGCCGTTTGGTAACACTTACGTTTTTAATTTTCAGTTTATATTTATAAAAATTTTAAAAATTCAAATAAAAACTTGTTTGGTAAATTTTTGATTTATAAATCAATGGTCTCAGTTTATAAATTTGGCCAAAAAATATAAACTCAAAACATGAGTTTACGTTTTGAGTTTTGAGTTTTTTTTTTTACCACCCAACACTAGCCACCACTCGGCACTATTTTCCACCACCATCTTCCGCCACCACCACCCACCTTCCACCGCCACCTGCCACCACCACCACCACTCACCTGCCACTCGCCAACCACTACTCACCTGCCACCCACTCGCCACCATCACCCACCCCTCGCCGACGTCACCACCACCACCACCACCCACCATCCACCAGCCACCCGCCACTACCATTACCTTCCACCTACCCGCCGCCGCCACCACTCACCACCCACTATCCACTACCCGCCACCACCACCCACCTGTCACCCACCCGCCACCACCACCATTACCACCACTATCACCCACCACCTACCTACCACTGTAGACACCCCATTTTTTACTGTCCTAAAGACTTGGACGTCATCGATTGAGCGCTCGATGATTGCGTATATTTGCGCTCATTTGGAGTCCCCGGGGTTTTCGGTTGCGCGCCTTGCCCATGAGTCTCTGAACTCTCTTGGTTTTGTGCTTGTTTTAAGTCAAACCTTGGCGCCCATTTTGCCTGGGTGTAGACCACTTTTCTCCCCTGCCAACCAATTTTCTCCCTTGTAGACCACTTTTGGTGGTCGGTCAGCTAAAGTGGGTGGTCGGTCGACTAGCCTAAGTGGTCTGCAGCCTGCCACCACCTTCTCTTCTCTTTGTAGACCCTTTTTCTCCCCTGCGAGCCAGTTTTTTCCTTTGTCGACCACCTGGGATGGTCGATCGACTAGTGGGGGTGATCGGTCGACCACCTTAAGTGGTCCACAGCCTTTTTTCTGCTTTTGCAGATATTTTTGGTACCAGTTGTGCCAGTTGTTAGGCACAGAATGCATCCTCCCTACACGTGTAGGGAGGGATTCATGCAAGCTTTTGCTTATATTTTCTATAAGAGGGGAGCTCTCTCCCTCTTCCAAGAGGTTTAGAATTTTGGAGAAGAAAATATCTACTCTCTCTCTCTATATTGTTATGCTCCGTAGTGCTTAGAATTGCATTTTCTTTGCATATTTGCACACAACCTCCTAGCCAAACACCACCATCTTTGTTGCTGAGGTTCTTGGAGGGTGTATTTGAGTTCTAAAAGCTGGTTTTGAGCTCAAGAAGTTGTTGTTCTTGTTGTTCTTCAAGGGTGAGTCATATTCCCCCTTTTAAGCTTTATTTTGATTGCATATTTGGCCACATTTGCATGCTATTTTAGGCTTAGCTTTCAACTGCAAAAAGTTCTATTTTTTAGTGCTTAAAATAGTTGTTTAAGGCCTAGTTTGAGTTAGGGGTGGTTTACCCCCTTTGGTGGCTTGTTTTGCTTTGATTTGCTTTGTGCCATCTCTTAAAGCCTTTGGAACTATCTCTTTTTGGCCTTCTTACCACTAAAACTCAAAGGAATTCCAGTGGTAGAAATGTGGTATTGAGGTCCCAAATGGGTGGGGGTTGTCCCCCCTCCGCTTCTCTTGTTTGCATATGTTGATGACCCATCAAAAGAGCACGTGTTTCTACTTCTTTGTGGCTTTGTTTAGGCCCATTTTTGTGACTTTTCAGACCTGTCATAAACTCTATTTTTGGCTGTCTTGGTCACATCTTGCATGCTTATTGCACTTGTAGTGTAATCCTACTTGTAGCCTTGCAAAGTAACATGTCTTTGTACCTTGAATTTGCTTAGTTAGAGCATGTTTTTAGTCATTATTTGCCATGTCATAACTCTATTTTGGATTGGTTTGGTTGCCTCTTGCATGCTCCTTGCACTTGTAGTGCAATCTTGTTCACTAGCCTAATGTATTCGATGTTTTAGCCCATTGACCTAGCATGTGTATGCTTTATTCCAGCACATTTTTGGCTTTGATTTAACATTCTTTAGGTCTGATTTGAGTGGTTTTGGTCATGCATGCTTGGATTTGCATAGCTATAGTGCATTTGGCTTTGCTAGCCTTAAGATTTGAGACCTCTAGCATGTCATATTTAAGCTTTTTGCATGGCATGGAATCATTTGACATGTTATTTTAGACCATATACCTCTGCCATATTCTCGCATTTATCATCTCTTTGTTGTGTTTAAGGGTTGAGCCTTATGCTTCACTTATGAGCCAATATGTATTCATGCTTGCCTAAGCTATTGGGCTATCATCTCAGCATGTTTTTGGTGTTATTTTACCATGTTACAACTCTGATTTTTGTTAGTGAAGTCACCTCATGCTTGGTTTTGGTATGTGTAGTGTAATATCACTCATTGGCCTTGCATGCGTCATGCTTTATGCCTCACATTCTAACATGTGTTAGCTCTACTCCATGCATGTTTTGGCATTGTTTTGACCTGCCTTGGGGCTGTTTTGAGTCATCTTGGCCCTTTAGGGCTTGCTTGATATGGCTGTGGTGCAAGTACCTTAGTTAGTCTTGAGTTTTGAGCACCCTACTATGCTATATTTGTGATGGTTGCATGTTTGGGCATCATTTAACATGTTATTTCAAAGCATGTACGTATGTCATGTTCTCACTTCTTTCAGTTCTTGAGAGCTTTTGAGAGTTGTGTCTTTGTGCATTGTTAATGAGCCATCAAATGAGCATGTTCTCCTTGTGTTATATGCTTTGATCTTAACATATTTCAGCCGCTGTTTTGGCATGTTTGACCTCTGTCCGGGGTTAGTTGGACTATTTGAGATTGATAGTGCATGCCTCATGTGTAATATATTTCATTAGCTTTGATGCCTTAGCTTTTAAACATGTCATGCATGCATTGCTTATATGTTAGAGTGTTGCACATGTCACTTTAGCATGGAAAGTTGATCATCTTGTTTGCGTTGCATGTGTTTGGATTGGATGTTAATCCAAACACGAGGAATGTCGCACATTTCATACTCAAAGTGATGAAACGTGTAGCATTTCTTGGTCGCCGACCCTTTTGATCAAGCATGATAGAGATAGAGACCCTTATATATTATTTGGGCATTCATTGACATTGACTTGTGCAAACTTGGCTTCTCGGCCATCGTTCATTGCAATGCTCGGTTGGTGGCCCGAGAGTCAAGTACTGCACTCCCTTGAGCTTGAGAAATGATAGGGAGGGTGGTTGTGCACACATATCTTGCAAATGCACTGCTATGTCCCTTGTTGTTCTCTGTTGCAGCAAAACTGGAGCTTGGCAAATCAACTGGTCGGCCGACCAATAGGGGTGGTTGACCGACCACTTTTTCTGGTCTCTGACCCCTTTTTTCGGCTGACCACCAGAGGTCCCTATGTTGAAGCGAAGTATAACTGAAGTTAGTGTACTTTTCAGAAATCAAATCAAATACAAACAGAAACAATTCTAGGCATAGCAATGGATTTCCGAACGAGGCGATTGAGCATGCATGCACCCCTCGCCCCAAGGACCTCTTTTAACTGCTTTAGCTGTTTTACTTAGTTAGCTAATTCGTCAGTTTTGTACTTAATTAGTTAATGTGCTTAATTAATCGATTTGTTTTGTAATAATTAGTTAACTAGGAATAGTTAATTAATTTTGGTTTGTAATAATTAGTTTAATTAGCGTAGCTAGTTAACTTATTATTCGGACCCTCCGTCGAGAGGGCAAATGTTGTAATAAGTGTGTGTGTGTGTGTGTGTGTGTGTGTGTAAATGTCTTCCAACCCCACGTCTTTCTCCCTTTTATTTACCAGCTTTTGATGGTTAGTTTTGGGGCATGTTTCAATTAGCATACTTATGTTTGCATGCATGCATCATTCATTTTGTCTTGCATGCACCGGGCTCGGCGCATCATTTCAACTGCATTGTATTTCAATACACTTTTTTGAATACGTGTTTCAGAGCATGTTATCAAGTGTTGCATTCATATGCCATTCTAGATAGCCGAGCCTATTTTAGTTGCATTTTTGCATATGTTGCATTAGGCATCTTAACATAGTTAGGATCATGCATGATTTCTAACTAGCTTCTGTTTTGGCTCGGAGTACACTGTGAGTGTTTACGCTTTAGCATCCTTGCATGTGTGTAAGTGACTGCCATGATAACATGCTTGCCATGAGGCTATTTGCTTAAATAATTAACTGCATGAATGCTTATGGGTGAAGGCTTTATTTCTTGAATTGGAATAATTCATCGAAATGTGAGTTTTAAGCCCACTTGAGAGTGGCAAAATCATGTTTTTAAAAGCCCACTTGAGGGTGGCAAATCCGCATTTTAGCCTACTTGCGAGTAGCACTTTCAAACCATTTTTCGAAAAATGAACATGAGATGTTTTGTTTCAAATCGAGTGATTTAGTCTATACTTGTATACTGTGCACATCACATAGTAAGTTAGATTAATAACCGGAATAAGAACACATGTGTTTTTAAAAACAACATATCATGTTAGTAGAGGCCGATCCTTTGATCGGGCGAACAAGGGTACTCATTTCAGGACCTTCCCCTCTCATACCTAAGTTCTCAAGCTGAGGCAACTGTGATGATGACGGACACGTAACCTTAGGCACGAGTCAGTGTTTCCTAAATTTCCCAAAAATAAAATATTTAGGTAGCAACTCTGAAATCTGGCAAAACAGTCCATATTTGACGCTTTTTGATTCAAAATTGATTTTTCAAAACCAATTGCCGGATTTGGACTCTTTGGTGATTTATCAGTCTTACATTGCACTTTGTGATATTAGATTCAGAACTGTGATAAGAGTCCAAATTGTAGTAGCTAGAACCCAATTCGCGCCCTCGCGTGCGAAGTGAGTTTGGGCGATCTACAATTACCCACCTGCCACCACCCACTCGCCACCACCACCACCCACTCACTACCACCCAACACCCACCACCCGCCACCGTCACCCACCCACCCACCACCGTCACCTACCCGCCACCACTACCCACCTGCCACCACCCGCCATCCACCACCCACCTACCACTACCATCCACCCACTCGTCACCACTTTCCACCACCGTCTTCTGCCGCCACCACCTGCTACTTGCCACCATTTTCCACCACCGTCTTTCGCCGCCACCACCACCCACTTACTCGCCACTTGCCATCACTTTCTACCACCGTCTTCTGCCACCATCACCCACCACCTGCCACCATTTTCCGCCACCGTCTTCCGCCACCACCACCCGCCATCATTTTCCACCACCGTTCTCCGCCGCCACCACTCGTCTCCACCCACCACCACTTGCCATTTCTCACTCTTTTTTATATTTTAAAATTTTTTAAAACATTTTGTCTAGACCAAACGCGTCTGTAGTTTATGTTTTTCTAAAAATAAACAAAAACCAGTTTATAAAATTTTTGTAAATATAAATTGAAAACGTAAACGTTACCAAATAGGCCCGTGCTTTTGATTTTATTTTTTTTGAAAATATAATAATAAACAATTAAGTTTATTAGTTTGCTCTCTCCAAACCCATACATTCAGTATTTTCCCTTTAAAATGTATAAATAATATGTGCAATTTAATAAAATAAAAAAGTACAAATAATTTTATAAAGTGTGTTCATTTCTATTTAAAAATTAAAAATATTAATTAAAAGAGTACAATTAAATGAAATTTTAAAATCAATAGAACTTAAGAACTTTTTCTACTAATTTGCAATTTTCTTTTCCTAATTATCATTATTGTTAATTTGTTATCTTCCAAACAGTGACAGCGGTGGAGTCAGGAATTCAATGAAGAGGGGACACAAATTAATGATAATATTGATTTTTTTTCTCATAATAAATAATAATGAGATATTACTAAACTTAAATATTAAGAGTCTATTTAGATAGATGTGAATTTTAAATTAAAGGATCTGAGGTTAAAATATATATATATATATATTGCGGAGTAACTATTTTAGGTGGATTCGGAAAAAAAAAAAATTTTAAAAAAGATGAGTTGAGATAAAAATGATATATTTTAGTAGAAAAATTCTATAAAACACACCGCAAAAAAAATGTTTATCATATGTCGTAGTTATGATTTTTGTGGTCTTTAGTCATGATACATTGTGGGTGTTTGGGAAGTGAGTTTTTATGTAAATTTTTTTAGTTGTAGGATATTATTGGAGAAAATTTTTTTAGTGTTTGGGAAGATAGTTGGGTTTTTTTGTGGTTTGATGTGATGTTTGTGAGAGAAAAAATAAAATGATTATGGGATTGGATGTGATATTTTGTTTAGATGTGTTTTTTTGGTTTTGCAAAAACTTTGTCTTTTAGTGAAAAAAATCAAAAAAAATCAAAAAAAAAATCTTGCCAAACACCGCCATTGTAGTGTTGGATATGACTTGGATACGACTTAGTTATACCTTCTTTTGATTGTTATTTTGGTTATGAAAAAAGGTCTTTGGTTATTCATAAAGTAATGACTAGTTATGACTGATTCTGATATTAGTTATGATTTTATGTATATATATATAATTGAAGATGTGTTACTTGGTTATAATTTATATAGTAGTCATTTTAGTTATGAATGCAAATACTTTTGTTATAAAAATTTATAATATCAATACCATAAAATCATGACTTATATATGATACATTCCTTTAAGAGGTGTATAATAGAATGACTCATTTTAGTAGATTCGTTGTGATTAGAAAAAAAATTTATAATAAAGGAACTATTACAATTTAAAAAAAATATATTATTATAATTTTATAAAAAATATATATGATATAATCTATGTATAAGAGCACAAATATCAAAAGAGCTGTGATTGGGAGCTCGAATGTGGGAGCCCTGAATGCCCCTAATACACAAAAATGTCGTCATTTTTGTATTTTTTTTTTTTTTCGGCAGAAGGAAGAAGACGAAGAAGAGGAGGGGGAGAGGAGGGGAGGGGAGGGGGCCAACAAACTCTGGGCTGAGGCAGGGGGCGAAGACGGGGGCGGCGAGGCAGAGGCGATGACGGCGTGAAGCTGACGAAGCTGCGGCGATCTCCCGATCTTCTCTCTCTCTCTCTCTCTCTCGGAGCATTCGGGGAGGGGCTCATTCGGGCACCAAATCTTTATTCTTATCAAAACTTCATAGCCATATGCCCTCTGGTCCTACACTGCCTCTGCCACTTGATAGTAATATGTCTCAATGTTTAAAGCAAGATAAAACTAGTCGAGTCATCCCATGTATTTATCTGAGGGATCTTATCCGAAAACTCTAATAATTTTCCTAAATGAGGGTCAACCTACTTGAAGTTAGATTTTTCTCATCTTTTTTGTTTTCTTTCATTTCTTATCCTTTTGCTCTATTAAAAAATACATACAATTCTATTTTCTTAGGCTTAACAATGTTAGACAATTTTCACTATAAATTAATTAATTCTGTTTAGGTACTAAACGACAAACATAATAATACAAAAAAAAAAAAAAAAAAAAGAAGGAAAAGAGAGTGAATGTTTGATTACAAAAATCAAACTAGAATTAAAATAAAATAAATAAAGACAGATTTTTATTTTGTTACAAAAATAAAATTAAAATCTGATTTAAATAAATAAAAACAAACAGAAAATAAATTAACTTACTCAATTAATTTCTTGAACAAAATTCTAATCAAGTCCAGTGTTCGACAACGTGTCCTTAAGACAGATTCGTCCTCTCCACGGTACTTTCAGAATACGGACGTCTATCTCTCAGGATAAAATGATCAATCAACGAATAAATGCAGCACTACAATTTATTCATACAATGAACACACTAAGTGTATATACTCTTTCTCACAGAAAACTAATGCAGCAATATGAAAAGAATAAAAGCAGAATTATTTCGGGACGAAAATAGTGAATGAAACATCAAATGAGGGCTAGTCTATTTATAGATGTGACGGCACCCTTATATTTTGAATTGAACAGGTAGCATACCTATTTGAATAGGTATTGAACCTGTTGGGTTTGAATTGGTACTGTTTGGATAGATAACCGAATCTGTTTGAATTTGAAAATTAAACAGATTTGAAATTTGTTTGGGTGGAACAGATTCGGTTTGGATAGAATTTCTGAAGAGGTGCATTACAAAATTTGAATTTAATTCCCAACTAGAATTCTGAAATAAAAACGGACAGATTTTATTTGAAAATAAAATAAACTCAAATGTTTTTTACCCAAAAAGATTCGTATTGGGCCGGACAAGCCCAACCCAACCTCACACCACATACTCGTGCCCAGGCCTAGCCTAGCCAACTGGACGACGGTAGCGTGCGCGTGATTATTTTTGGGTCCAATGGGTCTAGCCCATACCCTTTCTCTCTACAAAACTTGGATACCCCTTGGGGCACACCCCAAGTTCCAATTCTATGCCTTATAAACCCACTCAAAATTTCTCACCAAATCAATGTGGGACAAGCCATTTTTCAAACATTTAAGGATTTTTTTCCCAAAACTCTATTTTCATGGAGCACACTTTAGCTTCAATTTCTCATTCACTCGATAATGGTTTTGAGCAACCAAATATACCACGTGAATCACAACGCGGCATAGAACGCGTTACCACTTAGACCTGCCAAATTTGGCATACGGGTCCTACCTAAATAATAGACCAAAGTTAGGAAAAATTCTATTTTTACCAAGAATTTCCAAACCATTTCTAACAAATAATGTATAAATGAGATAATAGATTAATGATTAGAAAATATATGAAAGAGAGTGTTACTTTAGATATTCTAATTAATTGACACATCGTTGAGTTTGAAAAGCGAATATAATTTTTAGACTTAAATAGCAATGTTTTATTCTATTTTAAATTGTTTTAAACGAAGGAATTGGTATCCTTTATGTTTTAAAATACAAAATTAATCAAGAAATGATTTTAAGCTAAACCATTATGTAGTCACCCTAACTTCGATCTATATAAAAATAAAAAATATAAAAAAATTAAATTTAAAATTTGAAATTTAAATATTTATTTTTTTTCTCTAGATTTTAGTGCACCTATTAAATTTTTAATTTTTCTATTTCAACCGCATAATTTTAATAATTAAGTTAATGTAGCATTGTTGAGAATACTACATCAACTGATCCAAAGCCACTCACAACTGCAGCTGCAGCCACACCAGCTCAGCCACTTATCAATTTCAAAGTCAATTAGAGTAGATGTTATTAGTGAGCGTATAATACGATTGTAGTCAATCAATGAAAGAGTTTTGACCTTCTTCATGGTATCAAAGCGATAAGCTCTTGCGAGCAAAGATCCATAGCCAATCTATCTTCTTCTTCTTCTTCGATTCCTTCGAATCTCACATTGTTGATCTCAAATTTGTCTTCATTTATCACTATAAAGCTTGATTCAACTAATTTTGTGATCTAGAAAAGTCAGCTACAGAACATCTTTACAACAATGTCGAAATTGCCAGCGATGGAAGATCTAGATCTGTCAAGACAATGTGGCAAAGCTTAGCGAATGTATACCATCCTGATGTACTTCAATCGGCGACGGTGGAAGTCAGAGATGTGCTTCGATTTGGAGTAACACAAACTCTACTCTCGTTCATGCTAAAAAACTGATAAAGACACTACCGTCGAATCTAGATCCAGATCTAACCTTCTCCGATCCAAATCTTGCTCTCTCTCTCTCTCTCTTTCTCTTAGATCGATCTAAACAAATGGTCTCAGATATAAGATTTATTTATAGTAGTTCTTGTTATTGTTGTTGTTAACGACGACGACGACGGCGATGATGATGATATGAGATTTGAATTTTTTTAAAAAAGATTGCAAAATATAAGGGGGGAGAGAGAGAGAGAGAGAGAGAGAGAGAAGAGATATTTGAATATATAGAATTGGTTTGTTTTGGTATTTCAATCGATACCAAAAAAATTGAATAAAGATTTTTTCAACAAATAGAGAGAAAAAAGAGATGGAGAGAGAAATAGAGAGACAGAGAGAGAGAGAAAAGATAATTGTGTAACGCCCTGAAATAAATACAATAAACCATCCATAATGATAATTAAATGGCAATATAAATCAGAGTATAATATCCTTCTATTACATAAGACGCAGTTGTACAAGAGAGGTGACACATGTGAATATACATGCATAAGTCTTAACCCTGAATCTATAGCATGTGTCAACAATCAAATATGAAATAGAAGTTCAACAGATAATAGAAATACCTTGAAGGCCACAACTTTCCAAAATTGTGCTTGGTTACATCAAATTGGATTTAAATCCAATACAAATAAAGCCCTAGGTTTGTACAAAATAATAACAAGAAGTAAACAAAATGAAGATTGTGCTCCAATCCTCTCAAGCTACTGCCTTGGCGGAGGCATCTTACTAACACCTGAAAATGGTTTTTCCATATAGGGTGAACCAAAGCCTAGTAAAGATAATTTAACACAATATATGAATCTTAACAAAGATATAATATTTTATGCACATACAATGCCCTTATCAAAACGTTTTATCTTTCTTTCCCAAAATCATGCCATGCTCAGTTTATATCACAATTCTCAAATCATATTATTTACAATAGAAAACATGAGGGAATTTTCAACTGGTACAACCTTTCACGGACATTTCGTTCGCAGGAAACCGTCAAACGGTACCCATGTAAACGTAGCCTATACAAGCACTACTATTGCCATTTTATGAATATTTCAAATCAGCACACATGTATACGTGCGTTTTTCGGGACTTTCACATTGGACACACAAGCTAACTTAATTTGGTGATACACACCTCTTTCCCACGTTCACCCATTTTTTCTCAAAATCATATATATTTGCAATGTATTAAATAAACAACAATGTTCAATGTACATAGATGAAAAATTTGCTTCATGCAATTTTTATAACAATCATAGCTATCTTTCATCGATAGCCCAACACAGATATTTCTAAATAAATATAACCATCATGTTGTAGACCCGTATTTCACCCCATCCCCACCACCCCCACATACACGTAAGGGTTCGTCACCGGTGAAGAAAAAAAATAAAAAATAAAAAATAAAAATTCAGCCAATTAGCACCCACTAGGGGTACTGGAGGTCTTCCCCAGTGGGGCTCCCAATCTTTACGCATAGATATAAAATCTCTAATACAGATAAACTTTCCAAATTTCAAGGTGAGTGATAATACATATCCAACTCTACCATCCATATCAATATCCCTCCGATTTCACATTTCCAACATCAATTTCATTTATTTATACATAATAAATATTTGAAACATTTAGGATAAACTCTCCTCTTTTTTTTTTTCTTTTTTTTTTTTCTTCCAAATTCCATTCCAAGTATCAAATCAATGATTTTATCATAATTCAACCTCATTTTCAATCCCACAACCATTTTCAATACACTCATTTGAAAATCCCTATTTTGATTTTAAATCAAAACCCTAGGTTTGTTCAAAATCCTCCAAAACCACAAGATTGTTTATGAAAAACAAATAACTAAGTTAAAAATTATAAAAGAATGTAGAAAATCCTTACCTCGAAGCTAGAAGACCAAGAAGAGAGTAGAGAAACCTCAAGGAAGCCGAAATCCAACTCTATTCGGATAAAAACGAAACTTTAAGTGAGCTCTACCTTTTTAACAAAGGGAGTAGAGTGGAGAAATGTGTAGATCTTGATGTATTGGTAGAGAGTGTGTGTGTTTTAGAAAGAGGAGCTCTAGATTTAGGGTTTTTAAATGTTTTAGAGAGAGATAGAGAGATGAAAAAGTTATGTAAAAAGTGACTCTTACGAACTGATATATGCATAGTTCGCTCGAGTGCAAAAAGTGACGCTCGAGCGTCCAGACACAAAAATGATTACCGCTCGAGCACAGGAAGCGATGCTCGTGCATAGAATACATACTCCCAGTAGTTTTACCGACAAAAGACAACCACTGCTCGAGCATAATAATGGCCGCTTGAGCGCAAGGCCGCTCGAGCGTATGAAACACCGCTCAAGCATAGAATACACTCTCCTAGTAGTTTTGTAAGCTTACAAAAGTACTTAGAGTTTACAAAAACTGCTCGAGCGTAAGAAGTGACGCTCGATTGTAAAAGCAAAATTCTGGGCAACATGGTTTTTGAAAAACAATGTACCAACCAGTTCCAAACACAATCGATACATCCCGATAGCTAAACTCAAGAAGGGAAAAGAGTATAAGACAAGAACAACAATACAAAACCATAAAACCCGAATCCAAAATATCAAATGGGTCGGGTCTCAAACCAGAATCGCTATAAACTAGATAGAGGAACAAATAGAGAGAGAAAATTTGAAAATGGTATGAATTTGAATATATAGAAAAAAATAGATTATAAAAATTCAACAGATAGATTAAAAAAATTCAACAGATAAAAATAATTTGAACAGATATTCAAAAAATTTGAACATATAAGTAAAAAAAAATTGAATAGATAAAAAATAATTTGAACATATAGTCAAAAAAAGTCAACAGATAAAAAAAATCAAAAGATAAATTAAGATGTAAAATTGGAAACAAAATGTTCTCCTAAAATAACAAAAGGACTTCTTACCAAATTATTTCATAAAGGGTGAACCTCTCACTAACAAAAAAATATCCACTTGACTTAATACTTTATACCCTCGTTAGATTGGATTTATTAGCAATCTCTAAAAGTATTTACTTTTAAAAAAATAAAAATAAAGTTCAAATAAAGTTTATATATATATATACACTAGTATATCACCCATGCTATGTACATGATAAAATTTAAAAGAATTACTTATAATTATGTCAAATATATATTTAAATTGTTAGCATAAAATATTTATAATTATAAAAGAAAATGTTGACATTTCATAATTGAAGTATAATAAAAATCAAAATTAATCACATTTCTTCGAAATCTTAAGAATCCATTTTTTTGGTTCCAATATACCAACTTTTGTGATATAGGATTCATACTAAACCTAGATAAACATGTCAATATATATGAGTGAGAGGATTATATTGTTACATAGCAATTCTGGTTTAGACTCGAACCATTTAATGTTTTGGATCCGAGTTTTATTGTTATATATGGTTGTTTATGTCCTATTCCATCTTACACTTCATTGAGTTTGGTTATTGTTGTATTTTGGTTTTGTTTGGAATAGGTCAGGAGTTAGTTTTACAAAATGGTTGTTGCTTAGATTTTGGCTTCTTCGCTCGAGCGACACTTCGTGCGCTCGAGCAGTTGTGTGAACTTCCAGTACTTTTGTAGGTCTGCAAAGATATTGAAAGTTGGTATTCTTCGCTCGAGCAATCCTTCTTGCGCTTGAGTGATGCTCCCTCAAGCAGTACTTCTTGTGCTCGAGCGTGGCTCTTCTGTCTGTAAAATTTTTGAGAGTTTGTATTCTTCGCTCGAGCGAAAAACTTCTTCGCTCGAGCGGTCACATCTTTTGTGTCTAGATGCTCGAGCAACACATCTTGCTCTTGAGTGACCTGTACGTATATCAATTCGTAAAGTCACTTTTCCGAGTCACTTTTCCACTTGCCTCTCTCTCTCTTTAAACTTTTCAAAACACTATTTTCTATCACTCTCTCTCTCTAAAACTCATTGATTTCACTCAAATACACCTAGATCCATCGACTCTTTCACTCGTGTTTCTTTGTTAAAAAAGTAGAGCTCAACGAGGGTTTCATTTAATCGGAGCAAAGTTGGTTTTTGGCATCTTTGAGTTTCCTTCACTCTCTCTCTCATCTTCTAAGCTTGAGGTAGGGATTCTTCGCACTCTCTATGAGTTTTAACTTAGTTATTTGCTATTTCTAAACAATATTGCGATTTTGGAGATTTTTGAAACAAAATCTAGGGTTTTGGGTTAAAGATCAAAAGAGAGGTTTTCAAATGGATCCTTGGAATGATTGTGGTGTTGAAAATAAAGTTGAATTGTGATAAAGTGGTTGATTTTGATACTCGGAATTGATTTTGTCAGAAAAAGAGATTTTGTCCTAAATGTCTTGAATGTTGATTTTATATAAATAATGGAATTGATGTTGAAATTGTAAAATTAGATTGATATTGATGAGGACGGTGGAGTTGGATATGTATTATCACTCACATATTGAAATTTGAAAAGTTTATCTTTATTGATAATTGTTTATCTGTTTAGAAATATCTGTTTTGGGCTATCGATGGAGGATAGCTATGATTGTTGTAAAAATTGCATGAGAATTAGGAGAATTGAAATTATTTTCTCATTCATTTGCATTGAGCATTATCTCACACTTATGCATTGAAAATGTTTATCGTTTTGAGAAAAATGAGTGAATCTGGAAAGTATATATTGTCTTATTGAAATAAGTTGGCATGCGTGTTTATGGTGAAAAGCCCAAAAAATTGCGCGTATACATGGGTACCGATCCCACGGACGAAATTTCTATAAAATGGCAATAGTAGTGTTTGTAGAGCCTACATTTACATGGGTGTCGGTTTACGGTTTCTTGCGGATGAAATTTTCGTGAAGATTGGAATGATTTTGAGATTTCCCAAAATGTGACTCATCACCTTGCTTTCTATTGTAAAAGAATTGATTTACGAGTTGTGTTATAACCTGGCATTGCACGGTTTTGAAAGAGATATAAAACGTTTTCGGCATGTACATTGCATATGCATTCACCTTATAACTTTGTTAAGATTTATATACTGTGTTGGATTATTTCTACTGGGTTTTGGCTTATCTTATGTGGGAAAAACATTTTCAGGTACCGATGATATGCCTTCGCCAAGGCAGTTGCTTGGGAGGACTTGGAGCAAGAGTTTTATTTTTGTGTATTTGTTGTATTTTTGTGTATTTGTTGTATTTATTTTTGTACAAACCAAGAGTTTCAACTGTACTGGGTTTAAAACCATTTTGTTGGAACTAAATGTTGATTTAGAAAGTTGTAAGCCCTTAGGGTATTTCTTATTTGTTTAACTTTCATCTTATTTGTCTATTATGTAACATATGCTATAGATTCAGGGTTAGACTTGTGAATGTATCCCTGCATATGTTACTCTTTTGTAATAATAATTGGAACTAATGGAAGATAATTACCTTATCTTGTGTTGTTATGTAATTAATAATATGGATGGCTTATAGTAATTATTTTGGGGCGTTACATGTCATATGTAATTGGTTAATAGCATACAATCTTAACATACCACTCTCGAATATGATTTGTATAATATACAATCACGCTCCGCCTTGTAAAAATGTTATTAAAATAAATCTGGAATGAATATTATAAAAAAAAATATGAAGTAGAATATCATCAGTACAATAATTGAACTGTAAAGTAAAAAAAAAGAAAGAAATAAAGTTAAGTGATATAGAAGCCTCCCTGTTTTGCTCTATTGTGAATGTTTAAAAAATAAACATAAGGTAGAGATTGATTTTTGTTTAATTTATTTTAAGGAATGAATGATTTTATTATAGAAGATGAACAAATAAATCGGAAGGTTAACATGCGATGTTTTTATATTTGATTTTAGGATAGGATCATTTTTTAGGCAATGATTTTTTTTAATTCAGAAATTATATGAGAAATTTTATTTATTTATTTTTTAATTCAAAGATTATGTAAAACATGTGAATACTTTATTATTTTTTAAATTGATGATACAGTGAGTCCTCGTGGATGGGTTGGACCGATCCAAGCTCCTCAAGCCCACTGGATAACCTGCAAACAAGTTCAATCGGGGAACGGGGTAGTCCCCCGGCGAACCCTCCGGTGTGTGAATTAGAGAAGGTGATGGACAGAAATGTAGAGAGAGAGAGAGAGAGAGATAGGAGATGGAAAACTTAACCTTCTTCTTGCCCTCGAGCTTTGCTTATATCCTCTAGTAATCATTTCGTTGTCTTAGTCGTTCTGACCTTTTTGCCGAAAGCTTGCACCGTGGTTCGTCTCGTTCAGGGTGAGGGGGTGCCATTCCGGCTGAGGAGACCAAGGCCCAGCTGGCCAGTTTGCAGAAGGAGAGTGCTGACTGGAAGACCGCCCACACCGATCTGCAAGCAGTCAAGTTGGAGCTGGAGGGTACACGCCGCCAAGTCGTGTCGCTCGAGTTTCAACTTGTCAAGTAGCCAGAGAGGTTGGAGGAGGCCAAAAAGGCTTGCGATGTGGCAGTCGAGCGGCACGAGGAGGCCATGAACAATAACGAGGATCTTGTCAGGCAGAGGGATGAGACAGATGCTAAATGGGAGGCGCTGCAAAAAGAGGTGGAGGATGAGCGTGTCCGAGCGGCGGAGCAGAGGGAGAGTCTGCGCAAGGAGTTGGAGGAGGCCTTGAAGCCGATCAGGAGAGGAGACTGCAGGCAATTTGAGGCAGAGGGGGCGAGGTTGATTGCTGAGGGAGAGGCCTGGAAGAGGGAGCTGGAGGCTGAGAAGGTCAGGGCTGGAGCTGAAAAGGAGGCCTTGATGAAGGAGTTGGGCGAGGAGAGGGCGAAGGCGGCCTCGGAGAGGGTCGCTTATCTCGACCAGCCTCGCACTGTGGAATGCTTCAAGGCGCCGCCAGATTTTCAGGTGGCTATTGATGCTGCGGTGGCCAGTAGCTTAGCGAGAGAGGAGACTGGCTGCCCATCAAGACGCATCGGGAGGATCGAGTCTGAAGTGATTGCAAGCTTCCAGCAGTCGGACTTCTATAAGCATGAAATGGCAAAGTACTGGGACAGCGGGTGGAAAATGTTCAAGCGTAAGGTCAAGAGTCGCTCCTGTGGCTCGATTTTAACAAAGGTGGTGGTTGAAGAAGACGATAGGGCCTGCACTCTCGGACGAGGGGATAGAAGAGGCAGATCTGATTTCCAGTGAGGAGGAGGAGTGATCTGAAAATAAATGTACTTAGGAGTTTTTGTTTCCTCCTTGTATACATCTTTTTTGTTTCGTTTTGTTTTTGAAGTATTGTAACAAATGGATGTACACATGTTTTTGAATGAATAAAATGGCCCTTATGGTTCTAGTTGATGATTCCAGTATATTTCCCTTTGTGTTGGTTTGGTCTTGGTTTGTTTTACTTGTGATTATTTTGTGCACTGATATTTTCAGCAAATGCATGTGCCAGGCAGTAGAGCAAGGTGAAACTAAAATTAGGCCAAAACCTAAGCCAGAATAGGATAAGGAATTTTCTAATACAGAGTGGAATAGCAAATTTGTTTAAGTGTGGGGGGAATCTGGAAAGTAATATGTCAAATTGAATGAGCATGGAAGTAGACTGAAATGTAATGTTGAAGATGTGATGTGCAAGTGAGATGTGGGAGAACATCTTTAAAATAGGACTAAGTGTCAAATTACCCTGGAAAGGTAGACTGAAATATGAAGTTGGAGATGTGATTGGCAAATGAAATATGAGCAAATCTTTTTAAAATATTCACTAAGTGTCAAATTACCTTGAAAAGGTAGACTGAAATGTAATGTTGAACATGTGATTTGCAAATGAGACATGGGAGAACACCGTTAAAATATGACTGAGTGTCAAATTATTTTGAAATTGTGGTTAAGGCCGACATGACCGAGGCCGAGGTCCTGGCCGAGGCTTTTGAAGAGTGCTCACCGCCGAGGCTTTTGAAAGTGGTCAGTCGGACCGAGGCTTTTGAAGTGCTCTGGCTGCCGAGGCTTTTGAAGGTGCTCAGGTCGGACTGAGGCTTTTGAAGGTGCTCAGGTCGGGCTGAGGCTTTTGAAAGTGCTCGGTCTGGCCGAGGCTTTTGAAGGTGCTCAGGTCGGACTGAGGCTTTTGAAAGTGCTCAGGTCTGGCTGAGGCTTTTGAAAGTGCTCAGGTCTGGCTAAGGCTTTTGAAAGTGCTCGGTCTGGCCGAGGCTTTGAGAGCTCAGTCTGACCGAGGCTTTGAAGGTGCTCAGCCTGACCGAGGCTTTTGAAAGTGCTCGATCCGCCGAGGCTTTTTGTGCTCAGTCGGACCGAGGCTTTTGAAAGTGCTCGGCCGCCGAGGCTTTTGAAAGTGCTCAGTCGGACCGAGGCTTTTGAAAGTGCTCAGTCGGACCGAGGCTTTGAAAGTGCTCGACCGCCGAGGCTTTGAAAGTGCCTCATTCTGGCCGCCGAGGCTTTTGAAGGTGCTCAGGTTGGACTGAGGCTTTTGAAAGTGCTCAGGTCTGGCCGAGGCTTTTGAAGGTGGCGCTGCAAATAAAAGTTTCATGGAAGCCACATTCAAACAGTTGAAGTATAGAAAGTTGGAACTTCAGTCGGTATTTGTATTATGTATTGAAAAAGGAAAATACAGCAATTTTGGCAATACAAAAGAAAGGATTCATTGATAGTAACGCTTCAGATGTTCAGCATTCCAGGGATGGGGAAGGTCTCGGCCATCCATATCCTGAAGTCGGTAAGTGCGGGCCTTCACCACGAGGGCCCCTCCCATTTGGTCGCCAATTTGCCCTCGGTTGGATTCTTTGTGGCAAGAGTTGCTTCTCTCAAGACAAGGTCGCCAATGGAGAACTCCCGGTGGACTCTGCGGTTGTAGTGTGTTCTCATTTTCACCGGTATGAGGCCAACTGACAAATAGCCTCTCGAGCTCCTCAATGAGATCCAGTCACCGAAGTTCTTCTGTTGAGGCGAGATCTGGATGTAGGACTGGGGTGGGCGGACCGACTTCTACAGAATGACCGCCAAATCACCATATGTTAGGCGAAAAGGGTTTCAAAGAGGAGTCCCAAGAGTTCGAAGCCCAGAGTACATGTGGTAGTTCCTCACCAAAGGCCTTTAGCAACCTCAAGCTTAGTTTTGATGATCTTCGAGAGAGCGGTTGGTGACCTCAACTTGACCGCTTGCTTGGGGATGGCCGGGAAGAGAAGCATGGTTGAATTTGGAGATCTGCACAAAATTTCAGATTTAGCGTTGTCGAATCGCTTGCCGTTGTTCGGAGACGATGGCACGAGGATGCCAAATCTGCAGACAATCGATTGCCAGATAAACTTGGTGGTATTCCGCTCGGTGATTGTGGCAAGGGGTTCTGCCTCGACCCACTTGGTGAAGTAATCAATGGCAACAATTGCGAACTTGGTCTGGCCTCGACCAGTGGGAAGTGGACCAACCAGGTCGATACCCCATTTGGCGAACGGGTAAGGGCTGCAGAGGGTGATCAGCTCAGTGGGAGGAGCATGGGGGATGTTGGCGAAGCGCTGACACTTGTCGCATTTCAGCACGAAATCAGAGGCATCTTTGTTGAGTGTCGGCCAGAAGTAGCCTGTACGGAGTACTTTGTGTGCGAGAGATCTGCCACCTGAATGATTGCCACATATTCCTTCATGGATCTCTTGCATTACATAGGTTGCTTGGGCGGGGCTGAGACATCGCAGGTACGGCCGTGAGAAACCGCGCTTGTAAAGGACGCCGTCGACCAGAATGTAGTTAGCCGACCGAGCTCTGACCTTGGCAGCCTGCTATTGGTCATCTGGGAGTTCTCCAGTGGTCAAGAATAGGAAGATGTCGGATGCCCAAGGGATGGGTTCCGTCTGAAGGAATTGCACTTCTCGCAGGTCGGGTGAGATGGCTGGCTCAGTCAGGTATTCGAGGCGAACTCCATGGCTGAGGTCGGATTGGTCGGCAGAGGCAAGCTGAGTCATCTCATCTGCTTTGGAATTTTCCGCCCTAGGTATGTGTCTGATCTGGAAGGTATTGAAGAGACGAACAAGGGTGAGAGCCATGTCTCTGTAAGTCCGCATTGTGGTATCCTTGGCATCGAATTCACCCGTGATCCGCCGACGATAAGTTGGGAGTCATCAACACGTGGATGTGGCTAACCCCAATGTCTTTGGCTAGACGAAGTCCGCTATCAATGCCAGATTCGCCTCATTGTTGCTGGCCGCGAACAAGAGGCGGAGGGCACACTTGAAATAACCCCCTTCGGGGGATGTGAGGATGAGGCCAGCCCCGCTTCCTTCCCTGCGAGACGAGCCGTCAACATTGAGTGTCCAACAATGAGGGTCTTCAGGCTCTAGCGGAGTTGGTGGGGGTGGAGGGTTAGTGGTTGGGGCTGGATTGGTGAATTCTAGGATGAAGTCGGCTACGGCCTGTCCCTTGATTGCTGTCCGGGGGCGATAAGAGATGTCGAACTGGCTTAGTTCTACCGACCACTGCATTAGTCTTCCTGAGAGCTCGGGTTGCTGCATGACCTTCTTCAGCGGCTGGTCGGTGAGAACCACTATTGAATGGGCTTGGAAGTAGGGACGGAGTCGCCTGGAGGCAGTGACCAAGGCCGTGAGTTTTTCTAACAGGGGATAGTTTTGTTCGCTCCCGAGAGCCCTACCGATGTAATAGACCGTCGTTGGATGAGCCGCCTCTCTCGATGAGTGCCGACCGATTAGGTGCTTGATATCGCTAGGTAGAGAAAGAGGGCTCACGGTGATCGCCTGTGAGAGAAGGAGGGTTGGCCATGCATCAATTTCACCGAAAGGCTTCTTCGATTCGGTTGTCCATTCAAAAGTCCGCCGCAGACTTTGAAGAATGGTAGGCACTTGTCCGCTATGCGCGGAGATGAAACGGTTAAGGGCCGCCACTCACGGTGAGCCTTTGGACCTCTTTAACGGTTTTGGGTGATCGTGATCTCAATCAAGGCCTTGATTTTCTCGTGGTTCGCCAATGCCGCTACGACCGACCATGAAACCTAGGAACTTGCCGATCCCACCCAAAGGCACACTTCGGGTTGAGTTTCATCCGATATTTATGAGTGTGGCAAAAGTCTCGCAGGTGAGGTGGTCAGCGGAGAGTTTGCTCTTAACCAACATGTCATCCACATACACTTCCATGTTCCGTCCGATTTGATGGTGGAAGACTGTGTTGACCAGACGTTGGTAGGTGGCCCCAGCATTCTTTAGTCCGAACGGCATGACACGGTAATGGTAAGTGCCTCGATCGGTGATGAAAGATGTGTGTTTCTGGTCGGTTGAGTGCATCACGATCTGGTTGTACCCTGAAAAAGCGTCCATGAAGCTGAGCATTTGATGACCGGCCGTGGCGTCGACCAGTAGATCAATGCGGGGGAGAGGGTAGCTATCTTTGGGACAAGCTCGGTTCAGGTCGGAGTAGTCGACGCAGAGACGCCACTTGCCATTGTTTTTGCGGACCAGACCACGGATGTACCACTTAGGATAATCCACATTTCGGATAAACTGGGCCTCGAGAAGTTTGTCAACCTCTGCAGCTATGAGATTGTTGTGCTCTGGATGAAAAATACGCTGCTTCTGTCGGTAAGGTCGGAAATGAGGCTCGATACTGAGGCGGTGGGTGATGAAAGAGGGGTCGATGCCTGGCATGTCTGCATGAGTCCAGGCGAAGACGTCTCTGTGTTCGGTCAGGAGAGCGGTGAGGTCGGCCTTGGCTTGGGAAGGCAATTGGCTGCCAATTTTGGTAGTTTTGAGTGGGTTGGTGGGATCGATGTTAACTTCGATGAGTTCCTCCACAGGTTCGCCTCTGATCAGTTCGTCCTCATCTCGGACGTCAAGTCCTTCAATGATCATTGCCTCCTTCAATTTGACCTCTTTAAGTGAGGCCACATAACATTCTCTGGCGACGTTCTGTTCTCCTCTCACCGTTCCGACCCCAAAATCAGTAAGGAACTTGAGGGCAAGGTGGTAGGTGGATGTGATGGCTTGGAAGGCATTGAGGGCGGTGCGGCCGAGGATGATGTTGTAAGCTGAGGGGCAGTCGACAACAAGGAAAGTAAACAACTTCGTGGTCTGCCGTGGGTACTCCCCAATGGTGATGGGGAGATCAATGGAGCCGACAGAGGTCACCCGGTCACCGGTGAAACCAACCAGAGGAGTTTGAAGTGGGGACAGGCTTTCTTCCCCGATCTTCAGTTGGCGGAAACAGTTTAAGAAAATGATGTCCAACGAGCTGCCATTGTCAATGAGGACTCGTCTGACCTTATAATTGGAGAGGACAGTGGAGATGACAAGGGGATCATCGTGAGGATAACGGATGCCTGCACAGTCGGCTTCCGTGAAGGTAATGGGCTCTGGCCCATCGCTTGGGTTGTTGGGGGTCGGCCGACCGTGGCAACCGCCCCTGTCTCGAGCCCTCGTCAGATCTTTCTACCGCCTTCCGAGCCGAAGCGAGATGGTCCACCACAAGCAAGACCACCTGAAATAACTCTGATTTCACCAACTAGCGGAGGCGGATTACCTTGAGGCCGAGGTTGTTGGTGGGGTCGGTCACGCCCCTGGTCTGGTTGAGCTGGTCGCCGAGGAGGGGTATGCCTGTGATTGTCTCTGTGGGGCTCGGTCCTTTGCCTTTGATGAGGGCGGGTATCGGTGAATCGGCTCAGGCGCCCCTGGCGAATGAGGGTCTCCACTTGATCTTTGAGGCTGATGCAGTCATCGGTGTTATGGCCATGATCCTGGTGGAAACGGCAATATTTCGACTGGTCTTTACGGACGGAAGGGTTCCGTGGAGGAAGAGGCCACTTGAGGGGGTAATCCCGCTGGATCTGGTTAAGGACTTGTTCCATGGGAGTATTGAGGGGTGTATATCGCTCGAACCGACTGGGGGGTCTGACTGGTGCTGACCGGTCGGCTCGAGGAGGTCGGTCGGCATAGCGGGATGTTTGGTTATGAGGTCGGGTGTTACTGGGTTCTTGGTCTTTTCTTTTTTCTCTGGGGGTCAGGTATTTAGTTGTGGAATCCTGCCGAGCGGCTAGAGAGTCCTCGGCATTCATGTACTTTTGGGCCTTGGGGAGCAGGGCTGCCATGGACGTCGGGGGGTTCTTGGAGAGGGAGAAGAAGAAATTGGATGACCGCAGACCAGCCATGAAGGCTGTGAGGATGACCTTATCGTCATTTTCAGCGACTTGTAAGGCTTCGGTGTTGAAGCGAGTGACGAAGCTGCGCAATGACTCCCCCTCGGTCTGACGGATGTTGAGGAGTTGGGTGGCCGGACGCCGCTGGCGTTGGGCTCCAATGAAGTGGCTCAGGAAAGAGTCACTAAGGTGCTGAAATGTAGAGACCGAATCTGGTGGCAACTGGCTGAACCATAGCCGAGCCGATCCCTTTAGAGTCACGGGGAAGGCTCGGCACATGATTTCGTCGGGGAAAGCATGGAGGATCATGAGTGTCTGGTAGGTTTCGTGTGGTCGACGGGGTCGGTTGTTCCGTCAAAGGGGTCGATGGCAGGCATTTTGAACTTGGGAGGTAGGGGTTTGTCTCGGATGGAGGCGACAAACGGGGAGTTTGCTGTAGTGGAGGGCTTATGTTGGATGTTCTGCATGACCCCTTGGAGTTGGAGTTTCATGGCTCGAAGTTCAGTGTCCCAAAGGGGAATGTTGTCACCACCAGAGGGAGATAAATGTTGGACGCTGCTAGCTTCTCCCTCGGGAGCTAGAACTATGACTGACGGACGTGGGGGTGGAGGAGGTGGATGTATGTGTGGGTGAGTGAGTTGCAAGCCCCCCGAGATGGGAGGATTGGGTTGGGACAAGATGGCACAGGACTTGTTCTCGATGGGGTGGAATATCCGGAGGTGGTGGAGGAATAGGAGGTTCACCGAGCAGAGCGCGTTGATTAAGGCCTGGTTTTGTTCTACCATACGGTTGATGCCTTGGTGAGCTCGATGAAGTCTCGTGGTGGGTTGTTTGGATTGGGAGGGTCGGTCTGGTGATCGGCGGCATTGTGGTGGGAAGCCATGGATCTGGTCGTTACCATGTACGTGACGGATGAGGTGAAAAAGGTTGCTGGAAAAGGGTCTTCGGCGGCAATGAACACAACTGGCGCACGGATAAAACCAGTTCCCACAGACGGCGCCAACTGATGATACAGTGAGTCCTCGTGGATGGGTTGGACCGATCCAAGCTCCTCAAGCCCACTGGATAACCTGCAAACAAGTTCAATCGGGGAACGGGGTAGTCCCCCGGCGAACCCTCCGGTGTGTGAATTAGAGAAGGTGATGGACAGAAATGTAGAGAGAGAGAGAGAGATAGGAGATGGAAAACTTAACCTTCTTCTTGCCCTCGAGCTTTGCTTATATCCTCTAGTAATCATTTCGTTGCCTTAGTCGTTCTGACCTTTTTGCCGAAAGCTTGCACCGTGGTTCGTCTCGTTCAGGGTGAGGGGGTGCCATTCCGGCTGAGGGGTGTTGTCGCAATAAATGCGGTGATGGGTTGCATTAATGGTGATGTGCTGTGGCAATAACTTTACAGATCTTTGTCTCACGACATGGGTCGCTTACCGCCATGTGCCCGAGCATCATTGGCCTTTCTTTCAAATTGGCTTCCACCATCTGGGTTTTACTGACCGGGTTGTGTAATGGGGTCTAAATGGTGGGCTTGGGTTTACTCATGGTGGGCCGTGGTCCTTGTGGGCCTATCCCCGTCATAAATTATAAAAATAGTGACATGACCATACCCAATTAAAAAATAACAATATGTCAAACCAATTCACTTGATGAAACTACTGCTAGACATAACTACTACAAATTCATAGGGTTGTTTGGTTTGCGTTTCGGGCTAAATAATCATAAAAGGATAATAAAAAGTCAAAAAATTATAAAAAGTCAAAAATCACAAAAAGATAAAAAAAAGATCACCATTCTAAAGCTAAAAAGTTAAAAAAGCCAATCAAGAATACCAAATGAACAAAAAAATCTCAGGCTAAAAAAGTCAAAAAATCAACTAAAAAAAGTCATTGTTAAACGAAGGCTAAGTAAAAGATATTTTTTTTTATTCTACAATGCCACATAATAAGAAATACAACAATGGTAAGTGATCCGAAAAATCATGACTCGAATGGCTCGAAACACCTAAAATGACGTCGTTTTGACACATTCGAGTCATTCGAACTACAAAAATTCGGGCCACCAAATATTTTCCTAAAAAATAATTCACTTATGTAAAAACTTGAAAATAGATATATAAATAAAGGTAAAACCACTTTGTTTATATTCCAATGAATTAAGAAAGAAAAAAACACATACATAAGCATGCGTATATATACATAGAAGAGATATCTTTATAGACAGATACAAATTAGATGAGAAACCTACCGCAAGTAAGGGTGTGCATAATACCGCTGAAACCGCCAAAACCGCACCGAGCCGCACTGCCAAGGCAAATTCGTTATTATTTGTCAATCGAACCGCTGGTTTTTGGTAAGAAAAATGACAAATTCTAGTGACACTTTTATCAATCCGCCGGTTTTTATTTTTCTTTCAAACCGCACCGACCCGCACCGCTATTAAATCATGTTTTATAAGATTCTAAAAATTCTTTTTTACTTAAGTTTGCTTGTTATTCTATACCTTAGAATATAATATTACATTACTGCTCGAGGGGAATTCAAGATGTCAGTAATCCAAAATAAAGTTGGATTCCAATTCACTTTTTAATCTTTTTTTTTTTTTTTTTTTCTGGCCATGTTGCAAACTTGCATTAGCTCACTTTTCAATCTAAATACTTTTCAAGAGTAAACACTTTCAATATATTGTAAACCTGAATGATATTAATTTTATGTATTGTATTTGATCATTGTAGCTTCCACAAATGCTTGTAATGAACTAATAGCATAGTCGTTGATATTATCATGTTGTTGCTACACTTGCTGCATACACTTGCTGTATCAGAAGAAAGTTTCGCAAGATGTTTAATATCACGGTATCTCTCATCTTTTTTTTACTCTTTGATTTAAGTTTTGTAATTTGAATTATATTTTTTATAAGCCGCAAATCCGCTCGAACCGCCAAGGCAAATCCGCAATTATTTGCCAACCGAACCGTCGGTTTTTTATAAGGAAAATGGCAAATTCTAGTGACACTTTTATCAATCCGCCACCCGCCATATGGTTTCTATTTTTCTCTCAAACCGCACCGACTCGTACCGCGCACACCCCTAACCGCAAGTATGACATTTTAAAAGTTAATTATCACATTGTACTCTTTTTTCAAATGAATTAAACCACTTTGTTTATATTGAAATGAATTAAGAAGAAAAACACATACATAAACATACATATATACACATAGAGAAGAGAGATGAGAGAAGACAGAATGATACCTCCGTTCAAATTAAATCAGAAACGTACTGCAAGTTAAGGATGTAATTTTGGCCGGACCCGACCAGGCCGGGTCCATGTCGGGCCTTGCGGGCTCCCGCTAAAAATTAGGCCGGCCCACGGGCCATAAAACTAGACCCAGGCCCTAGGGGTATTCGGGCTTTGGGCGGGCCAGTGGGCTAGGCCTCGGGATGGGCCTATGGGCTTGGGGCTGGGCCTGGGCTCAGGCTTTAGGCAGGCTTGGATGGGCCTAAACAATTTTTTTAATTTTTTTTAATTTTTTCTACTAAAATTTTATTATTTTTCATTAAAAAAAACATTGGGCATCGAATGAGCCGGGGCTCGGGCCGGGCTTTTGGGTGGGCCTTAAGCAAGTCGGGCCAAGCAGCATGGCTCGGCCGGGGCTTCAAACCGATGGCCCAGGCCCAGGCCCTGGCCCAAGGCATCGAATTGGGCTTGGGCTCGGGCCTAAATGGGCAGGGCTCACCTCAGGCCGCGGGCGGGGTTTGGGCCGCCCGCGGGCTACGGGCCAAAATTACACCCCTATGCAAGTATGATATTTTAAAAGTTAGTCATTATATTGTACTCTTTTTTCAAGCTAAAAGTTCAATGCTAACCTATAGAATTATAATTATAGTGAGAAATAATTTGATTGATTGTAAAATATTTATAATATTAAGGTTGTCCTTTAAAATACAAAAGGCAAAAGAAAATGACACTCCTATCGCTCTGTTACATGCTTATTTTCTCATCCATCCAAACATGATAACTAAAAAATATAATCATTTAGTCATAAAAACATAGTCAAGATACATTTTAAAAGTAAAATAAATTGACTAAAATATTAAAAAAAATCACTAAAAATAGATGAAAACTCGAACAAAAATCTATGTGCATTTTTGTTCGAATTTTTAATTTTTTTAGTGTTTTAAATTCATCTAATCATAATGCATCGATAAAACAAAATAAATAAATAAATAAAATATGAAAAAAAATTCAATAAATACAATCTAAAAATCCATATAAAAATAATTTATGAGAATTGTAATCCAGACAAAAAAGTAAATTTTGTCAAACCTAGCAATCATTATAGTTAGGGTTTGGTTATGGTGTGCAACTTACACCTTACCCCTTATACCTTACACTTACACCTTACACTTATACCTTTTGTGAAAAATTAAACCTTACACTTACACCTTTTTTGAGGTTGCACACCATATGCAACCCACTTACACCTTACATCTTACACTTACACCTTACACTTACATCTTATACTTATACTTACACCTTACACTTACACTTTTTGTGTAAGTGGCGCATAGTGTGCACTTGCACACTTAAGAAAACTCCTTATAGTTATTGCTTGGATAAATGAAGAGTAACAAATCCAAGATTGCTAGCTGTTTTGGATCTGACATGAGAAGGGGAAGCAGGTTGGTTTTTTTGTGTTTTTTTTTTTTTGATTATTTTAATTTAGGGTTAAAAGTTTTTGTTTAGATTAGCTTTTTTTAGTTATTTTGATTTTTATAAGAGAAAAAAATAAAATAAAATAATTATGATTTAAATATGATATTTAATTGAGAAAGACATGCAGCTGTGCTATTTAAGTTTTTCTTTTCTTTTTTTAATATTTAAAAAGTCCAAAAAATAAAGATGAGCGGAGTTGTAAGCCACCTATGAAATAGGGTATTTTTTAATTTTAAAAAATCAAAAGTTTAGATTGAAAACTTGGAATTATGAGGAGCGAATTTGTTAGAAATTCTATTTTCCTATATATATAGATTTGTATACAAATGAATATTACCCAACAAGTCCAAAAATAAAATCTCTAGATAATTGTCACGTAGACTTAAAGTCAATGTTTATCCAACGGCAAATTATATGGTGGTATGGAAGTAAGTTAATGCCAACATACCAAGTACTTTTCTTTTTTCCTTTTTTTTCTTGATTTTTCCCATAAATAGTGTGAATATTGTTACAAGCCGCCAAATAAATTCTCTTATCCAAGAGAAAGCACAAAGATGTATCACCTAAACAATCTTTGCACGTGTTAAAAAAATTATAAATATATTTTGGGTAAATTAGGTTGACACCTCCTAAGAGTTATGTTTATTACAATTTCCTTCTCATATTTTAGAAATTATATTTCTCTCTTCAGATTTAAAGTTTCATTACAGATTCTCTCCTCAGTAATTTAATTTTTTTAAATATTAATTTTGCCCTCACTAGGTAAAATACATTGACACCCCTCACATTTTAGAAATTACAATCTCCTCCCTAAGGTTTAAAGTAGCATTACCAATTGCCCCCTCAGTTAGTATTAGTTGGAAAAAAATCATTGAAAAAAAATTAATTGGAAAAAAATTATTTGAAAAAATAAAAATAAAAAATTTTTGTTAGTAAAATTTTCAAATTTCTGTTTAAAAATCAATATAAACTCATTTTTTGAATTTACGTTTTTTCTTCAAATTTATAAATTGAGACAACCATTTATAAACTAAAAAAATTATCAAACAAGTTTTGATGACAGTTTTTAAAATTTTTGTAAATATAAATTGAAAACTAAAAACGAAATGATTACCAAATAGGCTTCAGATGGTAAAAGTATCGTAAAATTAACAAATAATTAAATAAGTTACTAACGTAAGAAATAACTTATCAAAAGATTCTTAGGCTCTATACGGTTTGATTTTTAGAATTTTTTTTAAAAATTAAAAATTAATTTGGTTAAGAAATAAAAAATAAAAAATAATTATCATTTTTATATAATTTTTATCTTTCGAGTAGTTAGAAATAATTTTTTACAAATTAAATTGAAACAGTCATACGTATATATATATAATCTGCCTAAAAGTTAAAATGATAATTATTTTTTACTCTTAAATGATAATTATTTTTTATTTTTTATTTCTTAACCAAATTAATTTTTAATTTTTAAATTTTTTTTATAAAAACCAAACCATATATAGCTTAAGAATCTTTTGATAAGTCATTTCTTATGTTGGTAACTTATTTAATTATTTATTAATTTTATGACATTTTTACCATCTGAGACCTATTTGGTAACTATTTCGTTTTTAGTTTACAATTTATATTTTCAAAATTTTAAAAAACTGTCATAAAAACTTATTTGATAATTTTTTTGGTTTAAAAATGGTTATCTCAGTTTGTAAATTTGAGAAAAAAAATATAAATTCAAAAAATGAGTTTTCGTTGGTTTTTAAACAAACATTTAAAATTTTTACTAACAAAATTTTTTTCAAATAATTTTTTTTCCAATGAAATTATTTTTTAATGAATTTTTTTTTCCAATTAATACTAATTGAGGGAGCAATTAGTAATGCCACTTTAAACCTTAGGGAGAAGATTGTAATTTCTAAAATGTAAGGGGTGTCAATGTAATTTATCTAATGAGGGTAAAATTGGTATTTAAAAAAATTAAATTGCTGAGGGAAAAATCTATAGTGAAACTTTACACCTCAAGGAGGGAGATGTAATTTTCAAAAGGTGAGGAGGAGAACTGTAATAAACATAAATCTCAGGGGGTGTCAATGTAATTTACCCATATATTTTTTTGAGATTTATTTAAAATAAATATTGTCTTTTGTGATTTGAAAAATTATAAATATCCTATTATCAGAATTTTTATTTAATAGAATTAACTGAAAAAATAAAATTCTTACTGCTCTACTATGTAATGATAAAATTACCTTTAATTGAAATAAATTTATGATAACATTAAAAATTATTAATTGACTTGATGTTTTATTCATAAAAAAAAGTTATTAGTTATGAAATTAGAAATTTTAAGAGACGTAATGTAATTTATAAAATTATAAATTAAAATATATTTTAAATAAATTTTAAAAAATATATTTATAATTTATCTTTAAAAAAATTACATAATGGTTAGTTATCTTATATTGTCCATCTGTATTAGTCAAAACAAAAATTAGAAAAATGACTTGGACCCCCAGCTGGGGGTGCTGGGGTCTTCCCTGGTGGAAAAAACAAATTTTTTTTTTTCTTTTTAAATTTCAACTAATCACGTGCCGACACGTCAGTAGGGGTCTCCCTACTGGGATCTCTAGCAATGTTGCAAAAATTATTGGTGGAATAGATTAGTTGAAGAGTAAGTGCAAAATTATTGAACATATTGCTGTCTCATAAAACCAAAAATGTCAATTGACAGCAAGTGGACCCCATTTTGTCATCAATTATATTGTGAGAGATGAAGAATAATGGACCAAGAGACTTATGAATTCATTTACGTTTAAACCCCAAGGTCACAGGTTCAATTCCCTACTCCTTCTTGGGCCAATTTTCTGGGCGAAACACTGTTGGTTAGGAAGTTAGACCTCAAGTTGTCTAGTCAGCACTTGGTGTGGGTTCAATACTCCCAGTTGTCTCATGAAATTCCACTTTGGTGAACTTGGGATTTAGAAGTGAGAGGATTTCCCTGTAACAAAAAAAAAAAAAAAAAATTCATTTACACTGTTTTTAATGAGGAAGTTTTTTTTTTTTTTTTTTTTTTTTTTTTTTTTTTTTTTTTAAGAGATTTGAAAAGAAAAAGTAAAAAATTATATAAAATTAATTGAAATATAGATATATTTTATTTTTTATTTTAAAATTTTTTTTTTAAATCCCTTAACGAAATATAATATTAGACATTTGTGTTTAAGGGTTGGTTTGGGAAGGGGGTTGACTTTTTGAGTTTTTTGGCTTTTTTAGTCAGAGCCAAAAAGTTTGGTTTTAGAAGAGTTTTTTGATTTTTTGATTTTTTTGACTTTTTTTGTGAGAGAAGAGTGTAATAATTATAGATTGGATGTGATGTTTTGTTTTTTATGATTAAAATAGCCTATTTTATCTTTTATGGCTAAAATAGCCAAATTAGCCTTTCCTAAACGGACCCTAAATAATGCAAAAATATTAATAAATTTATCTATAATGATGGGCTAAGGAAATAAAATTCTCAATTATTAAGGATATATTATAAATTAAAAGTTTAACCTTTATTTTAGCATATCTCAAATATTTTCGTTTGTGTTTTGTACCCACCGTGCAATTGGGTGTCTTGTGCAGGTACTACTGCTCACAAGTACGACATGTCAACGGTAAACAGTGAAAACGCCCTGATCCAGTCTGACTGACCTACGCCCTGCTTTTTGTTTTTGTTTTGTTTTGTTTTTGTAAGAGATTAATTGCAAGACAAATTATATCAAATTAAATAATAAAAAATGCTAGGATACCAATAAAATTATGATTAATGCTTAGGATTTTTTTTTGGAGACTACTTTTTTTTTTTTTTGAGACTCTCATAATTTTTTTTAGATTAAAATTATTAATATATGTGTAAGATTTATTTATGTATGTGTGAGGCTCATATTCTCAATAGTTGAAATTTAAAGAGAGTTGTAGGGGTCTCTAAAAAAAGGAATCTCACTTATTATTGTAAAATTATTAAGAAATTTATCAAATCACTCATATGGATGTAAAATTTACACTCATATGGGATTCATGCCCATGTAAGTGTTTGGTAGATTTTTTACCAAAAAATTTGATATTTCTAACATTGTTGTTACATGATTAGTTTGAATTTTTTTTTTTAAATTTATGCGTTTGCTTTAGTTTTAAAATCAGTTTTAGATTTTTTTTAAAAGAGTTCTGAAAGTAGAAAATTTGTTTAGCCTCTGTTTGGGAAGTGGATTGACTTTTTGGCTTTTTTGACTATTTTAGCCTGGGCTTAAAAGTTTGATTTGGGAAGGGCTTTTTAGCTTTTTGATTTTTTAGTTTTTTTGTAAGAGAAGAATGTAATGATTATGGATTAGATGTGATGTTTTGTTTGTTATGGCTAAAATAGCCTATTTTATTTTTTGTGGCTAAAATAGCCAAAAAAGCCTGCAAACCCACTTGCCAAACATAACCTTAGTTATAAATTTTTAAAAATAATTTTTAGAAAATTAAATTCAAAACTTGTTTGGTTATGAATTTTCAAAATTTAATTTTTGAATTTTTTTGAGTCTTGTGTTTTTTTGTTTTGTAATCAAAACTTTTTTACAATCAAATTTGTTTATTTATTTCATATACATAATGTAAATATACTTTTTAGATGTATTAATCTATACAATTTTGTTTTACTTGGATTTTTTATTTTTTATGAACATTTTAAAATTTTAGACACTTCTTTTATGGTTTTATATTCACTAAATGCACATACATTTAAAACGTTTCATATTTATGAATTTTTTTTATAAAATTAATGAATAATGAAAAATATACAAAAATAAAAATAAAATTCACTCAATTTAAAAACTAATATAATTTTAATATTTTATTTATTTTTTAAATTTGTCTTTGATTTCATCACATGTTATTTACTGATTAATCTAAAACATAAAAAATTATTTGGGTTTTGAAAACTTATTTGTAGGCTTGGTCAATTGGGTTTTGGAAACCTGTGTGAAAACATCAATCAAACAAGTTTTGGCTTTCAAAACTTGAGTTTGAAAAGAATTTTGAAATATATGTTGTGAAAATTCAAAACCAAACAGATTTTGGGTTTTGAGTTTTGAAACAGTGATTCAAAAACTCAACCTAACGTGATGGTCTTTTGTCAAAATAAATTTTGAATTTTATTAATTTAAATTTTAATCTTTTGATCTATTTTCAATACAAATTATCTACATATTTTCGTTAACTAAAATCACAAACAAAATATATTTTAATCATTATATTTAATGTTAATGTATGAAAAATGTCTAAATTATCAGTTTTTATTAAGTTTAATGATTAAAATATAATTTTTTTTGTTAATTTAACTTAGCAAAAATAGACGAATGATTTAAATTGAAAATAAATTAAAATATTAAGGTCTAAATTGATAATATTAAAAATTTATGATTTATTTTGTTACAAGTCTCCAATCTTGATTTTTGTGTGTGTGTGTTTAATTTCTATTAATTAGTTTTAGAATCTAATTATATACACACATATCACGACAAATAGCTTATAATAAGAAGTATACAACTCAAGCACAATAAACATGACAAGAAACTGCCCATAAGGAAAAAAATAAACAAACAATTCCATACAAGTTTCATGATGAGAAAAAGAGAAATGTTTTGTGCCCCTAAAAACTGTGCTCTTAATGTTCCTAATTTTTAATTTGGACAACTGTTTTTTTTTTTTTTTTTTTTTTTTTTTTTTTTTTTATGGAAATTAGGGGGATTAGGGGGAGTTTTTTTAGGGGGATGAAACAATGCCCATCAAAATAATTAATACTTGTATTTGTTAAGAATTGACTCCCTGATTTCCCATATAAAAGACTATGGGGTTATTTTAGATGATTTAAATAAGTATACTTTTTGATTTTTTATGAAAAAATGTACAGAAAATTAGAGAAATAATGTGATCCCAAAAAAATTAAAAAGATAAAAAAAATTTGGGTTAATATCCACCATGCTAAACAAGCTCCATATGTAAACTTAGTCTTAGGCCTCGTTTGGCAAGAGGCTAAAATAGCCAATTAGCCAAAAAGTTACCTTTTTAGCCAAAAAGCCAACAACCCATACCAAAAAGTCAAAGATTCCCTTTTCTCTCTACTTTTTGCACGTCGTTTCGTAATTAGCCAAAAAGTTGGCCCAAACATACAGGTTTTTCTTACCAACCTTTTTAGCCAATTAGCCAAAAAGTTACTAAATTAGCCTGTTCCCAAACGAGGCCTAAAGTACTGGTTGTATTGACACATGTTGCATAACCTTATTGTTTGATTGAGTTTTCAAAATTTATTTTTCATTTTATTTTCAAACAATAGAAATTAGTTTGATAAAATTTAACACTACTAAAACATTTTAAAATTTCTAAAAATATTTTTTTCTATTAAAAAATTATATAAACATGAAGAGTGTTTTTTTTATTTAGTTATTTATTTGTTTTTAATAAAATATAGCTTAGATTTAAAAAAAATGAAATTAAAAATCATGGTGTTTCATAAATTTGAAAATCAGAAATTGGATACTGAATTTTTTAAGTTAGAAAAATTATTTAGTAAAAATCTAAGTGTTGAATTAAAACAAATTATTTGATATCAATAAGATGAAATTTTAAATTTTCTTTTAAATTTTTATATTGTGGTCGTGGTAGGCGTGGTGGTGGTTGTAATGGTGATGGTGGTGATTGCTATGACACCAATAACAGTGGTGGTAGAGTTGGAAAGATATAGTGGTTGTAGTAATGGTGGAGAGGTGATGTAGTGGAGGTAGAGGGGTGGTGGTAGTTGTGGTGTTGTGGTGGTGGTGGCTGCAGTGATGGCGACGACAGTGACTGTGGTGGTGGAATAAAAGTATTGAACATTTTAGTTGTGGCAATGGTGATGAAGGTGAAGGCTTGTGGTATTGGTAACCGAGGGATGGTGGCGATGGCATTAGTCGTCATGGTGTTGTTATGGAGGTGATAGTTGTGGTTGTGATTGTGGCAAGGTGCAGTAGTTATAATGATGGAGGTCGGCGTGGTGAAATTATAACAATGCATGCTGACACTTATGCATATGTAGATATAAATTAGTCAACATTAAGAATTTGCTGCTTAATTTTTTTTAATTTTTTTTCTAAACTTTTAGCTTATATTTTTGGAGCCACTTAAATTTTGAATGAATTGCACTAAACCTCCTTAAACTATGACTTATTTGCACTTTACCACTATAAATTTCAAAACTCAACAGTTAACTACCTAAATATTATATTACACTTGTTAGGTTTTTATTTTTGGCAACCTCGTTTGACAAAACTCCTTTGAGTTGTAATTTTATTCGCATTTTATTTTCAGTGAGGCTATGAGTTTATTAGATGCGAATCCAACCCGAATCGAGCCTTGTAGAGAAGTTTGTGATGTTAATGCTTTCAAGATTGCCACTTCGTTGATTTTGACGGGGGTCGAGCTGCCCGGTCAGCTCGCGGCCCGAAGCAAAATGCAAAAATGCATTCAAAGTTGCCTGTCCGATCATGTTATACTTTTCTAGTTTTTTCAGTTTTGGCCTTTCCGCTCGAGCGGGGAAAGGAGCGCTCGAGCGGGGTTTGCGAGCTCACAATATCTCTGCTATGCCTGAAAAAGTACTGGATGGTGTGATTTCCCGCTCGAGCGGGGAAACGGACGCTCGATGGGGGAGCCTATATGAAATCACAAAATATACAGTCTCCGCTCGAGCGGGAAGACCCACACTCGAGCGGACCGCTCGATCCCAGATTTCCAGATTCGTTAAGGAGTTGGTTTTCTTCTGAAATTAGGATTGCTTTGGTTTTCTATAAATACTTGGTTTTCTCCCAAAGCTAAAGGTACTTCTCCAGATCTTCTTTTTGGATCTTAAGGTTTATATCTGGAGATATTTTGCTAGTTTCTTTGATGTTTTATTGAGTATTCAACTCATGGTTTAAAAGAGAGTACATTAAAGGTTTTGTTTGTTATACAAAAGAGAGAGTTGTTCTTCGGTGGATTCTGAAGAATTCGAGCCTGAAGCTTCGGTGGATTCTGGAGTGGCTCATCAGAAAGACAATTCTGTGGTGAAGATGGGGTTGGAAGAGGCACATAGAGGTTGGTTCAATTAGGCGTTGTGGATTCGCTAGATAATTGAAAGTATACCTGTGTAATTCCTTTAAATCTTCTTAGTGGATTGTTCTTGTGGCAGTTGCCCGTGGTTTTTTTATCACAGTTGGAGGTGTCCAATTGTGGTTTTTCCACGTAAAATCGTTGTGTCTCTTTATCTTGATTGTTTGATTGTGATTGTTATATTCTGCTTAAAATTGACACATAATCACAAATCAACATCTAGGAGGTTTCTAGATTTTTCAACACTTAACACATTTTATTAGGGATTTGAAGCGAATCATGTCATGTACATATGACACAATGATTTTCTAGGACAATAATACTCTTATTTGAGGATCTGATTTACACTTTACCTTCTTTATCATAGTGACAAATTGCAAACAAAATCATTAGATAACAACATTATTGTCCTAAAAATTCAATAATTATGGCATGTGTTTCACACATGATACTTGATTTTTTTTTATAAATCTCTAATCGAATTCTAATGGGAGGGATTTAGTGTAACAAAATAATACTTTGAGGTGGTTAACTGTTGAATTTAAAATTTAAAAGATAAAGTGTAAATTGATCATAGTTTAATATAATTTATTATAATTTATCCTTACAATTTTAAGTTACAAATTGTGATTATCAATGAAATTAATCGTTACATTTAGTTTTAAGTAATGAATTGAGTTATCAAAGACCATGATATATCATTAACATTGACGTAATAGTTAGATATACAAATTGATAGACGTGTGGAAAAAACTACTACATGCATCCCTAAAAATGACACATTATAAGAAGGTAACAATTGTTTATAGTCAAACGTTATGATTTTTGTGATGTTATACTAGTTTGTGATTAAAGTTATAAATAATTTTGTAGTAAGTAAGAAGTTAAACTTTTTGAGTAAGAAAAATTATGTTGATACAAAAGAACCAAAAAACAAAATCGGTTGGCTTGAGGTGTATCTAAACACACTTTCTTTAGAATGTAATTTACCCCCACTCAATTGAGTTTGCTAATGGGTTGTAGGCAAAGTTGTTCCCAAGATACAACAAGCCTTGGAAAAAAATGACAACCAGCAAAGTTTTTGAATTTTCTATGACATCCTAATTAAATAGTTCTATTTTGAGAGAGACATTGAGAGTTTTGAAGTGACTAAAAGTTATTGCCTACAAGAGTTTATATAAACACAGAGGTGTTAGTTCAAATGGATACAAACATTCCAATAGGTGCCTTTATATTCAATATAGCGATTCCGGTTTTAACCCAACCCTTTTTGTATCCCAGGCTCGAGTTTCATGATTCTGTATTGTTGTTCTTGTCTCTTTTTTCCTTATTCCTCATTAGAATTGAGTATTGGAGTGCCTTGGTTATGTTTGGAACAAATTGGTTGCTAGTTGGTTCCAATTGTTATTGTCCAGATTTTGGCCTTTTCACTTGAACGAAATTTCTTGCGCTCGAGCGAGCTTTGTGAGCTCCCAGTACTTTTGCAGGCCTGAAAATATTGGGAGGATAGTGTTCTTCGCTTAAGCGATGGTCTTCTGTTTGTAAAACTTCTCTGCGCTTGAGCAAGGTCACTTATTTGTGTCTGCTCGCTCGAGCGACAACTCTTGCGCTCGAGCGAGTTGCGCGTATATCAGTTCATAGCAACACATTTTTATATCACTTTTTCATATCTTTTGTCCCAAAAACCTTAGATCGAGACTTCCTCTCTCTAAAACTCTCTCTAAAACTCTCTCTACATTTTTGACCTAGATCTAGTGGGTTCTCTACCCATGTGTCTTTGTTGAAAAGATAGTACATCTCAAGAGCTCTCTTTTAATCCGATTAAGGCTTGGTTTCAGCGTTTTTGAAGTTCCTCTATCTTTTCCTTTGGTCTTCTAAGCTTGAGGTAGGGATTTTCTACACTTTCATATGGTTTTTAACCTAGTTATTTGATATTGTATGGACAAGATTGAGATTTGGAGGATTTTAGACAAACTTACAGTTTCGATTTAAAATCTCAAGAAGGGTTTTCGAATGAATGTAATGGAAATGGCTATGGGAGTAGATATGAACTTGTATGTGTTAAAATAGTTGACTTTGGTGTTTGAAATGAACTTGGGAAAAAATGGAGTTTGACCCTAAAATGACTCAAATGGTTATTTTGTATAAATAATGGAATTAGTAGTGAAAGTGTGAAATGGGGAGGCTGTTTATATAAATGGTGGGGTTAGATATGCATTATCTTGCACCTATGGAAATTTGGATAATTTATCTGTTGTAAAGATTGTATATCTGTTTAGAAATATCTGTTTTGGGCTATCAGTGGAAGATAGCCATGATTGTTGTAGAAATTACATGAGGATTAGGCGAATTGAAACTAATCTTTTATTGGTTGTCATTGGATATGACTGTGTTATAATACATTGTACATGTATGATATTTTGGAGAAGAAAAAGGGATGTACTCTATATGTGGGAGGAGAAAGAGGATAGATTCCATTGAATTAAGTTGTTCTGGGTGTAAGTCCCAAAAACTGCGCTTATACATGGGTGCCGATTCCCATAGATAAAATTTCCGTAAAATTGTAAATTGAAGTATTGTGTATTAGTTATGTTTGTTTGAGAACCATTGAGTTGTAGTCTCAGCTGGGTTGTCTAGATAATAATGAATATAATTCATGAATTGAGGTGAAATGAATTGACATGAATGAAACTGAGATAAAACGGATTGGAATAAAAGAATTTGGCATAATATGATCTTGTAAGATATAATTGATTCTATAATGGGCATTAGACATGCATTTCATGCTTATATCTTTGTTAAGATTCATTTATTGTATTACATTATTTCTACTGGGCTTTGGCTCACCCTATTGGGAAAAACTATTTTCAGGTATTGGTGATATGCCTCTGTCTAGACAGTAGCTTGAAGCAAAGGCTCGTTTTGTTGTATTTAATTTGTATAGCCAAGGGCTTTAACCGTATTGAGCTAGACTTATTTTGTTGTAACTAAGGAATGACTTGGAAAGATATAAGCCGTTAGGGCATTTAAATATCTGTTCAACTTTTATCTATTGATTATTAGTAATACATGTTGTAGATTTAGGATAGGACATTTATGAATATATATTGCATGTGTCACATTTTGTATATTAACTCTGATGAATGAAAGTATGTTGTTTCGATTCTATTTCTGCAAAAGAGATAGTTTTGCCATATTTATTTTGGGGCATTACATTCAAATAGCTACCTTTTAGTTTGGTGTCTATTTAAATAGATATAAACATTTCAATAGGTGCTTTTACATTCTAAAAGGTATATTTTAGTTTGGTGTTTGTTTAAATAGATACAAATATTCCAATAGGTACCTTTTAGTTTGTAACTAACACATCTATTGGCAACTTTAATCTGGACCCTCCATTTATATTTTTTAATCTAGATCATTGATCATGCATTCCAAATTCAAAAAATTAATCAAACTCAAAATAGGCACAAAAGTTATTATGCTATCAAACATGTCTCAACAATCCTTATAGCGAGTCAGGTTGAAACCCGACCCTTTTGTATTCTTGGACCAGGATCCAGTGATCATGGTTGTTGTTTAATACTCCTTATTGCCTTGTTATAGTATGGATTGGTTTTTTGGAGTTATTCGGTTGTGTTGTGAACAGGTTAGGAGTTTGTTTTTGAAAAAAGTTTGTCTATTTTTCTTCAGGTTCACTCGAACAGTCTTTCTTTTCCTTGAGCGGTCTTTTGCAAGTTTGAACTACTATGAAGGTGTCATTGTGCACTTAAGCCTTGAGTTGTTCACTCAAGCAGTTCCTTGTGTCTGACGCTGAAGCAGTGTTTTGGTCGCTTGAGCGGTCTATACTTATATCAGTATGGGAAAAAGATATTTTCAGTCACTTTTTGATCTCTCTCTCTCTCTCTTTCTCTAGTTCTTGTCTAAACACCCCAAATACACCAAAATCTGTTGATCTCGCGACTATAGTGCTCCGGAGAAAAGTGTGGAGGCCGTTAAGGTGAACATTTTAATAAAAAATGTTTCTATTTTCAACTCTGTCAAAAGTTGGGTCTTGTTCTCCTCTTCTTCTACTCTTGAGGTAAGGATTTCTTCAACCTCCTTGTATGGTTCTTAGCCTCGTTATGTGTTCCTTGAAAAGTATTGCTAGTTGGGAGTTATGGGTTTGATTTTGAAATATAAAAGAGGGGTTTTCAAATGGGTTCTTGAGAAATGTTGTGAAAAGGAGTATATTGTTGAGTTGTGCTGAAATATTGAAAATCTCTCATTTAAAAGTGTTTTGGAAAAGAGTAGATGTTTTGTTAGAAATCTTGGAAATCATTGGTTTGAACTAAGGAAAAAGGGAAAGGATGATGAGTTTTTGAAATAATAAAATAAATGTATCTTTGATGAAGACAATGGAGTTGGTTATATATTGTCACTCATATATTGAGATTATGAAATTATAATTGTTGTTAGAGATTTATCTTTTGTATAGAGATGTCTGTTTTGAGCTATCCATAGAGGATAGCTTTGATTGTAGTAGAATTGACATGGGGATTAGGTTAATTGAAACCAACTATTCATACATCTTGCATTGAACAATGTTTCATATTTATACATTAAAAATGTATCGATTTGAGAAAAAAAGGTGAATACCTTAGTGAATCTGGTTAGGGAGTGTGGTTGTAGTATTATCTATGTTGGCCTGTGAGTCCTTGGTAAAAGTCTAAAAACCTGTGCGCTTAGGTTCCAATTCTTTCGGTTAGTACCGGTAAAATGACTTTGGTAGTACTTGTATACCTAGAGATTCCTAGTTTTGTGTATCCACTATCCACTATCCTATTTTCTTTTTTTTTTTTTAAGTATTGTTTTACGAATTGATTTATAATCATGGCATTGCATCGTTTTGAAAGAGAAAGTGTAACGATTTGGTAAATGACATGTATATGCATTCACCATATAACTTTGTTAAACATCATACAATATGTTCAAGTATTCTCTATTGGGCTTTAGCTCACCTTATGTGAAAACCAACTTTCAGGTGCTGATGATATGCCTCCGCCAAAGACTTAGCTTAGGAGGATCGTGGAGTTGAAGGTTCATTTTGTTTTGTTTTGTTTTTTTGGTTGTAAATATCTGTTGTTCAAGCCTCGAACTGTTTACTTGCTTTGGGTTTGACTCACTTTTGTTGTAACCAAGCATCGATTTGGAAATATGTACCCACTAAGGCATAGACCTATATGTATTTCTTTTCATTTCCTTGCATTGATATATGTCACGTGCTATAGATTCAGGATTTAAGGTTTATGAATGTATAAATGCATATGGCATCTTCTGTGATATTTTCAAGAGAGTTAATGAAAGAATGAAACATTATTGGTTTTTCGCACATTTAGCTTACATTGTGGGATTATTTATTGTTGATTATTTTGGGGCATTTCAATTCTCCACTTTGATAGTATCATAAAATTAAATAAATAAATAAAACATCTTACATTCAGAATAGAAAAATATCGATATGATTACAAGAAGGTGTTGTATAACTTAAATCTCTAATTAGTTCAAATACATCAAAGTTCTAAAAAGTTATTGGTGTGCTACGCAGTTAAACCAAGTACTCGTTAAAGAATAAAATCGGATATACAATACACAAAATAAAATTCTATTTACTAGGATTTCAAAAAATTTTGCTCTAGCACGTAAATGGCCATGTGCTGACTCCTAGTTTCTTGAATGATCCAAAGAGATAACCAAACTCGCTCCATTACTAGACACTTAAAACTTCATTAATAATGTAATTCAACCTTCTTTAATGTAATAGATGACACTGATCCTCTTCATTTCTTGAGGTGAGTGCATATAATCAATCAGTATGTACCAGACCACTTATCAACAGACTGGTTTTAGCCATTAAACCCTTGACTAGAGGTTTTCTAGTTTTGGGTTGGTTTTTGTCATTGGTGATCATTAAAAAAAGGTTTTATCCCTATTTCAACTATGGTCCCCTTTCACTAACTCTCTAGATAGACCTTTGGCAAAGGGTTCAGCCAAGTTCTTACTAACTTTACATATTGAATTGTGATAACTCAATTGCCTTACAAAGTTATGTCTTATACTTATGTGTCTAGGCTCAGCATTGTAGGTGCTACTAGAAACTCGTAACAAGGTAGTTTCACTATCGCAATAAAAAGAAATTGGAGGCAGTGATTAGGCCATAACTTAATATACAAAAGCAAGTATCTAATCCAATTAGCCTCTTTTTCTGTTGTCACTAATACTATGGATTCAGATTCCATAGTCGAATGGGATAAACAAGTTTGTTTTTTAGATGCCTATGAAATAGCAACCCCCACTAAGGAGAAATACCAATCCAGAAGTGGACTTATTTATCTCCTTGACTAGTAATCCAACTAGCATTAGTGTATCTATTTAATACAATCGGAACTTTATTATAAAATAGCTCAAATCCCATGGTCTTTCTAAGATAACTAAATATTCTACTGACTGCTTTCCAATGTTCACTACTTGGATTACGTAAACAGCAACTTATTTTGCACACAGTAAAATCTAGCATACTCAAGCTGTGCAATTGCTCTACCAAAATTCTTAGTTAATTTAGTACTTGAGTCAAACGGCATATTAAATTCTTTATAGTCGAGATGCTTGAATTTTGAGAGCATTTTGTCAATGTAATGCTCTTGACATAAGGCATAACCCCCACTATGCCTTTCTACTTTAATTCCAAGAATAGTATCAACTTTTACTAGATCTTTCATTTTGAAATAGAAGATATATACTTCGTGGTTTCAAGTGTAACGACCCCAATATGCGTATAAGGAATTATCTTTATTTATCTATGGGTTAATATACTTTAATTTAATTATATCTGTTCGAATTGAAGAATTATCTATTGAGTTACGACTTTAAAACTGGAATTGACGACCTTTATGGGTTCAGTAATCAGAATTGAGTACATAAATATGTTAATGGGAATTTTTAGAGCTATTTGGGAAAATTAATTAAAAATTTATTTCGTGAGGTTTGTTAAGGTATGTTTGGGTGGTTAACTTTGCACTACAAATAGAAGGTCTTAAAGGTTTCAGAAACCAAAACAGAGTACATAGTTATGATCAGTATAATTTTAAGAGTCATCTGAGGAGTTTAATTGAAATTTGATTTCGTATGATTCGTAAGGGTGCATTTGGCTCTCCCAAATTGTGATAAGCTTATATATAGTTAGATGTATAGATATATATGAGATATATGAGTTGAACTCAACATTTGAGCCAAAAATATCTAAGAGAGAGGAAGTGAACCGTGAAAGAGAGAGAGAGAGAGAGAGAGAGAGAGAGAGAGAGAGAGAGAAGGAGAGACAAAGATTCTCTAAGAGAAGCTCACCATTCATGGGGGTTTGATGATAATTGAAGAGAATTGAAGAGAGAGGAAAAAGATCAACCATGAAGCTTGGGAAGATTGAAGAGGTTAAGAGGAAAAGCAAGGATTTGAGTTAAGGTATGTGGCTTTAGCTATTATCCTTGTAGATAATTCATCTACTACATGAAATCAAGGATTGACTTGGAAGATTAATATGTAAATGAACAAGTGTGTTGGGTTATGAATGAAATGGGTTAAACTCAAGGAATTGAACCTTGATTTCCTTAAATTTTCTTGAATTGGGTTCAATCTTAAGAATGATTCATGGAATAACAAGATTTGGTGTGAGAATCAACCATGTGTAAGATATATTTACATGATTTTGGGCATATATTGTGGAAGCTTGATTATATAGAAAAGATGAGACTTGAATTTCTAACTTGAGGCAAAGATTGATTTGTTTGAGATGAAATTACACTTGAATGATGTTAGTTTATCATGTTGTAGAGTAATTTTACATGTTTTTGGGTGATTAAAGTTGAAACCTAGTTTAGAAAATGGAAAAACAAGTGTTAAAGCCAACCAAGATTTTCGAACAGCAGTTTTTGCCCAGAGCCGCACATGCAGTGGGGCTTCTCGCACGTGCGGCAGTTCATTTCTAGCACCAAATCTGATTCTGCTAAAAAATCACGTGGTCCCGCACGTGCGGGTGGGTGACCAATTCCCGCACGTGCGGCCATGTTTCCCGTAGGTGCGGGATCGCCCTGCTCAGCCAACTTCAGATAAGCATATCTCTTGCATCCGAACTCCATTTTAAGTGATTCTTGAGCCTAAATTCAAGCCCCAGAAGTCTAGTTTTTAATGGTGGTGGTCTCACTCCCAAATTCTAAGTATACAAATAGATATGCCCAAATTAGTGACAATTATTCACTTTCTGTCTACCGATTTTATACCGTTTCTTCTTCTAAACCACTTTCCTTTCGATTCCTCCTATTTTCCTAGACACGGATTATGACCTATTTTGATTAATGTGTGACAGGATTCTCTAAATATCATATCTTGATAATGTGTGGCATGATTCTCTCAGTGTCGTATTTTGTTAAAATACACAAGTTTCCAAGAAAAGTAAAATGAGTCATGAATAAGAACTGTGAATTGTTTATCATATCACATGGTGGCCCAAGGCCGTTCTGTTTATCTGTTCTGCTTATGCTATGGCACGGTATGAATTGTTCGGTCTTTAAGACCTAATCATTTTGGAACAAAGTGTTGTACGGAACAAAGTGTTGTACGGAACTAAGTGCTATAGTGTGAGTCACCTCTAGACTCCGTACGAGGCATATCTTGTGTCCATACATGCATGAATTGGGCCTAAGGGGAGGTGGAGACATGTCGATGTTCCATCTACTCTATGATCAGATACAGTGATACGATATGATACGTTTGGACCGAAGGTCGTTTTGATATATGATTGGGCCCGAGGCTGTTTTGTTATACATGGACCCGAGGTTGTTCAGAACATATGATATGAATACAAAGGTTTTGACATCGCTATATGACTCATGTTATGATGTGTTACTTTATCTGCATGAATGGATGTCCTATTTTAAAATGTGCTTCTAATCTTTTGTATGAGTGGGCGTACCACGTACCACGTAAAATGTTTTGTAATAGTTCCATTACATATTTCCCTTGAAAGGGTATGGTTTATGATACGATAAATGGCTATTTTGAAAAGATTTATGTTACGTTTCTAAATTGTGAAGTATGTTATCCTAATGTTGAGGACATCATTTATTAACCTCTTTACTTTAGTATTACTCACTGGGCGTTAGCTCACCCCTTTCTATTTTATATATGTAGGTGAGCTATCAGAGATCAACACTAGAATTGTATCGAGGTCCGCCTCTCTGTCAAACCAACCAGATTACGCCTTTGCGTTGAGGCCTTAATTTTTGTATTGGGAATTATGTAATTTATTGAGTCTTATGTGAGTGTGTGTGAGATCGGTATAATTTTGTGATTATTGTAAATATGGAAGTGTATTTAATTGCTTAAGTTAATCTGAATCTTCATGTATGCACAAGCTCAATAGGCTTTTTATCTATGCTGGTAGTTGTTTTTGCTTAAGGCTTCGTAATTGAATAAATGTTATTATGAAATTTTGTTTTGAGGCCTAATCACAGGTTGGTCATAAACCAAACTTTTAGGGGCAGGTTTGGGTTGTGACATCAAGTTTCCTTAAAATGCTTGTTCCTATGATGAGCATATCATCAACATTCAGACATACAATCACACCACAGTCTTTGGTAAATTTAGAGTATACGCATTTATCAACACTATTGTGGGTAAAGCCATTTGACAGAGTATATGCATTTATTCAATTTACATACTTTGCTCTCATTTTTAGGTAAAACAAATCCTTCTAGCTGATCCATGTACAACTCTTCATCTAAATCACCATTTAAAAATGCAGTTTAACATCCATTTGATGAACATGTAGATGATATATAGATGCTAATGCCATGCGAGTTCTTATGGAAGTAATTCTGGCAATAGGCACATATGTATCAAAATAGTGTATACTTTTTTTTGTCTAAAACCTTTGGCTACTAGTCTTGCTTCCAAAGTATGCACTGAATTATCAGTATTGTACTTTCTTCTAAAACCCATTTGCAGCTAATAGATTTAGAACTCAAAGGTAAATCAACCAATGCCCAAGTCCCATTTGACATAAGTGAATCCATTTCATCATTGATGGCTTCATTCCAGAATGTCAAATCTCTAGAATTAATGGCCTCTTTAAAAGTTTTAGGATCAACCTCAATGTTTAATGCCATAGGCATTAACCTTGTCAAATTTTCTCTATCACCTTCTACTAGAAAAATAATAGATTAGGGTGTTTGGGAATCCAAAAATTGGCTCTCTTTATTTTTTTTTTTTTGGTATTGTATTGCTAAAATTCACAAAAAGAAAAAAAAAAAGCTAAAATAGCCAATAAGACAAAATATCACGTCAAACTCATAATCATTTTATTTTTTCTTTCACAAACATCACATTCAACTCAAAAAAATCCAATTCTCTTCCCAAACATAAATATTTTAGCCTACTAAAATAGCCAACTTCCCAAACGAGGCCAAAATCAAGATCTTGGTCTTTCTCTTTTCTTGGTCTCTGACTTCTTCTAAGTTCTTCACTAGGAACTATATGTCTTTTGACATTATTATGTGGGTCTAATTCTAGAGAAGAATTAGGTTCAGAATTCTGTGATTCTATGTTGAAAGGAGTTTTCAGTCCTTACATCTTGAGAATCTGTGTGGAATTTATTTTCAAAAAATTCTACATCTTCGAGATTCTACAATTGTATTAGACTGGAGATTAAGAAGTCTGTAGGCCTTACTATGTTCAGCATATCTAATGAAGATACTTTTCATTACTTTAGGTCCCATTTTGGATCTTTTTGGATCTGAAACCTGATAATAAGCGAAACACTCCTACACTTTCAAATATGACAAATTATGTTTTTGTCCTCTCCAAAATTCATAAGGACACTAATTTGTCTTCCTAGAAATTATTCTATTATGTTTATAACAAGTATTATACAATTCCTCACCCAATAAATTTAATGGAAATTGAGCATTTACTACCATACAATCTACTATTTCTATAAGTGTGTGTTTGTTTGTTTTTTTTGTTTTTTTTTTTTTGTTTTTTTTTCGGGCTAAACCATTTGATATGGTGTATAGGGTGAAAATTTCTCATGTATAATACCATGCAATTCACAAAAATTATCAAACTCATGGGAAAAATATTCCATTCCTCTATCACTTCTTAAGACTTTAATTTTCTTATTTAATTGGTTTTCAATTTCACTTTTGTAAACTTGAAATTTATTGAAAACTTCATTCTTGTTTTCATAAGGTAAACATATGTTTAGAAGAAGTATCAGCCATGTTGATTTCAATCACCATTGCAACTAGTGCTTCTTATACCATATTGGCAGATTTTTTCTACTTTCTAGAACAACACTCCTTGGCATAGTGTCCCTTTTTGCCACAGTTGTACCTATTTCCATTCTTCTTGGCTCTTCTTCTTTTGTTGTTGTTGGCATAGTTCTTATTAGATTCAACATTATGAACATTACACTAAACATCTCCCCTTTTCTCTCTGTTACGAGATTATTCTTCAATTCTAAGGTGCTTTCGAATTTGCTGAAGGGAGAAGTCCTCTGCCTTATGCGAAAGTTTTTTTTGGTAATCTTTCCAAGATCGGGGAAGTTTTGCAATAATTGCCCTAACTTGAAAAGATTTTGGAAGCTTTATGTTCATTGCGAAGATCTTATTAATAATGCTTTGCAATTCATGAATTTAATCTAAAATGGGTTTTCCATCGATCATACAAAAATTAAAATATTCTGTAATTAGAAATTTATTTGTACCTATTGACACCCTATTTTGACTAATCCTAAGACTTCGGCTGCTTGCTAGCCTCCTAATGATGCAATGGTACTTACTTCATCCTTAGAAAGTTTTAAGTTGTTTAGAAATGCTGTAATAAACCTGTTTTAGCCAAAAATCAACTTTTTATGAAAATGACCATTTTACCCCTAGACACGTTTTTAGCCAAAAACCAATTTCTTAACCTCAGAAAGCTCGATTGTGCTTTGATTGACAAACATTGATCAAAATGTAATTCAGGCTTACTTATGCCGCAAGCAAGCTAAGAGCATAGGACCTTGTGCTTGTGCATGCATGCAAGGCATGTATACCAAGGCAAAATGCTTGTGGGCATGTTAGATTTCAGTGCACACTTTGTTTGTACGTGCGCACAATCATTGCACGTGCGCACTTGGTCTGTGCGTGCGCACATTGAAGCATCATAGAGTTATTTTTGGTAACTCAATTTTGGTGCATTTTTTGTGGGAACACCGGAGGAGGAAACGATGAAAGCCTAGAAGGGTTCTAGAACCTTTCCTCAGCTCTACAGAGCCCCTCCCCCTCTCTTTGAAGTGGTTAAGGAATTGAACCATTTTTTTAGAGTTTTTGAGGGCAAAACATCATTCTTTTTCCTCTCTTTGCCTTAGTTCCAAAATACACACCACCTATAACATTTCTAAACCTCTAAGAGCCGCTAATGACTGAAGAATTTCAACCCTAACTTGGAACCCAAGCTTGAGGGAGACTTGCAAGCAAGGAGCTCTATTTTTCTTGCTCTCTAGTTTCTTAGAACCAGTAGGTAAATCTGTGTTTCTTCTTATTTCAGTACCTCTTCTTTTCCATTTTTCAATATATAATCATGTCGGGATGTTAGAATGGCATTATTATCCAATAGTTTATCATCTTTACAAAGTTTTTCACTTATTTTGGCATACTTTCTCCTTTTTAATCACAACAACATGTTTTTAGGCTTTATTTAATCATATAATTATACGCATGGCCCAGTTTAAGCATCGTGTAGGTTAGTTTTGTATTATTTTATGTGTTACTTGTCTTTTATGCATCAAATCATGTCAGAATCCTTAAACCAGGCCTAGGTATATATTTTGTATGATTAGTTGCATGTGTAGGTCATATTTATTTTATGCATGCACGTAAGACATTGAAGTGGGTAGCTGGGCAAGTTTTCTTAATTTCCTTGGCATATGTGTGTTTTTTGCGTTGCCTTTTAAATAATGCAAGTCTATATGTTTTCTATGCAAAATTATTTGTTTTGAATCTTATTTTGTGAATATTGGGTATTTTAATTTATGTTTAAGATCATTGATTATCAAAGATCCATTTTTTCTAACATAGAGAAAAAAAAACTAAATTTTATGTAAATATGGCTTTATTCATTTAATCTAAAATACATGGTATTTACTTTTTTTTCAAATCATGTAGTTTTAGGTTAGTTAACGGATTTAGGTTTACAATGAATTTCTTTGAACAATTAACCACTAAAATCATAAAATAGAGAGTGAGTAGAGGCTAATCTTTAGATTGGGCAAAAGGGGGTGCTTCCATGTAAATGGCCTTCCTTTTTTGTACCTGTAGACACCTCATTTTTGACTGACCTTAAGACTCAGATGTCACCGATTGAGCGCTTGGTGATGTTGCATATTGTGCTCGTTCTGAGGTTGCAGAGTCCCGGTTGCGAGCCTTGCCTCCGGACTTCCGGACTCTTTTGTGCTTTGCCTCGGTTTGCGAACCAGGCTCCATTTTCTCTGTTTTCTCTTCCCGAAAGGAGGGAGAGGTCTCGTAGATCATCTCTCAGTGGCCGTAGGCTACATTTCGTGGTCGTAGGCCATTTTTCCCGTTTGGAGCCCGGTTTTTGGTTTTTCGGAGCCGACGGCCATGTGCCTTGGTTCGAGACCGCTTAACCACCTCCGTTTGCTCCGGTTTTTGGCACATACCTTATTTCCTCCCTTTTGAGGGACACTGTGGTCTGAGAGACCGACTTCGTGGTCGAACACCACTTCGTGCCTCAATGGCCGGGCTGTGCGTTTTGGCCCCCGAGCCATGCTTGCAAGCATTGTTGGGCTCCAACCCAAATTGTAAATAGTCATATTTTGAGCTTCTTTTCATGTTTGATTAAGGACCTTTTGCTGTTTGAGGTCTCCTACTATCACTTGCCTCTTTAACTCTCTTTTAGGCCTATTTTTGCATGGTATTTTAGGCTCACTTGTGAGCTGTTTTGAACTTGGTCATAAACTACAAAATGTCTTTTTTTGATCCCTTCTTAAACTTTGTTGAAGGGCTCTCTTTGGTTTGAGGCCAGAAGCTACCACTTGCCTCTTTATCTCACTTTTTGGCCTTTTTGGGGGGAAATTTGAATTTCAATTTCCCCCCCTTTTCCCCCACTCTTTTGCCTATACAAACACCCCCCAGCTCTGGTTTTAGGGGTTAGAAAATTTTCGTTTGGAGATCTCACATTAAATCTCTCTCTCTCTCTCTACTCCAAGCCTTAAAAACCCCCTTGGTTCTTCACTAACCCATAGCCCCACCCTTCCATCCTCCATTCCAGCAGCTTGAGATTGTTCTTCAGAGCCTAGGAGTGCTGTATTTTGGTCCAAAAGGCTATCAAAGATTAGTCTTCAAGGGTAAGCCATCTTCTCCCCTTTTTGACCCTTTTCTTGGTTCATATTCTAGCTCCTTGTGCTTACTTTTTTGAGCTCCGACCCTAACTGAAAATAACATTTTTTTGAGCTCTATTTCATGTTTTTTTAAGGACCTCTCACTGTTTGAGGCTTCCTTGTGGCACTTACTTCTTTACCTTTCTTTTATGCCATTTCCTTGCATAGTATTTTAGGCCTATGTATAAACTGTTTTGAGGTATGTTGTAAACTGTAAAGTGGCTTATTTTGAGCCCTTCTTCAACATTGTTGAAGGGCTTCTCACTTTTTGAGGCTTCCATTTTCCACTTGCCTTTGTATCCCTCTTTTAGCCTTATTTTTGCATGATTTGTTAGCCCCTTGTGCTTCTGTTTTTGGGCTCTGATACGAACTGTAAATAGCCTTATTTTGACCCCCTCTTCATGTTTCATTAAGGGTCTTTTGCTGTTTGAGGCATCCTTTCTATACTTTGTGTTGAAGCCCTCTGTTTGGCCTTATCTTGCATAGTATTTTAGGCTTGCTTGTGCACTATTTTGGGTTTGGTCACTAACTGTAAAATGCCATGTTTTGAGCCTCTCTTCAACTTTGTTGAAGGGCTCTCGGCCATTTGGGGCCAGCAGCCGCTACTTGCTTCATTATCTCAATTTTAGGGCCATTTTTGTATGCTAGCTTAGCCCCATTTGTGTTCACTGTTTGGCCTTGCTTAAAAACTGTAAATATGCATTTTTTGGGACTGCCTTGCTTCTGTCTTCATGCTTCATGTTCAAATAATGCATGCTTTGTATAGCTATAAGTCATTCCATGTGCCTAATTTTGGATTTCGGGTTTCATTTCATGCATCGGGTGCACTTTGCCATGTTTCGGGGCTATTTTGCATCAATTTTTGCTACTGAAATTTGCATGCTAGTATGTCATATTCCATGTCTTGCCATGTGTCTTGTTAGAGTGGCATTCGGTGCCTTAGGGTCGGTCCTTGGTTTGCGTGCACGTGTGCACGCATTTTGAGTGTCTCATTTTCATCTAATGGCCTCCTATGTGAGTGTGGCCGAGGTCCACTTGTGTTGGTGTAAGTCCATTATACATTGTGTATGCCATTTCGTTTCATAGCATTGTGTATGCTAGGTTGTATGTTAGCGCATTGTGTATGCCATGTTACCTCGTGCATCGTGTATGCCATTTCATAACATTGTGCATGTTAGGTCGTATCTTAGTTGCATTCATGCATGTCATGCATATTGCATTGTGTTTGGGATAGGAGTTAGCCCGGGCACGGGAAACGAGGGGCGTTTCGTACTCCGAGTGACGGAACGTGTCTCAATTTCCCAGTCACCGACACTCCGGATTATCCATGATGGAGTTAGGTCTTGTTGTGTTTTCATGTGCATTCATTCTATATTGAGTAGTGCGATTCGATTCCTCGGTCATCATGTATCGAAATGCGTGATTGGTGGCACGAGGATCGAGGCATGCATACATTTGTGAAAATACATTGCCATGCCCCTTTCTTGCTCTCTGTTATAGCAAATCAAGAATCAGCAGCCTTCCGGGGCTTGGTGCGTTTTCCAAAAATTATTACAAAACAGAGGCTAATTGGGGCATCACAGTGGATTTCCGCACAAAGGCAACCCGGATATGCATCATTCATCATCTGAAGAAGAGTCAAGGCGCCACGGCTTGCATGCCGTTATTGTTTTCTTAGTTAATTTGTTAATTAATTAGGAATTTGTACATATTCGGATCAGATTATTTGTTTGGACTATACTATTCGGGACTGTATATTATTCTTTCGGACCCTCTGCGCGAGGGCATAATTGTAATAAGTGTGCGTGAGTGTGATGTATGTCTTCCAATCCCACGTCTTTCTTCCCTTTTATTTACCAGCTTATGATGGTTAGATTAGGGCATGTTTCAATTAGCATACAGTATGATAGCATGTTTGCATTCATTCATCTATCTTGCATGCACCAGGCTCGGCGCATCATACTAACTACATTTGTATTTCAATTTCAAGTTGAATACTTGATAGCAGTTGCATCTCATAAGCCATGTTTAGAATAGCCGAGCCTTCTATAGTTGCATTTTTGCATGTGTTGCATTAGGCATTTCTGTATACTTAGGATCATGCATGGATTTCTAATCAGTTTCTGTTTTGGCTTGGAGTACTCGGTGAGTTTTTATGCTTTAGCATCCTTGCATGCGTGTGAGTGACTGCCTTGAATGGCATGCTTACTATGAGGCTATATGCTTATGTGATATAACTGCCTAAATGCCTGTGGGTGAAGGTTGGGTTGTTTGGATTGGAACAAATCATTGACTGTGTGTTTTAAGCCCACTAGATAGTGGCAAAATCATGTTTTCTAAGCCCACCTGAGGGTGGCAAAATCTACATTTTAAGCCTACCTGCGAGTAGCACCATCAAACCATTTTTCAAACAAACAAACATGAAATGTTTTGTTCTAATTCAGGCGACTCGGTCTATACTTGTATGCTGTGCGCATCACATAGTAAATCTAGGCTAATAACCGGAATAAGAACGCACAATGTTTTCAAAATTAGATATCACAGTTAGTAGAGGCCGGTCTTTGACCGGGCGAGCGGGGGTGCTCACGAAGTGACCTTCCCCAATCGTACCTAAGTTCCCGAGCCGAGGCAACTTTGGTGATGACGGACACGTGGCCTTAGGCACGAGTCAGGGTTTCCTAAATTTCCCAAAAATAAAATATTTAGGTGGCGACTCTGTATCTGGCAAAGCAGTCCATGTTTGGCACTTCTTTCAAAAAATCAGTTTTCTTAAAACGATTTGCCGGATTTGGACTCTTTGGTTCAAGATTAAGAACCGTGACAACAAATCGAGTCCGAGCTGTAGCGAGGTCCCCCCGCGGGCCTATCTACAGTTTCTGGCAACTTTGCTGGGGATTTAGAGAACTTGACTCGAACTCATGATATCTGGTTTTGACTACATTTATGTGTTTCTTTGCATTGCATTTGCATTAGTGCGCCTAGGACACCGTATTTGCCATCTGCTATTCCTGAACGGTTTGCTGGAGGCTTGTCTTGTCAAGGCATGACCATAAGGCTGACTGGTTGTGGGCTCTGCCAGTATGGGAACACAAATCCCGGTTTTACCGGGGCACCCTTTTTGACCATTCGACCTAGTGCATAACGAAATCCATAGTGACCATTCCAAACTAGGACAGGTTGCTTACCCGATATAGGTTGTTTGAAACCGCTGCGTGCGTAGTGAAACCCTAGCTCCTAACAAAATAGGACAGGGAAACCCTACCCCAACATAGGGGTGTTTTGGCTCTCACTTGCTTGTTATGTGCTTTAGAGTGCGTCTCTACACGAATGCATGTATCAGTTTACAAGTTTGGGCATCAAGCCTGCGAGCACTGGTTCAGTGTTTTGGGAATCAGTTTTACCCGAGGGTATCAGATTTGAGGCAGAATTTTGGGGGCGGAATTCAGTAGAGGTCACAGTCATCCTGTTATGCTCGTATCTGTTTTGGTGAAATCAGGCTGAGATGCTCTCTATTTTCTCTTTTGCTAGGGTAGTCCTGGAACCATAGCTTCAAGGTCTGATATCCCCTACATTGGACTAGTGCCGATAGACTTTGTTAGGTCGAAATTCAATTCAAGGGCAACCGTTGTTCTTTTCACGAGGCAAGGCAAAGAAAGGCCACCAGGCTCACGGTTCATCTCGATCCATCACCACCACATCACCTTTGTTCGGACTTAGCAGACTGTGATTTCACAGGGTTCGGAAGAATTTGTGGCTGTGGTAGCAGCGTTAAATCAGGGAACTGCCATGCAGGCTGAGACTAGTATTGAAACGCAGCGCCCATCTGGGGCATCTGCCTCACATCCAACTTTGGGACCCCAGCCGAACTTTGACCCACTTCCACCAGTTGAAGATTTGGAGGGGCTAGATCCTCGAGAAGGGCTGGCTCAAGCCCAAGTTTTTGAACTTCGGTGCGCCTAATGAGAGGCGTTATCCCCTTGATGCTAATGACCTCGATCTGACCGCAGTGAAAATTGTGAACCTTGAGAAGCAATTCAAAAAGGCACAGGGCCTTAACTCCATTTCCGACATTGAGGATGGGCACACTGAGTCTGCTGTACGGCTCCCAGAAAGATTCAAAATGCCATATATTGACCGTTTCGACGGGTCTAGAGATCCAATGGTACATATCCGACTTTTCTTGGATGTCCTGAAGCCGATGGGTCTGACTAAGCCACAGAAACTCTCTTTGTATGGAAGAACCCTGTCGGGTATAGCAGCCACTTGGTACGCTAAGTTGGAAGATAAAGTGAAACAAAACTGGGAAGAACTGGCTGAGGCCTTTGTTGATCAGTATTCTTACAATACCCAGGTTGAAATGACCATGCAAGAGCTTGAAACAACCCGCCAGAACCCAACAGAGCCTTTTGTGGAATTTGTTGCAAGGTGGAGGGCAAAGGCAGCACAGATGACAAATCGCCCTTCTGAGAGAGATCAAGTGCAGATGATGGTGCGAAACCTCGAGCATGATATGTTGCAAAAGTTGATAGTGGCTCCGCTATTCACTTTCAAAAGTTTGCATGAACTGGGGGTTCAGGTCGAGAATGCGTTCAACAGCGGGATCATTCCCAGAACAAGTGAACCGACAAGGAGGGCGATTGCAGGGAGTACCAATGCCTAAGTAGTACTATTCACGAACCCATCAAATCAATACAGTCATAGCTAACCCTTTTGCCAAACCAAGTTTACGACCCGGCCAAATTCAAGCTCAGGCGTAACTTTCACCCCCCTCTATATGAGCCTGACTAGCGCACTAAAACTCCTGATGGAAAAAGGGCATCTCAAACCCTTCGATCCTCAACCTCTTCCCAACCCACTCCCAGCCAGACATAATCTCGCCAAGTGCTGTATGTACCATCAGCAGTGCGGTCATGGCACTGACCGTTGCTACCGCCTTCGTCATGAGGTCCAAAATCTCATCGACAACCGGACGATAGCTCCACTTTCAGACCCCAATGACCAAACATCTCCTGCCTACCTTAATCTCATCCATATACTGCCATCCACCTATGACCCCAGCATATACATCACCCCGGCCCATCTACCCAAACCTGAGGTGTTTATCCCAGAAAGCATGGACTTATGCATAATAGGTGCATCTAAACCCCAATCATCTCAAACCCGAGAACCCACTACTTTTGAGTTGATGGGAATGATAAAAGATCTTCAAAGAACTGTGACAGATCTGGCCTCCGGGACATTGGCTCCATCATTAACCACACCACATATTGGGAATTTCATGTCAAAAGGCTCCCCAGTCTTGAGACGGGCTGTATTTGAGGAAGGCCAATCCCTTAGCAAAGTGGAGGCGAGTGGAAAGAACAAGGCAGGGGCGGGCATGGATCCCCATGAACATCTTATGTTTGCTGTTGAGGCTTTGAAAGTCGAGGGACTGAACAAAGAGCAAGTCCTCGCAGTTGTTGCAAAAACTGTGGATGACACTTTTGCTACTCAAGTTAGGGGCAGTCCGAATCAAAGGAAAAATCGGGAGAAGGGCCGTTATACCAGAGGCAATCCTGTTAGCTCTAACCCTCCACTCGGAAGAGATCAGCAAGCTAGGCCAGCACCTGCCAATCCCTTTCCTGGTGCGTCCAGCAAAAATCCACAAACCTCGAAGTATCTACCCTGAGGACAGAGGATCTTCCATGCCCTCTATATGCCGTTGTCCAGAGCTCTCCAAATCCTTGTTGAACAAGGCCATCTCAAACCCTTAGAGAAACTGCCTCTACCCGATCCTTTCCCTCCAAAGCATGACCCGACTAAGTACTGTGCTTTCCATCAACAAACCGGTTATGACACCGACAGTTGCGTCCGTCTCCGCCACGAGATACAAAATTTGATTGACAACGGGGTCATCCCCGCACTAGGTCTTGCAAAGTCTATCGGCACTTGATTAGTGAACTTGTAGGGGATAATGTGATGTGATCGAGGGATGAACCACCTGTGGGCAGCGTTTAGTTTACTCCAGATATGGTGGATGGCATGCACTGTTTTGAGCATTTGCGAATGCTAGCTTTTGTGCTTTTTGACTTGGGTATTGGGTCAGTCTTGTTGTTTTGTTTTTAAGTCTGTCTTTTTGTTTGAGTCAGTCTCTTTTGTTTTGGGTCTGTCTTGTTGTATCGAGTCAGTCCTGTTGTATAGAAGTCGGGTGATTCTGGGAGGGTGTTACCTTGGGCGTCACCATTTTGTTTTGTGTTCGCCTTTTCGTTTTATTTTGAGTCTGTTTCTGCCAGGGAGCCAGTAATGCCAACATATTTGAATGAACAGCAGTGATTTTCACATTCTTGTGCTCACTTCTGCCTTGTACCAGCTGTGCCAGAAGTTTGAATGAAATGACAGTGCTTTTTCGCCTACTTTTCTGTGCCTTGAAGTCATTGTATTGACCTAAGTTTTTCAAAACTTTTTTGAACACTGCGGTGAAAACGAAGATGAAGGAATTCCTCGGGATTTGCAAAAATTTGATCAACTGAGAGGAAGAGAGGCGTGCTAAGCCCTTAATGAATGAAATCAGGCTTGTTAGCGTGAGTACTGAGAAGGACCCTGGCTTGATCCAGACTGGTTTCACACTATCTTCAGCGCGAGCGATTTGTCGCTTTCTTAAAAATTTTCAAAAACAAAATGTTTTGCGCGGTCCTACGAAGACCTATGTGGAATCGCTCTTGAGATTGTGCAGCCTAGGATCGCTCTCAGCCTCGAGACTCAACCTCTTCGCTTCCAAACCTTGAACTTGAATTCAGAAGGTTCAACAGTCAACTACGATGTGAGGCCTGTGTGGCCAGATTTGAAGCAGCCCTCGAACAAGAGGCCAGGAAAGTCGGATCAAAAAGATTAGAAGATCAGAAGAAGCTTGCAAAGCTAGAACAGAAGTACCCTTCGAACTAGGGGCAAAGATATCAGACATGCTCGAAAAGTTGAAGATGAGTCCTCTTGCAAATCAACAGCCACTCTCCCGGATACGGATGGCTTCGAAACCCTACAACCATTTGGCATGGACCAAGCTACACTTTTACCCTTGAGAGGCTCGCTGGGCCGAAAACCCGGAAGGGCGACCCAGGCAAAAGTTAGAGCAAGAAAAAGAAGAAAAAAAAACAAAAAAAGAAAAAAGAACAAAAAGAACAAAAAAGAAAAAAAGAAGAAAAAGAAAAGAATATCAAAAAAAAAGAAGAAAAGAATTGAAAAGAGAAAGAAAGAAAGAAGAACAAAGCTCGCAAGGTCGAAACCCATGACGGGCACCTTGGCAAAAGTTAGAGCCTAAAAAGGAGAGGTTAATACCCGAGTGTACCTTAACCCCGAACTACGTAAGGCTTGATTCCCATCTTTGGGATACGTAGGCAACTTCATTCTGAAGTCCAGCCGTAAAACACTTCAAATTTGATTGTGTCCATGCGATGGTTCTGGTCATCTTTGTCTTCTCTGTATCTGAGGATTTGGTTGTGTTCGTCACTCTGAGGACTGACTACAATGCGCTGCGGTGCCATTCAAACAAGGGGCAACTTTCCGTTGCCATTCGACGCGCCAAGATCTTGCTCAAACAAGGGGCAACTTTCCGTTCCCACGCAGCTCTCTTCAAGCACGGGGCAGTTTTCTTTTGGATCTGAGGTTGTGCATCTCAAGAGTAGGTTCCTCGTCACGGCAAAGTTTGCAAAAAGCTTTTTGAGAATTTTCGAGGTTGACTAATTCTCTCGAAAATTATTCCATTTTTCTAAAATCGATCACTTTCTTGGACCCAAAAGAAAATTTTCAAGACTATAACCCAACTTACATGATCTCAAATCAAAATCGAACAAGCATGTTAATCTAGCTCTCATTTTGGTCAAAATTGTTTTAGTAGAAAGCAAAAACAAAACATGGTCAACATGATGAACTAGGGCACATTGAGTTAGGTTCTCTGTCTTTTCCTTTATCAACGCACTTGCCGTAAAGGGCACTCTACTTGCGAAAGGAACAACTGAAGCTAACAACAAAGAGCCGAAGCTCTCTCACCCTCAAGCAACGAGGTATCAAGCCACGTGCGGCAATCGAATGGGGCAAGATATTCCACTTCCTCATCTCGACATATCGATCACGTCCAAACTCCCCGGCAGAGCATCACAACCGAGGTCGATGCAGATTGCTACACACCCGGTTGTAGCACCCTCTGGGAGAAACTCACTAGTCAGCAGCGAAGAAGAAGAATCTAGCAGAATGCTAGGGGCACGAGCCCACAACTTGCTGTTTATCCATCAACCACCCAGGGTAGGGATTTAAAATGAGAGATTGAAGAATAGAGAGATGTGCGCCGAGAGAAAAAGCGAGGAAAATGGCTTTTTTCAGAAAAACAGAGCTTGAGGGCCGAGTGATGTGAGAATCACAAATGAGAAACGGTGGGAAATAATACCTAGAGAAACTGGCTTCTCGTGCACTGAGAGGTCTCTTGTCTTTGTAACACGTCTGTGTGTCATGTCTTTTGTTTTGTTTTTCTCGATTCTTGCTTTGAGTCGTTCCGAGTGTGTCTCGATGTGTTTAGGTTGTTTACCTTTATTTTTCGTTGTTGGGTCGTCTTTGCTGTGTTCAGTTGTAGGCTCAATACCCGGTCGAGAACTCATTTTCTTAATTTCAAAAATGATTTGTTGTGTGCTTAGAGTGCTGTGTCATTCTCCACATTTGTGCAAAAAAGGAATTTGTTCTTTCGAAAACTGCAGGGTTTAACCCAGGTCATGTGAGAACAGTGAAACAAGGACCTATCTGAAGCTATGTGGGTTCCAAACTACAAAGCAAAAGAAAAGAGGGAAAATCGAAGCATCTGAGTGTGTTTCACCTTTAGCGAATTCTGAGATTGTATTCCGGATGTACCTCTTCAGACCTTGTCAGTGTTCCAAAGAATGAGCGTGCCTCTATCCCAAGTGTAAGCCTGCTTCAAGTCAGAATGGCGATTAAAGCAGCAACAGATGTTATCTCTCTCTAATATGAACAGGGTGTGCCTGTTTTTGAGCTGAATATATTGTGACCCCTCCGAGAGATAAATCGGAGGTTGTGTTTGAACTGGTCTTGTTAAGGCTTGTATTCCCTTATTCGGCATTTTGTTTCAAATATGCGTTGTCAAGCACATTCCAATTGCATTGTTATGCACCCACTTCACTAGCATTGTTATGCCCATTCGTTGCATTGAGTATGCACATCTATCTAGCATTGTTATGCTCATTACTTGCATTGTTATGCACCTTGTCACTTGTAATTGTCATTCTTTCTCCTCGCACGTGCGACGGGTCAGACTTCCTCTCGTTTAGAGCATTTGGAATACGTTCCAATGCTTATCCCTTTTCCGAAACACCGGGATACGTCCCTACATTTCTCTCTTCTTTCTGAAACACCGGGATACGTCCCTAAGTTTCTCTCTCTTTTCGAAACACCGGGATACGTCCCTATGTTTCTTTTGCCTTTCCGAAACACCGGGATACGTCCCTATGTTTCACATTCCTTGCGAAACACCGGGATACGTCCCTATGTTTCACATTCCTTGCGGAACACTGGGATACGTCCCTATGTTTCTCATTCCTTGCGGAACACCAGGATACGTCCCTATGTTTCACATTCCTTGCAGAACACCGGGATACGTCCTTATGTTTCTCCTTCCTCCTGAAACACCGGGATACGTCCCTATGTTTCTCCTTCTTTTCTAACCACTGGGATACGTCCTTAATCTTTGGGATACGTCCCTAACCTCTGGGATACGTCCCTAATCTTTGGGATACGTCCCTAACCTCTGGGATACGTCCCTAACCTTTGGGATACGTCCCTAACCTCTGGGATACGTCCCTAATCTTGGGATACGTCCCTAAATCCTGGGATACGTCCCTAACCTCTGGGATACGTCCCTAAATCTTGGTTTACGTCCCTAAACCTTGGGATATGTCCCTAAATCTTGGGATACGTCCCTAAACACCGGGATACATCCCTAAACCTTGGGATACGTCCCTAACCTCTGGGATACATCCCTAACCTTTGGGATACGTCCCTAAGCTCTGGGATACGTCCCTAACCTCTGGGATACGTCCCTAATCTTGGGATACGTCCCTAAATCCTGGGATACGTCCCTAATCTTTGGGATACGTCCCTAACCTCTGGGATACGTCCCTAAACATCGGGATACATCCCTAAACCTTGGGATACGTCCCTAAACTTTGGGATACGTCCCTAAACACCGGGATACGTCCCCATGTTTCTCCATCTTTGGTTAAGAGCATCTGGAATACGTTCTAATGCTTATACATTTCCGAAACACCGAGATACGTCCCTATGTTTCTTTGCATGATCATAAGTTATGTTCGGCTTCTTGCATTATCATTTGCATTTTGCCCCTGCCTGCGGGCACATCTTTGTCTATCTTATGCTTTTGTCTAAGTCTTCGGCCTTGTCAAAAATGGGTCGTCTTTGGGCTTTGACATTCACTCCCGTCATTCTTATGACTTTTGAGTTCTGTCAAAGAGAGGCAACTGTAGACACCCCATTTTTGACCGACCTTAAGACTCAGACATCACCGATTGAGTGCTTGGTGATGTTGCATATTGTGCTCGTTCTGAGGTTGCGGAGTCCCGGCTACGAGCCTTGCCTCCGGACTTCCGGACTCTTTTGTGCTTTGCCTCGGTTTGCGAACCAGGCTCTGTTTTCTCTGTTTTCTCTTCTCGAAGGGAGGGAGAGGTCTCGTAGATCATCTCTCAGTGGCCGTAGGCTACGTTTCGTGGTCATAGGCCATTTTTCCCGTTTGGAGCCCGGTTTCCGATTTTTCGGAGTCGACGGCCGTGTGCCTCGGTTCGGGACCGCTTAACCACCTCCGTTTGCTCCGGTTTTTGGCACATACCTTATTTCCTCCCTTTTGAGGGACACTGTGGTCCGAGAGACCGACTTCGTGGTCGAACACCACTTTCGGTGCCTAATAGTCAGTTTTCGGGGCCCTGGGTTGCGCGTTTTGGCCCGCGAGCCTTGCTTGAAAGCATTGTTAGGCTCCGACCCAAACTATAAATAGTCATATTTTGAGCTCCTTTTCATGTTTGATTAAGGACCTTTTGCTGTTTGAGGTCTCCTACTATCACTTGCCTCTTTAACTCTCTTTTAGGCCTATTTTTGCATGGTATTTTAGGCTTATTTGTGAGCTGTTTTGAACTTGGTCATAAACTACAAAATGTCTTTTTTTGAGCCCCTCTTAAACTTTGTTGAAGGGCTCTCTTTGGTTTGAGGCCAGAAGCTACCACTTGCCTCTTTATCTCACTTTTTGGCCTTTTTGGGGGGAAATTTGAATTTCAATTTCCCCCCCTTTTCCCCCACTCTTTTGCCTATACAAACACCCCCCAGCTCTGGTTTTACGGGTTTGAAAATTTTGGTTTGGAGATCTCACATTAAATCTCTCTCTCTCTACTCCAAGCCTTAAAAACCCCCTTGGTTCTTCACTAACCCATAGCCCCACCCTTCCATCCTCCATTCCAAAGAAATTTGAGATTGTTCTTGAGCCTAGGAGTGCTGTATTTTGGTCCAAAAAATGTCAAAGATTAGTCTTCAAGGGTAAGCCATCTTCTCCTCTTTTTGACCCTTTTCTTGGTTCATATTCTAGCTCCTTGTGCTTACTTTTTTGAGCTCCGACCCTAACTGAAAATAGCATTTTTTTGAGCTCTATTTCATGTTTTTTTAAGGACCTCTCACTGTTTGAGGCTTCCTTGTGGCACTTACTTCTTTACCTTTCTTTTATGCCATTTCCTTGCATAGTATTTTAGGCCTATGTATAAACTGTTTTGAGGCATGTTGTAAACTGTAAAGTGGCTTATTTTGAGCCCTTCTTCAACATTGTTGAAGGGCTTCTCACTTTTTGAGGCTTCCATTTTCCACTTGCCTTTGTATCCCTCTTTTGGCCTTATTTTTGCATGATTTGTTAGCCCCTTGTGCTTCTGTTTTTGGGCTCTGATACGAACTGTAAATAGCCTTATTTTGACTCCCTCTTCATGTTTCATTAAGGGTCTTTTGCTGTTTGAGGCATCCTTTCTATACTTTGTGTTGAAGCCCTCTGTTTGGCCTTATCTTGCATAGTATTTTAGGCTTGCTTGTGCACTATTTTGGGTTTGGTCACTAACTGTAAAATGCCATTTTTTGAGCCTCTCTTCAACTTTGTTGAAGGGCTCTCGGCCATTTGGGGCCAGCAGCCGCTACTTGCTTCATTATCTCAATTTTAGGGCCATTTTTGTATGCTAGCTTAGCCCCATTTGTGTTCCTTTGTTTGGCCTTGCTTAAAACTGTAAATATGCATTTTTTGGGACTGCCTTGCTTCTGTCTTCATGCTTCATGTTCAAATAATGCATGCTTTGTATAGCTATAAGTCATTCCATGTGCCTAATTTTGGATTTCGGGTTTCATTTCATGCATCGGGTGCACTTTGCCATGTTTCGGGGCTATTTTGCATCAATTTTTGCTACTGAAATTTGCATGCTAGTATGTCATATTCCATGTCTTGCCATGTGTCTTGTTAGAGTGGCATTCGGTGCCTTAGGGTCGGTCCTTGGTTTGCGTGTACGTGTGCACGCATTTTGAGTGTCTCATTTTCATCTAATGGCCTCCTATGTGAGTGTGGCCGAGGTCCACTTGTGTTGGTGTAAGTCCATTATACATTGTGTATGCCATTTCGTTTCATAGCATTGTGTATGCTAGGTTGTATGTTAGCGCATTGTGTATGCCATGTTACCTCGTGCATCGTGTATGCCATTTCATAACATTGTGCATGTTAGGTCGTATCTTAGTTGCATTCATGCATGTCATGCATATTGCATTGTGTTTGGGATAGGAGTTAGCTGCACGGAAAGCGAGGCGTTCAGACTCCGAGTGACGGAACGTGTCTCAATTTCCCAGTCACCGACACTCCGGATTATCCATGATGGAGTTAGGTCTTGTTGTGTTTTCATGTGCATTCATTCTATATTGAGTAGTGCGATTCGATTCCTCGGTCATCATGTATCGAAATGCGTGATTGGTGGCACGAGGATCGAGGCATGCATACATTTGTGAAAATACATTGCCATGCCCCTTTCTTGCACTCTGTTATAGCAAATCAAGAATCAGCAGCCTTCCGGGGCTTGGTGCGTTTTCCAAAAATTATTACAAAACAGAGGCTAATTGGGGCATCACAGTGGATTTCCGCACAAAGGCAACCCGGATATGCATCATTCATCATCTGAAGAAGAGTCAAGGCAGTCCCTGGCTTGCATGCCAGTTTATTGTTTTCTTAGTTAATTTGTTAATTAATTAGGAATTTGTACATATTCTGGACTGTATTATTTGTTTGGACTATACTATTCGGGACTGTATATTATTCTTTCGGACCCTCTGCGCGAGGGCATAATTGTAATAAGTGTGCGTGAGTGTGATGTATGTCTTCCAATCCCACGTCTTTCTTCCCTTTTATTTACCAGCTTATGATGGTTAGATTAGGGCATGTTTCAATTAGCATACAGTATGATAGCATGTTTGCATTCATTCATCTATCTTGCATGCACCAGGCTCGGCGCATCATACTAACTACATTTGTATTTCAATTTCAAGTTGAATACTTGATAGCAGTTGCATCTCATAAGCCATGTTTAGAATAGCCGAGCCTTCTATAGTTGCATTTTTGCATGTGTTGCATTAGGCATTTCTGTATACTTAGGATCATGCATGGATTTCTAATCAGTTTCTGTTTTGGCTTGGAGTACTCGGTGAGTTTTTATGCTTTAGCATCCTTGCATGCGTGTGAGTGACTGCCTTGAATGGCATGCTTACTATGAGGCTATATGCTTATGTGATATAACTGCCTAAATGCCTGTGGGTGAAGGTTGGGTTGTTTGGATTGGAACAAATCATTGACTGTGTGTTTTAAGCCCACTAGATAGTGGCAAAATCATGTTTTCTAAGCCCACCTGAGGGTGGCAAAATCTACATTTTAAGCCTACCTGCGAGTAGCACCATCAAACCATTTTTCAAACAAACAAACATGAAATGTTTTGTTCTAATTCAGGCGACTCGGTCTATACTTGTATCTTTGTCATCATAGTAAATCTAGGCTAATAACCTAGAATAAGAACGCACAATGTTTTCAAAATTAGATATCACAGTTAGTAGAGGCGTCTTTGATCGGCGAAGCGAGAATGCTCACAGTGACCTTCCCCAATCGTACCTAAGTTCGAGCGAGGCAACTTTGGTGATGACGGACACGTGGCCTTAGGCACGAGTCGTGGTTTCCTAAATTTCCCAAAATAAAATATTTAGGTGGCGACTCAGATTCCAAAGCAGTCCATGTTTGGCACTTCTTTCAAAAATCATTTTCTTAAAAGCGATTTGCGGATTTGGACTCTTTGGTTCAAGATTAAGAACCGTGACAACAAATCGAGTCCGAAAGTCAGGCGAGGTCCCCCGCAGCCTATCTACGCTTCGCAACTTTGCTGGGGATTTAGAGAACTTGACTGGAACTCATGATATCTGGTTTTGACTACATTTATGTGTTTCTTTGCATTGCATTTGCATTGGTGCGCCTAGGACACCGTATTTGCCATCTGCTATTCCTGAACGGTTTGCTGGAGGCTTGTCTTGTCAAGGCATGACCATAAAATTTGTTGGTTGTGGGCTCCGCCTATATGGGAACACAAACCCCGGTTTTACCGGGGCACCCTTTTTGACCATTCAACCTAGTGCATATCGAAATCCATAGTGACCATTCCAAACTAGGACAGGTTGCTTACCCGATATAGGTTGTTTGAAACCGCTGCGTGCGTAGTGAAACCCTAGCTCCTGACAAAATAGGACAGGGAAACCCTACCCCAACATAGGGGTGTTTTGGCTCTCACTTGCTTGTTATGTGCTTTAGAGTGCGTCTCTACACGAATGCATGTATCAGTTTACAAGTTTGGGCATCAGGCCTGCGGGCACCGGTTCAGTGTTTTGGGAATCGATTTTGCAGGGTATCGATTTGAGGCGTAATTTTGGGGCGGAATTCGATGAGAGTCACATCATCTGTTATGCTCAGATTCTGTTTGGTGAAATCAGGCTGAGATGCTCTCTATTTTCTCTTTTGCTAGGGTAGTCCTGGAACCATAGCTTCAGAAGGCTCCGATATCCCCCGGGTACATTGGACTAGTGCTGATAGACTTTGTTAGGTCAGAAATTCAATTCAAGGGCAACCAGTGTTCTTTCGCTGAGGCAAGGCAAAGAAAGGCCAGTCAGGGCTCACCGGTTCATCTGATCCATCAGTCACCAGTCACATCACCTTTGTTCGGACTTAGCAGACTGTGATGTCACAGGGTTCGGAAGAATTTGTGGCTGTGGTAGCAGCGTTAAATCAGGGAACTGCCATGCAGGCTGAGACTAGTATTGAAACGCAGCGCCCATCTGGGGCATCTGCCTCACATCCAACTTTGGGACCCCAGCCGAACTTTGACCCACTTCCACCAGTTGAAGATTTGCAGGGTCTAGATCCTCGAGAAGGGCTGGCTCAAGCCCAAGTTTTCAGACCCCTGGTGCTGCCTAATGAGAGGCGTTATCCCCTTGATGCTAATGACCTCGATCTGACCGCAGTGAAAATTGTGAACCTTGAGAAGCAATTCAAAAAGGCACAGGGCCTTAACTCCATTTCCGACATTGAGGATGGGCACACTGAGTCTGCTGTACGGCTCCCAGAAAGATTCAAAATGCCATATATTGACCGTTTCGACGGGTCTAGAGATCCAATGGTACATATCCGACTTTTCTTGGATGTCCCGATGGCCGAGTGCGACTAAGCCACAGAAACTCTCTTTGTATGGAAGAACCCGTCGGGTATAGCAGTCACTTGGTACGCTAAGTTGGAAGATAAAGTGAAACAAAACTGGGAAGAACTGGCTGAGGCCTTTGTTGATTAGTATTCTTACAATACCCAAGTTGAAATGACCATGCAAGAGCTTGAAACAACCCGCCAGAACCCAACAGAGCCTTTTGTGGAATTTGTTGCAAGGTGGAGGGCAAAGGCAGCACAGATGACAAATCGCCCTTCTGAAAGAGATCAAGTGTAGATGATGGTGCGAAACCTCGAGCATGATATGTTGCAAAAGTTTATAGTGGCTCCGCTATTCACTTTCAAAAGTTTGCATGAATTGGGGGTTCAGGTCGAGAATGCGTTCAACAGCGGGATCATTCCCAGAACAAGTGAACCGACAAGGAGGGCGATTGTAGGGAGTACCAATGCCGGAAGTAGTACTATTCCTGAACCCACTGAAATCAATACAGTCGTCATAGCCAACCCTTTTGCCAAACCAAGCCTCGACCGGCCATTTCAAAGCTCGGCGAACTTTCACCTCTATATGAGCCCCGACTAGCGACTAAAACTCCTGATGGAAAAAGGGCATCTCAAACCCTTCGATCCTCAACCTCTTCCCAACCCACTCAGCCAGACATAATCTCGCCAAGTCAGATGTACCATCAAGAAGGCGGTCATGGCATAACCTTGATTACATGCAGCCGTCATGAGGTCCAAAATCTCATCGACAACCGGACGATAGCTCCACCTTCAGACCCCAATGACCAAACATCTCCTGCCTACCTCAATCTCATCCATATACTGTCATCCACCTATGACCCCAGCATATACATCACCTCGGCCCATCTACCCAAACCTGAGGTGTTTATCCCAGAAAGCATGGACTTATGCATGATGGGTGCACCTGAACCCCAATCATCTCAAACCCGAGAACCCACTACTTTTGAGTTGATGGGAATGATAAAAGATCTTCAAAGAACTGTGACAGATCTGGCCTCCGGGACATTGGCTCCATCATCGACCACACCACATATTGGGAATTTCATGTCAAAAGGCTCCCCAGTCTTGGGACGGGCTGTATTTGAGGAAGGCCAATCCCTTAGCAAAGTGGAGGCGAGTAGAAAGAACAAGGCAGGGGCGGGCATGGATCCCCATGAACATCTTATGTTTGCTGTTGAGGCTTTGAAAGTCGAGGGACTGAACAAAGAGCAAGTCCTCGCAGTTGTTGCAAAAACTGTGGATGACACTTTTGCTACTCAAGTTAGGGGCAGTCCGAATCAAAGGAAAAATCGGGAGAAGGGCCGTTATACCAGAGGCAATCCTGTTAGCTCTAACCCTCCACTCGGAAGAGATCAGCAAGCTAGGCCAGCACCTGCCAATCCCTTTCTTGGTGCGTCCAGCAAAAATGCACAAACCTCGAAGTATCTACCCTGAGGACAGAGGATCTTCCATGCCCTCTATATGCCGTTGTCCAGAGCTCTCCAAATCCTTGTTGAACAAGGCCATCTCAAACCCTTAGAGAAACTGCCTCTACCCGATCCTTTCCCTCCAAAGCATGACCCGACTAAGTACTGTGCTTTCCATCAACAAACCGGTTATGACACCGATAGCTAAGCGTCCGCCACCACGAGGTACAAAATTTGATTGACAACGGGGTCATCCCCGCACTAGGTCCTGCAAAGTCTATCGGCACTTGATTAGTGAACTTGTGGGGGATAATGTGATGTGATCGAGGGATGAACCACCTGCGGGCAGCGCTCAGTTTACTCCAGATATGGTGGATGGCATGCACTGTTTTGAGCATTTGCGAATGCTAGCTTTTGTGCTTTCTGACTTGGGTATTGGGTCAGTCTTGTTGTTTTGTTTTTAAGTCTGTCTTTTTGTTTGAGTCAGTCTCTTTTGTTTTGGGTCTGTCTTGTTGTATCGAGTCAGTCCTGTTGTATAGAAGTTGGGTGATTCTGGGGGGGTGTTACCTTGGGCGTCACCATTTTGTTTTGTGTTCGCCTTTTCGTTTTGTTTTGAGTCTGCTTACGCCAGGAGCCAAGAATGCCAACATATTTGAATGAACAGCAGTGATTTTCACATTCTTGTGCTCACTTCTGCCTTGTACCAGCTGTGCCAGAAGTTTGAATGAAATGACAGTGCTTTTTTGCCTACTTTTCTGTGCCTTGAAGTCATTGTATTGACCTAAGTTTTTCAAAACTTTTTTGAACACTGCGGTGAAAACGAAGATGAAGGAATTCCTCGGGATTTGAAAAAATTTGATCAACTGAGAGGAAGAGAGGCGTGCTAAGCCCTTAATGAATGAAATCAGGCTTGTTAGCGTGAGTACTGAGAAGGACCCTGGCTTGATCCAGACTGGTTTCACACTATCTTCAATTGTGAGCGATTTGTCGCTTTCTTAAAAACTTTCAAAAAATGTTTTGCGCAGTCCTGCGAAGACATGTGTGGAATCGCTCTTGAGATTGTGCAGCCTAGGATCGCTCTCAGCCTCGAGACTCAATCCCTTTGCTTCCAAACCTTGAACTTGAATTCAGAAGGTTCGACAGTCAACTACGATGTGAGGCCTGTGTGGCCAGATTTGAAGCAGCCCTCGAACAAGAGGCCAGGAAAGTCGGATCAAAAAGATTAGAAGATCAGAAGAAGCTTGCAAAGCTAGAACAGAAGTACCCTTCGAACTAGGGGCAAAGATATCAGACATGCTCGAAAAGTTGAAGATGAGTCCTCTTGCAAATCAACAGCCACTCTCCCGGATACGGATGGCTTCGAAACCCTACAACCATTTGGCATGGACCAAGCTACACTTTTACCCTTGAGAGGCTCGCTGGACCGAAAACCCGGAAGGGCGACCCAGGCAAAAGTTAGAGCAAGAAAAAGAAGAAAAAAAAACAAAAAAAGAAAAAAGAACAAAAAGAACAAAAAAGAAAAAAAGAAGAAAAAGAAAAGAATATCAAAAAAAAAGAAGAAAAGAATTGAAAAGAGAAAGAAAGAAAGAAGAACAAAGCTCGCAAGGTCGAAACCCATGACGGGCACCTTGGCAAAAGTTAGAGCCTAAAAAGGAGAGCGTTAATACCCGAGTGTACCTTAACCCCTAACTCGTGAGGCTTGATTCCCATCTTTGGGATACGTAGGCAACTTCATTCTGAAGTCCAGCCGTAAAACAATTCAAATTTGATTGTGTCCATGCGATGGTTCTGGTCATCTTTGTCTTCTCTGTATCTGAGGATTTGGTTGTGTTCGTCACTCTGAGGACTGACTACAATGCGCTGCGGTGCCATTCAAACAAGGGCAACTTTTCGTTGCCATTCGACGCCAAGATCTTGGATTCAAACAAGGCAACTTTCGTTACCATGCGGCTCTCTTCAAGCACGGGCGCTTTTCCTTTGGATCTGAGGTTGTGCATCTCAAGTAGGTTCCTGCTTTCATTGGCGATGTACGTTTGCAAAAACAGTTTTTGAGAATTTTTACTGAGGTTGACTAATTCTCTCGAAAATTATTCCATTTTTCTAAAACTGGATCACTTTCTTGGACCCAAAAAGAAAAATTTTCAGTACTCATAACCCAACTTACATGATCTCAAATCAAAAATCGAACAAGCATGTTAATCTAGCTCTCATTTTGGTCAAAATTGTTTTAGTAGAAAGCAAAAACAAAACATGGTCAACATGATGAACTAGGGGCACAGTTGAGTTAGGTTCTCTGTCTTTTTCCCTTTATCAACGCACTTGCCAGAAAGGGCACTCTACTTGCCAGAAAAGGGCACAACTGAAGCTAACAACAAAGAGCTGAAAGCTCTCTCACCCTCCAAGCAACGAGGTATCAAGCCACGTGCGAAGCACGAACTGGAATGGGGCAAGATATTCCACTTCCTCATCTGGACATATCTGATCACGTCCAAACTCCCCGTGAAGCATCGTCAACCAGGTCATTCGATTTGCTACACACCCGGTTGTAGCCTGACCTCTGTGGGAGAAACTCACTAGGCTGCAAGAAGAAGAAGAATCTAGCAGAATGCTAGGGGCACGAGCCCACAACTTCTTTGTTTATCCATCAACCACCCGGTAGGATTTAAAATGAGAGATTGAAGAATAGAGATGTGCGCCGAGAGAAAAAGCGAGGAAAATGGCTTTTTTCAGAAAAACAGAGCTTGAGGGCCGAGTGATGTGAGAATCACAAATGAGAAACGGTGGGAAATAATACCTAGAGAAACTGGCTTCTCGTGCACTGAGAGGTCTCTTGTCTTTGTAACACGTCTGTGTGTCATGTCTTTTGTTTTGTTTTTCTCGATTCTTGCTTTGAGTCGTTCCGAGTGTGTCTCGATGTGTTTAGGTTGTTTACCTTTATTTTTCGTTGTTGGGTCGTCTTTGCTGTGTTCAGTTGTAGGCTCAATACCCGGTCGAGAACTCATTTTCTTAATTTCAAAAATGATTTATTGTGTGCTTAGAGTGCTGTGTCATTCTCCACATTTGTGCAAGAAAGGAATTTGTTCTTTCGAAAACTGCAGGGTTTAACCCAGGTCATGTGAGAACAGTGAAACAAGGACCTATCTGAAGCTATGTGGGTTCCAAACTACAAAGCAAAAGAAAAGAGGGAAAATCGAAGCATCTGAGTGTGTTTCACCTTTAGCGAATTCTGAGATTGTATTCCGGATGTACCTCTTCAGACCTTGTCAGTGTTCCAAAGAATGAGCGTGCCTCTATCCCAAGTGTAAGCCTGCTTCAAGTCAGAATGGCGATTAAAGCAGCAACAGATGTTATCTCTCTCTAATATGAACAGGGTGTGCCTGTTTTTGAGCTGAATATATTGTGACCCCTCCGAGAGATAAATCGGAGGTTGTGTTTGAACTGGTCTTGTTAAGGCTTGTATTCCCTTATTCGGCATTTTGTTTCAAATATGCGTTGTCAAGCACATTCCAATTGCATTGTTATGCACCCACTTCACTAGCATTGTTATGCCCATTCGTTGCATTGAGTATGCACATCTATCTAGCATTGTTATGCTCATTACTTGCATTGTTATGCACCTTGTCACTTGTAATTGTCATTCTTTCTCCTCGCACGTGCGACGGGTCAGACTTTCTCTCGTTTAGAGCATTTGGAATACGTTCCAATGCTTATCTCTTTTCCGAAACACCGGGATACGTCCCTACATTTCTCCATTCTTTCTGAAACACCGGATACGCCTTCTTTCTCTCTTTCAAACATCTGGGATACGCCCTATGTTTCACATTCCTTCAAACACCGGATACGTCCCTATGTTTCACATTCTTGCGGAACACCGGATACGCCCCTTATGTTTCTCATTCCTTGCGAACACCGTGATACGTCCCTTATGTTTCACATTCTGCGTAACATCGGGATACGCCCTTATGTTTCCTTCCTTCCTGAAACACCGGATACGCCCCTTATGTTTCTCCTTCTTTTCTAACCACCGGATACGCCTTAATCTTTGGGATACGCCCCTAACCTCCGGATACGTCCCTAATCTTTGGGATACGTCCCTAACCTCTGGGATACGTCCCTAACCTTTGGGATACGTCCCTAACCTCTGGGATACGTCCCTAATCTTGGGATACGTCCCTAAATCCTGGGATACGTCCCTAACCTCTGGGATACGTCCCTAAATCTTGGTTTACGTCCCTAAACCTTGGGATATGTCCCTAAATCTTGGGATACGTCCCTAAACACCGGGATACGTCCCTAAACCTTGGGATACGTCCCTAACCTCTGGGATACGCTCAGAATCGTCCTAACCTCTGGGATACGTCCCTAATCTTGGGATACGTCCCTAAATCCTGGGATACGTCCCTAATCTTTGGGATACGTCCCTAACCTCTGGGATACGTCCCTAAACATCGGGATACATCCCTAAACCTTGGGATACGTCCCTAAACTTTGGGATACGTCCCTAAACACCGGGATACGTCCCCATGTTTCTCCATCTTTGGTTAAGAGCATCTGGAATACGTTCTAATGCTTATACATTTCCGAAACACCGAGATACGTCCCTATGTTTCTTTGCATGATCATAAGTTATGTTCGGCTTCTTGCATTATCATTTGCATTTTGCCCCTGCCTGCGGGCACATCTTTGTCTATCTTGTCTGCTTTGTCTAAGTCTTCGGCCTTGTCAAAAATGGGTCGTCTTTGGGCTTTGACATTCACTCCCGTCATTCTTATGACTTTTGAGTTCTGTCAAAGAGAGGCAACTGTAGACACCCCATTTTTGACCGACCTTAAGACTCAGACATCACCGATTGAGTGCTTGGTGATGTTGCATATTGTGCTCGTTCTGAGGTTGCGGAGTCCCGGCTACGAGCCTTGCCTCCGGACTTCCGGACTCTTTTGTGCTTTGCCTCGGTTATAACCAGCTGCTTTTCTCTGTTTTCTCTTCCCAAAGGGAGGGAGAGGTCTCGTAGATCATCTCTCAGTGGCCGTAGGCTACGTTTCGTGATCGTAGGCCATTTTTCCCGTTTGGAGCCCGGTTTCCGATTTTTCGGAGTCGACGGCTGTGTGCCTTGGTTCGGGACTGCTTAACCACCTCCGTTTGCTCCGGTTTTTGGCACATATCTTATTTCCTCCCTTTTGAGGGACACTGTGGTCCGAGAGACCAACTTCGTGGTCGAACACCACTTCCGGTGCCTAATAGTCGGGCTGGGCCTGGTTGCTGCTTTTGGCTCATGAGCCTTGCTTGAAAGCATTGTTAGGCTCACCCAAACTATAAATAGTCATATTTTGAGCTCCTTTTCATGTTTGATTAAGGACCTTTTGTCGTTTGAGGTCTCCTACTATCACTTGCCTCTTTAACTCTCTTTTAGGCCTATTTTTGCATGGTATTTTAGGCTTATTTGTGAGCTGTTTTGAACTTGGTCATAAACTACAAAATGTCTTTTTTTGAGCCCCTCTTAAACTTTGTTGAAGGGCTCTCTTTGGTTTGAGGCCAGAAGCTACCACTTGCCTCTTTATCTCACTTTTTGGCCTTTTTGGGGGGAAATTTGAATTTCAATTTCCCCCCCTTTTCCCCCACTCTTTTGCCTATACAAACACCCCCCAGCTCTGGTTTTACGGGTTTGAAAATTTTGGTTTGGAGATCTCACATTAAATCTCTCTCTCTCTCTACTCCAAGCCTTAAAAACCCCCTTGGTTCTTCACTAACCCATAGCCCCACCCTTCCATCCTCCATTCCAGCAGCTTGAGATTGTTCTTCAGAGCCTAGGAGTGCTGTATTTTGGTCCAAAAGGCTGTCAAAGATTAGTCTTCAAGGGTAAGCCATCTTCTCCTCTTTTTGACCCTTTTCTTGGTTCATATTCTAGCTCCTTGTGCTTACTTTTTTGAGCTCCGACCCTAACTGAAAATAGCATTTTTTTGAGCTCTATTTCATGTTTTTTTAAGGACCTCTCACTGTTTGAGGCTTCCTTGTGGCACTTACTTCTTTACCTTTCTTTTATGCCATTTCCTTGCATAGTATTTTAGGCCTATGTATAAACTGTTTTGAGGCATGTTGTAAACTGTAAAGTGGCTTATTTTGAGCCCTTCTTCAACATTGTTGAAGGGCTTCTCACTTTTTGAGGCTTCCATTTTCCACTTGCCTTTGTATCCCTCTTTTGGCCTTATTTTTGCATGATTTGTTAGCCCCTTGTGCTTCTGTTTTTGGGCTCTGATACGAACTGTAAATAGCCTTATTTTGACCCCCTCTTCATGTTTCATTAAGGGTCTTTTGCTGTTTGAGGCATCCTTTCTATACTTTGTGTTGAAGCCCTCTGTTTGGCCTTATCTTGCATAGTATTTTAGGCTTGCTTGTGCACTATTTTGGGTTTGGTCACTAACTGTAAAATGCCATTTTTTGAGCCTCTCTTCAACTTTGTTGAAGGGCTCTCGGCCATTTGGGGCCAGCAGCCGCTACTTGCTTCATTATCTCAATTTTAGGGCCATTTTTGTATGTTAGCTTAGCCCCATTTGTGTTCACTGTTTGGCATTGCTTAAAAACTGTAAATATGCATTTTTTGGGACTGCCTTTCTTCTGTCTTCATGCTTCATGTTCAAATAATGCATGCTTTGTATAGCTATAAGTCATTCCATGTGCCTAATTTTGGATTTCGGGTTTCATTTCATGCATCGGGTGCACTTTGCCATGTTTCGGGGCTATTTTGCATCAATTTTTGCTACTGAAATTTGCATGCTAGTATGTCATATTCCATGTCTTTCCATGTGTCTTGTTAGAGTGGCATTCGGTGCCTTAGGGTCGGTCCTTGGTTTGCGTGCACGTGTGCACGCATTTTGAGTGTCTCATTTTCATCTAATGGCCTCCTATGTGAGTGTGGCCGTGGTCCACTCGTGTTGGTGTAAGTCCATTATGTATCGGGTATGCCATTCCGCCCTATAGCATTATGTATGCTAGGTTGTATGTTAGCGCATTGTGTATGCCATGTTACCTCGCATCGTGGTATGCCATTTCATAACATTGTGCATGTTAGGTCGTATCTTAGTTGCATTCATGCATGTCATGCATATTGCATTGTGTTTGGGATAGGAGTTAGCTGCACGGAAACGAGGGGCGCCAGACCGAAAGTGACGGAACGTGTCTCAATTTCCCAGTCACCGACACTCCGGATTATCCATGATGGAGTTAGGTCTTGTTGTGTTTTCATGTGCATTCATTCTATATTGAGTAGTGCGATTCAATTCCTCGGCCATCATGTATCGAAATACGTGATTGGTGGCACGAGGATCAAGGCATGCATACATTTGTGAAAATACATTGCCATGCCCCTTTCTTGCTCTCTGTTGTAGCAAATCAAGAATCAGCAGCCTTCCGGGGCTTGGCGCGTTTTCCAAAAATTATTGCAAAACAGAGGCTAATTGGGGCATCACAGTGGATTTCCGCGCAAAGGCAACCCGGATATGCATCATTCATCATCTGAAGAAGAGTCAAGGCAGTCCCTGGCTTGCATACCAGTTTATTGTTTTCTTAGTTAATTTGTTAATTAATTAGGAATTTGTACATATTCTGGACTGTATTATTTGTTTGGACTATACTATTCGGGACTGTATATTATTCTTTCGGACCCTCTGCGCGAGGGCATAACTGTAATAAGTGTGCGTGAGTGTGATGTATGTCTTCCAATCCCACGTCTTTCTTCCCTTTTATTTACCAGCTTATGATGGTTAGATTAGGCCATGTTTCAATTAGCATACAGTATGATAGCATGTTTGCATTCATTCATCTGTTTTGCATGCACCGGGCTCGGCGCATCATACTAACTACATTTGTATTTCAATTCCAAGTTGAATACTTGATAGCAGTTGCATCTCATAAGCCATGTTTAGAATAGCCGAGCTTGCTATAGTTGCATTTTTGCATGTGTTGCATTAGGCATTTCTGTATACTTAGGATCATGCATGGATTTCTAATCAGTTTCTGTTTTGGCTTGGAGTACTCGGTGAGTTTTTATGCTTTAGCATCCTTGCATGCGTGTGAGTGACTGCCATGAATAGCATGCTTACTATGAGGCTATATGCTTATGTGATATAACTGCCTAAATGCCTGTGGGTGAAGGTTGGGTTGTTTGGATTGGAACAAATCATTGACTGTGTGTTTTAAGCCCACCAGATAGTGGTAAAATCATGTTTTCTAAGCCCACCTGAAGGTGGCAAAATCTACATTTTAAGCCTACCTGCGGGTAGTACCATCAAACCATTTTTCAAACAAATAAACATGAAATGTTTTGTTCTAATTCAGGCGACTCGGTCTATACTTGTATGCTGTGCGCATCACATAGTAAATCTAGGCTAATAACCGGAATAAGAACGCACAATGTTTTCAAAATTAGATATCACGGTTAGTAGAGGCCGGTCTTTGACTGGGCGAGCGGGGGTGCTCACGAAGTGACCTTCCCCAATTGTACCTAAGTTCCCGAGCCAAGGCAACTTTGGTGATGACGGACACGTGGCCTTAGGCACGAGTCAGGGTTTCCTAAATTTTCCAAAAATAAAATATTTAGGTGGCGACTTTGTATTTGACAAAGCAGTCCATGTTTGGCACTTCTTTCAAAAAATCAGTTTTCTCAAAACGATTTGCCGGATTTGGACTCTTTGGTTCAAGATTAAGAACCGTGACAACAAATCGAGTCCGAGCTGTAGCGAGGTCCCCCCGCGGGCCTGTCTACAGTACCTAAGCTCCCGAACCTAGAATATTTTTGGTTATGACAGACTAGGCCTTAACTTAGTATTCATTGTTAATGATTTCTTAATTCCCCTTTAAAAATTAAGTGGCGATTCTATGTCAATAAAGCAAGTCGATGTGGGATGCTTGCCTTAGGCTCGAAAAAGGCATGATGCCCACGGTTGGTGACTCTGTTGGGGAATTAAGTTAGCTTGGCTTAAAAATTTCTACTTTATGAAATTAGTGGTTAATTGTTAATTGCATTGGGCTCGAAAAAGGCATCACTTCCCTAATAATATTTTGAAACCAAATTCTTTCACTTCTTTTTTTTTCTTTTCTTTTCTTATTTTTTTGAGCTCTCCCTAGCTCTCTCTTTTTCTCTTCAACTTCAACCTTTCCCCTTTTCCCCATAGCTGAAGCTTGAGAGAAAAAGAGAGAGCAGGGGAGAGCTCAAAAAAAGAAGAAAAGAAAAGAAAAGAAAAAAAGAAGCAAAAGAATTTGTTTTCAAAATATTATGAGGGAGGTGAATTGATTTTCAAAAATCAAAGTTGTTTTTAATCAATATATCTATCCACCGATATATACCACCTAAAACCACATTAAAGCTAAAACTTGAAATTTCTTGCTGAGATTTCGAAGCATACACCATAACTGTGAGGGTGCAAAGAAGAAAGTTTGATAATTAGAAAATTCACCCTTTCCTCCAAAGGTGAATTTTTGTAATATTCTCATTTATTTTCTTAAATTTTCTTTACTATTTTGTATATGTAGTTTCTTTATTTTTATATGTAATTTCTTTATTTTCTTGTACTTTCTTTATTGTTTTAAGTCTATGATATTTAGGTTGTGGAAATAGAAGGCCGAACCTTCATTCCTTAGATTTTTTTTTTCTTTAAAATATATGGTTATGTAATGTATTTTTTTTTTCTTTTCATTTTTATACACTTTCTCATCATCTATCCCATCATCTAAACATATTGGCTCATTTGCTTCAATCCACACTCATACTGAATTTTAATGAGTAGTGATGGTTGTTGTATGGAGCTATTTGGATGATTCTTGAGATTTGGTGTTGAAAAGGTTGTTGATTATCATTTTGTTGATATTTTGTTTTTGGAAGTAAAATGTGACACCCCAAAATAAACATAATATACCCATCTAATAACATCCCATAAATAGCACATAAATGAAATGATAAGCTTTCATTAATTAGAGTGTGATATAAAAAAAGTGACACATGTGATATACATTAATAAACAGTACATCTTGAATCCACAGCATGTGTTACAAGATAGAGAATAGAGAGGAAAGCTAAACAAATGATCATGTGCCCTAATGGCTTACATCTTTCCAAGTCAATGCTTGGGTTCATCAAAAGTTAGTCTTAAGCTCAATACAGATAAAGCCCTAGGCTTGTACAAAATTTAAATACAAAATAACAACAACGAGTCTTAACCTCCATAGTCCTCCCAAGCTAAGTCCTTAGCGGAGGCATATCACCAACACCTGAAAATGGTTTTCCCACATAAGGTGAGCCAAAGCCCAGTAGAAACACTACAACACAATGTATAAATCTTAGCAAAGCCATAAGGTTTTATACATATGCAATGCCAGTACCAAAACATTAATATCCTTTTTCAAAAGTCGTGCTATGCCAGGTTTATATCATAATTCTCAAAACCATGCCCTTTACAATAGAAAGTAAGATGAAATCTCAAACCAGTACAACTTTTCATGGATATTTTGTCCGTGGGAAACCGTCAAACGGCACCCTTGTAAATGTAGCCTATACAAGCGCTACTATTTCCATTTTATGGATATTTCGTCCGCAGGAACCGACACCCATGTATTTGTGCGTTTTTCAGGATTTTCACCCTGGACACACAAGCCAACTTGATTTGGTGATACACACATCTTCCTCACATTCACCGCTTTTCTCAAAATTATATACATTTACAATATATTTAGTATGCAACAATGCTCAAAGTAAATAGATGAGAAATTAGTTTTAGTTCACCTAATTCTCATGCAATTTTTACAACACTCGTAGCTATCCTCCACTGATAGCCCAAAATAGATATCTTTAAACAGATAAATAATTCCATAAAGATAAACTCCAAAATCTTAGGATGAAAGTGATAATACATATCAAACTCCACCATTATCATCTACATCATTTCAATTTCATAATTCCCAACATCAATTCCATTTTCTTATTACAATCACGAACAATTACATTTTAGAGCAAAACCCCTTTCTCTTTGAAAATCAATTTCAACATAAGAAATATCTCATTTCAATATATATCAACTCCAATTTTATAACCACAACCATTTCCATGAAACCATTTGAAAACCCCTCTTCTACAGTTTGATTTCAAACCCTAGGTTTTACTAAAAACCCCACAAATCACTATAATCTTTTGAAATAGTAAATAACTAAGGTAAAACTCATACAAGAGTGTGAGGAATCCCTACCTCGAAGCTAGGAGACCAAGGAAAGAGTGAAAAACTTCAACAACGTTGAAACCCAACCTTGCTTGGATGAAAGTGAAGCTTTAAGTGAGCTCTACTATTTTCTCAAAAGGAGTAGGGTAAGGAGATCAATGGATCTAAGTGTTTTAGAGGAGAGAATATGAGTTTTAGAGAGAGAGAGAGAGAGAGAGAGAGAGAGAGTGTGTGTAGATCTAGGGTTTTTAGAAAGTTTAGAGAGAGAGAGTGAAATGAAAAAGTGACTCAAAATGGGCTATTTTCGAACTGATATACGCACAATTCGCTTGAGCGCAAGATGTGTCGCTCGAGCGACCAGACACAATAAGTTATGCCACTCAAGCGTAAGAAGCTTCGCTTGATCACAGAATACACACTCCTAATAGTTTTGAAGACAGAGGTCGTCGCTCGAGCGCAAGAAGCTTTGCTCGAGTGAAGAATACAAACTCTTAGTATTTTTTACAGATCTGTAAAAGTACTGAAGGTTTACAAAGACCGCTTGAGCGTAAGAAGCTTTGCTCGAGTGAAGGGACAAAAATCTGGACAACAAAAGTTTGAAAAACAAGCTACTAACCTATTCCAAACGAATCAACACATCCCAAAATCCAAACTCAAAAAGACATAAAGGGAAACAAGACATGGATAACTATATATGACAATGAAACTCGGATCTAAAACATCAAATGGGTTGGGTTTGAACCGGAAATGCTATAACCTCCCCCCTTAAGGAATTTCGTAGCTGAAATTTAAACCAAACATTAAAACGAAGTTTTAAACCAATTAAAACAATGATAACAAATTATAGCCAACACCATGACCCATTTACCGGTCGTCTTCTTCCATCAATATAGTGAACAAATTTCCAATATTGAATACACTATTCATATTTTCGAAATATATACAATGTTTATCATTACATTAACATAACCAAATTTTCAACACATGTTCAAACATCAATAAACAAGTCTGAATATTTCTTACGGACCTCTCCCTCACACTCCCAAGTGGCTTCCTCAACCCCGTGGTGTCGCCACAATACTTTTACCAAAGGAATTGTCTCAACTCGCAAGACTTGGTCTCGAGTATCTAAGACTCTCAACGGTCTCTCCTTATACGAGGCATCCTCGTCTACCTCTAATTCGGTCCAATCCAACACGTGCGATGGATCTAGTTCATACTTCTGGAGCATATAGATATGAAAGATGTCATGAACCCTGGAAAGCTGTGATGGCAAGGCCAAGCGATAAGTTACCTCTCCAATCCGCTTTAGGATCTCAAAAAGCCCAATAAATCTAGGAGATAACTTCCCACTTTTCCCAAACCTCATCAAACCCCGCCTAGGTGATATCTTTAAGAAGATGTGATCTCCTACCTCAAAGGATAACGGTCTTCTCCTACGGTCGGCATAGCTCTTCTAACGACTCTGAGCTGTGACCAACCTCTTACGGATAACTGCAACTTTCTCCATCATTTCTCAAACTAATTTTGGACCAAACATAGGTGCATCGCCCACCTAGGCCCAACGCACAGGAGATCTATACAGTCGGCCATACAAGGCCTTAAATGGTGCCATACCAATACTCGACTAGAAGCTGTTGTTATAGGAAAACTCCACTAAGGGCAAGTGCCTCTCCCACAACCTCTTAAACTCAAGGACACAACCTCAAAGCATATCCTCAAAGATCTAAATAGTACGTTTGGACTGCCCGTTAGTCTAAGGATGATAGGTGGTTCTAAAAGTCAACCTAGTTCCTAAGGTATTTTGCAGGCTCTGCCATAACCAAACTGTAAAACATGGATCTTTATCCGAAACAATCGTTACAGGGACCCTATGCAAGCTCAATATGTCCCTAGCGCAAAGGTCAACAAGAACACCTATTGTGCCACTCGTGCATATAGGTATAAAGTGCACTGATTTGGTTAATTGGTCAACTACCACCCAAATGGAATCATTATCCCATTGAGTCCTCGGAAGACCCACAACAAAATCCATTGTGACATGCTCCCACTTTCATTTAGCTATGGGTAAGGGTTGCAACAAACTCGCTGGCCTCTGATACTCAGCCTTCACTTGTTGACAAGTAAGGCATATTGACACAAACACGGCTACATCTCTTTTCATCCCCTTCCACCAAAATTGATGACTAAGGTCGTGATATATCTTTATGCCCCCCAGATGCACCGCAAGACGTGAATTATGAAACTCTTGGAGTGCCTTCTCTCAACAAGACTCCGGTACGAAAAGATGATCAAGGTATCTAACGCTCGAGTCAGAATACACATTCAAGCCCTTCTCTACCTTTCCACTAGAGATCTTCTCCCGGAGGGATTCTACGTCAAGGTCATCCCTCTGTGCTTCTATAAATCAGATCACAAGTGTAGGTTGTGCAACTATTAAAAACAAAGTAGTAGACTCAACGGACTTGCCAACATGCAAGTCAAACTCACTAATAACACCTAACATCGCCCATTCCCGGATGGAAATACTCACTACACTGCTAAAGGAGTTTCTACTCAAGGCATCAACCACTACATTGGCTTTTCCCAGGTGATAGTGCAATTCAAAATTGTAATCCTCCATAAATTCCATCTACCTTATTTGCCTTAAATTTAGGTTTTTCTGTGAGAATAGATATTTCAAACTCTTATGATTAGAAAACATCTCAAACTTTTCACCATAAAGATAATGCCTCCAAATTTTCAAAGCAAAGATCACGGCTACTAGTTTTAGGTCATGAGTAGAGTAGTTCTTCTCGTGTGTTTTTAACTAACATGAGCCATATGTTATTACATCCCCTTCTTGCACCAAAACATAACCCAAACCTTCTCGTGAAGCATCACAATATACCGAATAGCCCAAACTCCTCTCTGGAATAATCGACACTGGAGTAGTGGTAAGTCTAACCTTAAGCTTTTGAAATGATTTCTCATAAGTCTTACTCCACAGAAATCTGATCCCCTTCCTCATCAGTCTAGTCAACGGTGAGGCTAACCTAGAGAAATCCTACACAAACCAACGGTAATATCCAGCCAACCCCAAGAAACTACGAATCTCAAAGGTATTCTTAGGTTGTTCCTAATTTTGCATTGCTTCTATCTTTGAAGAGTCTACAGTCACTCCTTTCTTGGATACTACGTGGCCTAAGAACTTAACTTTTTTCAACTAGAATTCACACTTCCCAAACTTAGCATACAATTTGTGAGCTCTAAGCAACTCAAACACAACTCACAAAAGTGTTCCTCGTGTTCCTCTTCATAGAGTGAGTAAATCAAAATGTCATCAATGAAGACGACTACGAAATGATCTAAAAACTCACGGAATATTTGATTCATTAGATCCATAAACACGGTTGGTGCATTAGTTAGCCTAAAAGGCATCACTAGAAACTCATAATGGCCATACCGCGTATAGAATGTCGTCTTCTGGATATCTTCCTTCCTTACCTTTAACTGGTGATAACCCGATCTCAAGTCTATCTTAGAAAAGTAACAAGGCCTCTTTAATTGGTCAAACAAATCATCTATGCATGGCATTGGGTACTTGCTCTTAACAGTAACCCGGTTCAACTTCCGATAATCAATACAAAGTCGCAAGACACCATCCTTCTTCTTAGCAAAGAAAGCCGGTGCTCCCCAAGGTGACGTACTAGGGGTAATGGAACCCTTATCTAGCAATTCTTGGAGTTGAATCTTCAGCTCACTCAACTCAGCGGGTGCAAATCTATACAGTGCCATAGAGATCGATGCTGTACCAGGCACTAAATCAATAGAGAACTCAATCTCACGATGGGGTGGCAAACTAGTGAGATCCTCAAGGAAAACGTCTAGGTATTCACAAACTACCCTTGGCAATTTGACTCGGACTTCATCACATTCACTACCCAAGAAGGTTGCAAGAAGACCACTAAGCTCACTTTGACCACGCAGATCGTACACTAATGATAAAACTTTATCAACTCTGTCTCTCATAAAATAAAAATAATCACCACTCAAGGTACATATAGTAACCTTCTGACGGTAACAGTTTATGACATCCCGATATGATGACAACCAGTCTATACCTAATATAGCATCAAAACTCGACATATTAATCAACACAAATGCAAAAGGAAGTTAGCTTGGTGACCTCTATCTCACAATCCTGACACTCTTATTCCAAAACAACCTCACCACCAATAGGTGACTCTACACTATGTGGAAATGCTAACCAAGCCAATTCTAACCCCAATGCCGATGCAAATGTAGATGAAATAAAAGAATGGGATGCACCCGTATCAATTAACACATTGGCAATAAAATTGCATAACAAAAAAGTACCTCTCATAACTGAAGGCGTTGGAACTAAGTCTGGCGTGGTAACAACATATACATGCCTTGAAGATCTCTGCTCCACTTGCTCACCTCTCGGAGCATAAGTCTGATGCACTGACTGAGCTGAAGAGGCTTCCTAATTGGCCCTCGGGGCTTGTGCTTGCTGTGCAGAATGGTGGTTCTATGTCTAACTAGAACCAAATGCATCAGGTGTGCCACCCAACCGAGGGAAAAACTTCTTTAAGTGCCCTGCCTGCCCACACTAATAACAAGTGAGCGATTGCCCTCTCCTTTAACTCTGGCCCTGAAAGCGAGCTGTATATTACACAGACTGTTTCCCTTCTCCCATTTGCGGGCAAGTTGGAGACTTGTAGCCCAATTGGCCACACTTAAAGCAAGTGAAATCTCCCTGACCACCTTTCCCAGAACCCGAACTCGGTACTAGAAAAGTGGACCTCGATTGTGCTTCCTGGGATTGCTGTGGGGTGAAACCCCTTTGCCTCTTACTGTCCCCCTGAACATCCTGACTTCTCTTGGAGCCCTTCATTCGCTCCTCCTCCATTTGCATCACGGTCTCAAGATGAGCCGCCAACTCTATAAGTCGCCAGTAATCTCTAATCATCAAACCGACTACCTTGAAAAAAAGTTTAGTCCTCAATCTTTTCTCAAACTCCACACAACGGCATTCCTCCGTCGCCACTAACTCTGGTGTAAACCTAGAAAGGCTAGTAAAGGCTGCCTTAAAATCGGCTACAGGTATGTTAAGCTGCTTAAGCTTTGAGAACTACTCCCTTAACTTCTCCCTAACCGCGGGAGGTAAGAACTTGTCTTGGACGGCATTGACAAAAGCCTCCCAAGTCACTCCGACACGCCCATGCGCATACTTTCATCATCGACCTGCATCTCCCTTCAGCTAGAAGGATGCCAAGGTCACCCTCAATCTGTCGTTCTTGATGCCAAGCATCTCAAACGTTTTCACTATCTACTCTAGCCACTCATCTACTTTTAGTGGTTCCTTAGGATCACCCAAAAACTCATCCGAATTAGATCGGAAGAATTCCCTCTTCAAGAACGACGGCCATGCTTCAGCTACTTGGGCCTAGCCTTGATTCTTAGCACTGAGAATGTCCATGGATTCTCAGAAAGCTCCGGCCATTTCATGGGCCAAAGCGCCCATGGCTTGCTGACCAACTAGTTCGGCCACATTGGTTTGACCAACTCCTTCTTCTTGTGCCGGAATCTCATCCGGTAAAGGCACCTCATACCTCTTAGGCCTACCACACCTACCACCATGTCCACATCCTAACATCCTAATGAAGGTAACAAAGGAGATTGGTACATTTACAGATATGCCGAAGCTAACTCACTCGCGTCCTAATGCGATGGACAACAGTAATTCAATCCACGTAAGTACATAATCACATACACACATATGAATTTCCTTCATAGATAATGATCATCTCATGACATTGCCAGAGTTCCAATTAGAAACAGCAATGATCAAGTGCTCTTCTAATATGACCTCTAGAAATCCATAAACCCAATCAATATCTTAGGAACTAAATCCCATACCCATATAACCACATAAGCATGTTATCACATAAGCATACCATATATACAAATATCTCTATTAAGCAAGACAAACCCACTGTGGTAATAACTACTTCCTACCTCCCCAAAGTATTTTAACTCGGTATGCTCTGCTACTAAGTTGTAACACCCCAAAACAAACATAATATACCTATCTAATACCAACCAATAAATAGCATATAAATGAAATGGTAAGCTTTCATTAATCAGAGTTTGATATACAAAAAGTGACACAAGCGATATATATTCATAAACAGTACATCCTAAATCTACATCATGTGTTACAAGATAAGGAATAGAGAGGAAAGTTGAACAAATGATCATGTACCCTAATGGCTTACATCTTTGCAAGTCAATGCTTGAGTTTATCAAAAGTGAGTCTTAAGCTCAATATAGCTAAAGCCCTAGGTTTATACAAAATTTAAATACAAAATAACAACAATGAGCCTTAAGCTCTATAGTTCTCCCAAGCTAAATCCTTGGCGGAAGCATATCACCAGCACTTGAAAATGGTTTTCCCACATAGGGTGAGCCAAAGCCCAATAGAAATAAATTTGATGAAGAGGAATCTTTAATAAATTTGATGAATCTCTTACTTTTGAAGCAAAGCTTCCACTAAGAAATGATGTGCACTAATCTACGCTCCCCAATTAATAGAATGGAGTTAGGTATTAATTTGCCCTTATTCACAAAGAGATTGATGTAGGTTCCCATCTAGTTCTTAGGCTTGAATTTATTCTTGTTTTAATTTGATAAATTGTAATAAACATCATGTTGAGTTTCCTTTTATTTCTTTGATTTGATGTTTCCTAACTTTAATTCCCATATTTGTTAGCTTTTCCATTTAGTAGCTTTTTGTACATATGATGTAGCATCTCTTGGAAAGGTTTTGTTTATTTGTTTGGGTTTTGCTACATAAAAAAATAGGAATTCCGAGATAAGCAAAACAGAGTAGTTTTCAAGCAACAAACAAGGCAATTTCCAGCAGACAATAATCATTTCTATATATTCTTATGATTTTGTTGTAATACTTTCTAACCCCTTGTCTTTTATTTGGCTTTGTAAATATTCGGTGTTGTAATAATTTCCCCTCCCCACTTCTTTCTATTCCTTTCTATGTATATCTTCTAACCCCACTTCTTTCTATCCTTTTTATTTACTTGCTTTCTATATCTGTAAATAAGCATCATATTTTATTTTTCATCATATCTATGCTTTACATCTATATTTCATGCATTAAAATTCCACTCATTTGCATTTGTGGATTTAATTAATTTTTATGTGATTATGTGCGCTATTCCATATTCTTGAGATGATTAACATGTCATTTATTAGTAGCCGAATTTTTAGTTGCATTTCTGTGAATGTGTTGCTTTAGATTATTACATCTAGGATCATGCATATTTTTTAACTTTGTTTTGCAATTTTCTATGGGATGCCAGTAAATATTATGTAAATGTTTATGCTTTAACATCTTGCTTGTGTGTGTTATTTTTTCTTACTATGTCTAGCATCCTACCATGTGGCTATATGCTTAATTGATATATCTCTACGATTGCCAGTGGATGGAGGTTGTGTTGTTTAATTTGGAACAATGTTGATTATCATGTTTGTGGGCTCAACTTAATTGTGAGCTATCCAAAACTCAAAACCATTTCAAAATACATGAACTTAAATCATTCCAAAATGAATGATATGGTCTATATTTTTTTTTTATTTCACATAGTAATTTCTAGATTTATTAAATAAGTCAGAATAAATAAAGTAAATAAAATTCATATCATGGTTTAGTAGAGGCCGATCTTTTGATCAGGTGAGCATGGGTGCTCAATTAATGACCTTCCCCCCTCATACCTAAGGTTCTGAGCCAAGTATCCTTGGTTATGACGAACAGTAGCCTTGGCACGAGTTATAGGTTTCCTAATTTTTCCAAAATATTAGGTGGGGACTCTAAGATATGATGATGCAGTCCATTTTGGCAAATGATATGTAACAAAATGAATTTCTTATAAAAGTTGTCAAATCTAAACTCTCATCTATGTTCCACACTGCACTTGTGAGGCTAGATCAAAGAAATCGAGAGTCCGAACTGTTTAGTACACGAATAACCCCCAAGCATGCAACATTTTCTAGCGACACTGCTGGGGATATTAAGAAACCTTGACTTGAATTCCATGATATGATTTTTGTTTACATTTATATGTTCATTGAATTTCATGCATTGGTGTGCTTAAAGTCCCTGTGTTGCCCAGATCTTGGTGGGAACACTAGCAATCTTTTTGTGATACTATATCTATTTCCGTGTTACTTTTGAGACATTGTGTTAATACCATCATAAATAATATATAATATAATATATAATTTATACCAATTTATATAAAAATACCCAAAATATGTACAAACACATAAAATTATGTAAAATTATAAAATATTATGAATTAACAAACTGATAAAATATATTTTACCGGTCTAAATTAATTCGGCCAAAACGGGTGAGAGTTGGGATTAAAGTTTAAATCTAATTTTTCTGTTGAGAAATTCATAAAAGAACATATTCCAATTTTCATCATTGGGTGTTCAGAAGAAAGCGCTCAAGTCTAAGGGGCAATCAAAATGGGGTGTCTACAGGGACATAATGCAAAGATGACATAAATAGTGAAAAAATGTAGAAAATGGGACAAAAAGCTCAGGTGTTTATGTATTTATGGACTGTACAAAGCAATGATGACAATGGGATGACATGGGTAAACATTCATATACACAAAGGAAACCTATGGAAAAACTCTTGGTGTAGCTCGACTTTCGTCGCGTTCCCTTTCGGAGAGCTCGAATTGGTTCTACAGTTCGGACTCCTGTCACGGTTCTGAATCTAATCTCACAAAGTGCAATGTGAGACTGATAAACACCAAAGAGT